>JAYKKM010000121.1:840000-1407500 GCA_035772405.1 Chrysogorgia sp. JL179-B06
CTTGGTCTAATCATATTGAAAATAGTATTGGGAAAGCTAAACGGATGACTTCATGGATACTCAGAAATGTACTTTCTCGGGAAGCTAACGTGTTGTTGCCCATTTACAAATCATTGATAAGACCACACCTTGAATATAATGTTCAGGTATGGGCACCGCGTCTTAGATATGGTAACTGGAAAGTATAATGGAAATTGAGAACTGCTCAAAAATATTAATCGTAAGTTGGGTAATTTCGACCTGGTTTTCACGATGGTTGCGAGCAAATTTAATTGAGATTCTAAGACAGCAAGAATTTTGACCGGAAATCTTACATAAAAAGAAATCGCGTTTTAAGTAAGACTACTTTTTTCAATAAATTCAGTTGTAAAATAACTGTTTTGTTTGAAAGAACTCTTGAAACTATAAATACTAACCATTAACAATTTTTTCATATCTCACTTCACTTTCAAGATATTAAGATTTGAAATAAAATCAAACGTTTGCAGATATACACCATGTTTTTTAACGATAAAGCGAAAAAAAACATGGTGTATAACCGCAAACGTTTGATTTTATTTCATTAAAACATCGCCATGCCAATGAAATCACTTGAAGTGCATGTGCGTGGATGTATCCAATGACATCAAATATGCCAATTATCAAACGATTCCATGTGATAATGGTAAAGTATGCAGAATTTTTCAATAAGTCATTAATATGTATTGTGATGTCATAAGTATGATCATCTACATATTAACAAATCTTAATATCTCAAGAGTGAAGAGAGATATGAAAAAGTTGCAATTGGTTAGTCTTTATAGTTTCAAGAATGCTTTCAAACAAAAGAGTTATTTTACAACTGAATTTTTCATTGCATATAGGCACTTTAACGATGTGTTAACAAGCTCAACAGGTTTTGTTTTTACTGTCAATATAATAAATAGAATATTACACGCAGTATATTTTATGTCCTCGTTGAAAGAACAATATATCTTACTTTTTTGTTGCACTTACTCGTTAAATATTCGTGCCTCTTGAACTTATCAGTCCATATTTTCTTGCCGCCGTATAATAACCAGAGAATCTAGTTTAACTACTGCATATTTATTATGCAAAACATAAGAATTGGGTTTCAAAATGTATACATAATATTTCTCTCTTTCTTTTAGCTGGTCAAAGCATATCTAGAAGAAAGTCCTTCCAATGCAGAAATAAACGAGTATTTTAGGAGCCATATATCTCCAATTTGTTCTGAGATGCAGCATCATCATTCAAGCTCCGAACTCCCTTCCAGTATTTTTGAGAATCATCATGTTGAGTTGCTCAATACATTTGTACAAGATGCAACTATGAAACTGCAAAAGAAGCCCATTTACGAGGTATTGTTTACTCTTATCAGCTCGTTATATATTTATCAATTTTCGCTTGGGGTATTCCACAAAACAATTACCCCAAGGGATGAAAGGGGTAATTTTTTGTGGAATACCCCGAGCGAAAGGTCTAAATTATATATTATACAGAACACTGTATAATTATATGTTCTAAGGATTGATGGTGAAGGAAAATTTCGAGTGTTGGAATATATACATTTTAAGACCAAACCAGGACCAGTTGCGAAAAATGCAACTTCAAGGCCTTCCGGCTGGAATTGAACCCGTTACCCTGTGATGCTAGTACAGTGCTCTGACCACTGAGCTACGGAGCACGTTGCTGAGAGCCTAGTCACAAGTTCTGTATATATAGTGGTGGTAATGCCGGGATAACAGTCTGGTTATATTACAAGTAATATTTGGCATTTCACTCGAACTACATGTTCTAAGGATTTATGGTGAAGGAATATTTCGAGTGTTGGAATATATACATTTTATGACGAAACCGGGACCAGTTGCGAAAAACTGTATATTATGCATGTTTTCACAACAGATGTTTCCTTTCAAATCATGAAGCTACTTAAGGGTAATTCCAGAGCCTGTTCGCAGGTGAGCGGGGTATTAGAGTTTCGAATACCCCGGTTGACGTAAGCAAGTGGGAAATTCGAGGTCTGGTAGGGCTAGTCATCAAAAGTTACCATTCTCACGTGGTACAAATCTAACTCTCTGATTTACTTAACTGTGAGGTATAATATGTATATAAATTATGTATTTACATTTCAGGTCCTACAATACATCAATCCGTTCGTTAAATCCGCTGCACAAGGTGGGGACAACTGCTACGCAGTTTCGAAAGTAAATGGATTCGAATATCTCAAAGATAATGGGATTGTGGATCCTGGGAGAGAAACCATCTCCAATATGATAGCCCAGAAACGATTAGGGCAAGTGAATGTGGCTAAAGATTTTTTAAAGAAAGGTAACTGTGACAACCGCATCACGAAATCAAACTCAAAAAAGCAAAGAGCGGTCATATTCAGACGATCGTTAATAAAAAGATGCTACAGAAAAGAGTTTGATAAAGGTATGGATAAGAGTAAGGACTTGCTATATTACCTTTAAGGCCTTTGAAAAAAAAAACCATTCTTTCGTTATATATTTCCCCCCAACTTACTCAATAAGATTAGAACATACATATTTATTCTAAAAATTAATTATAAGTAATAGCATGCATTGAGCCGGTTGATTAGTGATTAAATGTACCCGAAAGCCGAGGGAGGTTTAGTAAACCTCCCGAGGCTTGAGGGACATTTAATCCCTAATCAACCGTAATGCCATGCTATTACTTTGTAATATTATGGCTACCGAGACAATAGGAACGTAAGATTAGTTACTAATCGTACCTAATGTTTTATGCAGGTGGTTGATCAGGTTATTTAGAGATTAATCGTCCCTCGTGAAACAAAGGATTTCGAGGTAGCCATGATATTATATTAGTAAAACCCTTTTATTATAATTTGTTGTAGTACTTGGCTTTTCAACTCCGCCTACGGAACCAGGTAAGGACAATTCTTATTTTTATAAACATAATTATTTTTCGCCTTTGATACGTCTTTGACACACCTTTGATACGTCTTTGACACGTACGTAACAAAGGAGTTGGATTATTAATACGTCATGGCTGATCCTAAAAAAACTGCGTAGTATATGACTTATAGAACGTAATAGAGTATATTGTATTATTTTTTTAAAGATGAAACCGAAGAAACAGACATCGAGGTGTCATTGATAGACGACGTCATTTCTGAGGTGTTTGCAAATAGTCAGCTTAGTTTCATTTATCAATATTTTTGCAATTTTCATTACTATCTTCTCTATATACTCGATATAAACCACTGTAAGCTATTTTTCTATAATGAAGAAGACAAACATTTTAATTTCGTTTACATTTCAGTAAAATTCATCCACCTAAAACGTGATGTTTTTCTAGCCAATTGGTCTTTTCAATATGCAAGTTGTGACATACACAAGAAACATGCAGGGCCGTATTCAGAAAATCTTACAGGGGGTGTAAGCTCACTTCCACCGACTGACGCACAAGATTGTACCGACTACATCCTATCAATCGAAGCTTGTCAAAATATTGTCTGTCCGATGGGTGCCCACTAAAATTACCCTGGCCAGCTCGTGAAATGGTTAAATGTCGCACCCCCCCCCCCACACACACACACACACACACACACATACACACACACACACGTAGCTCCGGGCCTGGAAACATGCGCAACAAACAAATACCAAATTCAGAATCAAATATTTTTCCCATTGAACCATTCGATTGGTGATAATGTAATGATAATATCTTTCTTAATAATATAGGTACCAACGATAACAAGTGGTTGTTTTATAAAAATGAATTAGTTGCGCTTGCAGTAGTTGAAGAAGAGAGCTTTAACGCAACCCGTGTCCTCAATACAGAGTTTATGGAAAAAGTTCAGACTTAACTTCAGTGGAGGACGATGAACAAATTTAAGTCTGCACTTTTCCGGTTGGCATGAAAGTCAAATTTCAAGTTCCAAGTTCCGAGGTAAAAATATGAATTCGTGTTAAATCATTTAGCGTTTTTGCTGGCCAGGAAATTTTGTTGTCAACGTGTAGGAGGTTTGGGAGATCCCACTGTACTTGGAAGTGTGGTGACCATCATTTTAAGTAGGGAAAGTGCGCAGTCCGAGGTTGACTAAAGTGTCCATCTCCTCATAAAGATAGTTATGAGAATTACTAATCATCTCTTATTCCTTTTGCTCTGGGATATATATAGACAATTAGTGGTAATCAATTCAACAGGAGTAGTTTAGTTTTGGATGTTTTTCTTGTGTTATGGCAATATCAGTTAAAAATCAATTGGGCTTAAAAGTTAACAAGTTAAAATAATTCAGCATATTTTTACTATCTGTGAAAGAAAGGAACAGTGAAACTGATGATACGCCGCACGAAACAATTTCAGATAAATCCGACGAGGAAGACAGTAGCGATAATGACGACGAAGATGAGAAGGATGATGAAGGAGAAAAGCAATCTGCCCAAAGAAAGAGGAAAAAAGAATCAGGAAAATTAATCGATTCACTAACTATTGCAGTTAGTGGAAAGAGAAAAAAGTTTTAATTCTATAATACTAAATAAACTGACATTTATTAATTAAACATTTTAGGTATTTAACGTATTTTAATTAAACATGTTATTAACACGTTTTAAAAGTGTACTATCCTTCCGATGACTGATTGTCACGATCTTCTTCCATGCAGTCAATACAACGATTTAACAACAACAATAACAAAATGCAACACCGTTCGACCATTGCTGCGTGACGTCACATTCACTCTCCTTTAATATGCGCATCACAAGCATTTTTCAACCTCAAACTGCTATATTCATTTAAGTCTAATACTTTGATATAAAAAGGTATTTTGTTGCCAATGTCCTTTAAGTCTAGTTAATGTTTTCACGTAGAGGAGGACAAAATAAAATGGAATTCGACGGTTTCGAAGAGCTATTGTATATTTCACGATTTGATTGTCTATAAAAACAACTTTTTCTTGCATGTATTAAAATTAGAAATCGTTCATTGATGTGCGAGGTTAGACAAAACTACTGAACCTCTCCAGCATACCTGTATATCACTGGAATTACTGAGATTACAGGGATTTATAAGATTACAAGTGTTACAGTGATTACTAATATCAAAACTTTATTAAATTATAATCAATTTTGTACTGAGGTTAAAACTGTACTTAAAATGCATGTAACATGATTTGCATTGCTATAATCTTACATAATCATACCATTTTATAATTTTATATGTCATACCTGTATTCCGTATTTATGTTTAGTTTAATTGTTCATTATTTTTATTATATACCTGTATGTAGATAATCTTCAATAGGGGAAGAGCCACTTTGTGGATCTTATTGAATAAACCATTATTATATTATTATTATAGGCATTACTAAGATTACAGGGATAACTAAGATTACAAGGATTACTAAGATTACAGGGATTACTAAGATTACAGGGATTACTAAGATTACAGGGATTACTAAGATTACAGGGATTACTAAGATTACAAGGATTACTAAGATTACAAGGATTACAGGGATTACAAGCATTACCAAGATTACCAGGATTACTAAGATTACAGGGATTACGAAGATTATAAGGATTACTAAGATTACAGGGATTACAAGGATTATAAGGATTATAGGGATTATTGTGGAGTTTAGTGTATTACTGGTTTATATTATAATAAAGCTCTTAATTTGGTTATATTATAATAAAGCACTTAATTTGGTGCTAGCATAACACCAAGGGTCAACCGGCATCACGTTCGATTTCAGTTGATACTGGTCACCGGTTATTGTTCATATCAGGGGCAGATCTAGGAATTTTTATACCTTAGTCAAACTGGAAGGGTACACATATGTAGGGGGTACGGGGGCATTCTCCCCCGGAAAATATTTGAATTTGGGTCTCTGAAATGGCATTTCCCGCGATCTGACAGCACTTTTGAGCATTTGTTTTAATGTTTTCAAACATGTTTTTATGAAACATTTTATTATTTCGAACTTTGATAAAACATGAATAATTTATTCTCAACTTCCTGTCAAAAGCAGTGAATAGCCAGGTCGTATTTCATACACCAGACAACGAGGTTCAACAACAATCGGTCAATATGAAGTTAAACCTTTTTAAAGTCAATACGAAACGCTTAAATATAGGTTACACGGAACTGGTAAACTCGAATCGAATATAGCTTAATCTTAATCGCCGTTTTGTCGACGGTATATATGTAAATAAACTAAATATATGTTATATGGTAATTGAGCAACGATTACGGCCAGAGACGCACAATTCGCAATTGCAATACTAGATTATCAATACACTAGTTTAAGACTAATAAGACAGTAGTTTATCAATCAATATATACATTTACATGATCGCCGTGGCCCGTACAACCCTTGCCTTTCCGATTGCGGACATCTTTTGGTCTTGGATTAGTTTCTCTGTGCCAAAATTCCTGTTAGGAAAGCTTGAAGTTCGTGGACAGAACTCTTGCGCGAAACGTTGATTTGCCTCACCAGATCATCGTACACTTCTTGCAGACAATGTTCATCGTTTCTTTCAAACCTTGATAGAACAGTTTCGTAAATACCGCAAGCCATTGCTGAATAATACAGTAAACTGTTGGATACCACACGCTGTGAATTGGTCAAGATCGGTCAAATGGAGTAGCGAATAAGAACACGGTATTTGTCTGAATTAACCAATCAGGTGGCTCATGCATGAGTCCCTGATCACCAAGACCGGTCAGAACGCCCCGCAGATCGGTCAAATTGGCCGATCACCATGGAGAGCAGTGTATTGACCATCAAATAGCTGGAAAATTACTCAGATCGGTCAAAGCTCATGCGGAAGACCGCTGAGAAGAAGAAGACTGAAGACTGCTCACATTATTATTTGTACCTCCTCCGCGGGAAAGACGCGGGCGAGAGAGCCTGTACCGTCAGTGCCGATGAATTACGAATAAAATCACGAATGATTATGAAACAACTGGACCTTGTTGTAATTGCGCAATTTTTACAGCAGTAGTAATATATATATATATATATATATCAATGTGTTTGGGATTGGAACCGAGCTCTAAGCCAATCAGAATCAAGAATGATTTGAATGGACCAATCAGAGCACAGCACAATCCCAAATTTCCAGGGGGGTTGAAACATTTTAAGGTGTGGTCACCCTGTATAGAACGACCAGTGATCAAATCAGGGGGGATATGCAGCTGGTCGTATACAAGAGGTTTTTTGTGAATTTTGATATTATTTATCTCATGAAACTTGGTGTTGTTGTACGACCAGTTTTTGGTTTATCCTTGAGTTTGACGACCAGAGAGAGAGGAAGGTCAATCAAGGTGATCGTATTTCATGAGATAGATATTTTAAAATTCAAAAAAAACCTTTATAAACGACCATCATACCTCACCCAATGTGATTTATACTTACCATCAGAAAAACGTCCATATTATTTTTGGAAGAGTTGTACGATATTGAAATAAAAATAATCAAATTTGGGTTTATAGAATTAATCATAGAAATTTCCGCCATGGAGCTCTTACCTCGACGCCATCTTATGGCCGAATGACTGATATTCTTTTGTTACGGTATTTTTAAAAAAAAAGATAAAATTTGTAGAGGGAAATATCTCCAAAAATTATTTGGTGTTTTTCAAATAGATATATTTTTTAAAATGTACTTTAACACACAATAACTTTTTTTTGAAAAAACAAATCTTTTTATTGTTTTTATTTAATCTAAATACATTTCTTTATTAATAGAACTAAGTATGGAATCATCAGTTATCATAATTGTTGTTAGATATTTATACGGACAAAGATCTCCCCCATCTACCACTTCTAAATATAATTTATACCCGGCTAGCCTACCCAAGGGAGAGTATATACAGTGTCGTAAAATATATTTTTGATTTGGAAAATTCTGTCGAAGAGAATTAATATCACAGTGGGTATATACTTTTTTTTTAATGTTGTTTCTATTAAATACTTTTTCTTCCTTTACTTCGTCATCATCACTCCCCAAAAATGTTTTCAAACTATCATCACTATCAGAATCACTATTATCCTGAATAGGTTTGACGGGTTTAAAGTCCTCGAAATTAAACACTTTCGACGTATACGTATCCGTATCCCGTACACGTACACCGTACGCGTATCCTTCTCCTTTATCGTTGTAATCCCATATGAGAGGGGAACCAGGCAGGGGTATGGGTTTTCCAGTTTCATTCGTTATTTCTTCTTTCGTAGCCATTTTTTTCTTAAACTAAGTTTGTAGAGGGACAATTACGTATAAATGAAAAAGAAAAGTTTCAGCTTATTTATATGAAAGTTTTTTTGAGAAATTTTTTTTTTCATTTCTACAAAACCTGGGGTATAAAAAACGATATCATAAAAAAAATGGGTCAGTTATTTTTTGTTGAAGATGGCAGGGTATATACCCAATCGAAAGATTTGGACATTTCAAATGCGTAATCCAGAAAATGCTGAAAAAATGATAGAGGCAGCGAAATTAATCAATTACTCAACTACTGCACAGAATTGTCTTAAATTAAATGAAATATCGTTTTTTGAATGTAGTCGTGAAATTGTAAAAGATAAAGAATTGGGATTTCTTCAAGGGGTTGTTTATCTCAAAGAAGCAAGAGGTGATATTTTTGATTGGCTTCCCTATGGGGGAGAAATCATTCGTTCTTATGCTGATGATTTCTACCATTTTAAAGGTAGACTATATGATCCGTCCACGTTATATCAATATGGAAAACGTCAGGGTAAAATGGGGAAATTATGGAATAGTGAAAGAATCAATAAATTAGCTGATTATAAGAACAAACATCGACAAAAAAGAAAAAAACTTTTAGAGTAAAGAAAGAAATTCATGTAATAAAAAATAACATTGTTTTTATTAAATAAATTTATACAAGAGAAGGAATTATTATGTCTGTCAGTTTTTATAAACTTAACATTTTATGTAAAAGATGGGACATATCTTCCTCTGATAATATTTTTAGTGTTTTTCCAGATTCTCCATGATTGATAATTTTCAGGGTTATTTCATACAGTTTAAACATCTTATATGTGTTTCAGAAAAGATATAAAAAAAAAAAAAATCAAAAAACAGAACAGTATAAATAGACGGTTTTTTCTTTTTTTAAACCATTGCTTGTCGTACTTAAGTTAACATAAAAAAAATGAAGTGTAGGAGTAGGAGATGTATAAAAAAAGCGAAAATAAAAAAACGAATACGAAAACGACGACGTTCTAAAAAAATTCAAAAAGGAGGATGGAAAAAAGATCATCCGAATTATAATCATAAGTTTTATGAATTTTGGAAATGGTAGACAATGTATTTTAAAAAAAAATGTTATTAATCAAAATAAGTTTTTTTCCATCTTTGTATTCTATCATCACATTCACATAGTTCAACTATTCTACTATAGATAAGTCGTGAGTAATTCTGTTTACAAGGATAACAATAATGATGGTTTACAAAACATTCTTTACATCTGTAATGCATGAAAAAATGATAGAAGGAATTCACACCACAACAACAGAAACTGCAATAGACCATCTTGACAATATTTTTTTGAACGTTTTTGTGAAAATTTTATAGTTTGACAACCTACTTTTATAGATTTTTTGCAAAACTATATAAACAGGGTATCAAATATATTTTTTCTATTATTTTTCAAAACATGTGGCTGCGTTCAATGATTGATTTTGGAGAATGTGAATCTCATGCTTATCTTACATTTTATTATCGTGCTCAACCCATACAATTAGTAAACTATGAACCTGTGGTTCCCTCGTTGTTAAGATATGGATATTATATATATCTGAAAGATTGGCAAGGACCTCGATATTTCAAATTGATGATAGTAGACGCGTTTGGAGCTCCGGAGGAGAATTTACAGAACCTCTTATCATCATTGAAGGGAAAATATATAAATATTAATAATAATAATGTAAAATTAGCAAAAACTCAAACACCTATATTAAATATTAAACCCTACAATTTCATTAACCATAGGGGTAGAGGGAAACAAATATATTTATCTTTGTAATGTTTTTAAAATAAAAAACCTTTTAGAAACATTTTTGTGTAAAAATTTTATTACAAGAAAAATAAATATGTTTACAAATTAATTTGTTGTGGAATTATTGAGTTACCATTTATTAGTTTAATTGTTTTATACACGAGATGATCACTTTTAGTCTCAAGAATTGTTTTTAGGGTTATTCCCTTCTCTTCTCCCTGTATAATAATTTTCAGAGTTAGTTCGTAAACTTGAGGTGGAGAACAAAATGGGGGATTACATACTTTACATAGTATAGCAGGTTTACAATCCTCTACCAAATATGTATAGTTAGGAAAATGTTTTTGAAGAAAATGACATGAATAATAACGAGGAGTATTGTCATTATATGCTACACCCCTATAATTGATACAGGTCACGAGATCTTGTTCTTGATGCATCTTGTTATCACTATGATTAAATCAAATATGTAATCTTATATATAAATAAAAAACACGAATTTTTTTTTAAAAAAAGTTTTTTATTGAGTATATGCTACAGCTTTCATGAAATTATTAAAATCTATTATTAGTGTAATTTCTTTTTGTAAAAGATCAGAAGCATCATAGTCAACAATTGTTGTTATGTTTTCACCCAGACATGAACAATTCCATTCATCATTTTCATATTCATGTTTCTTTTTAACTGCCAGAGCTAGGTAATATGTTTGAGGCGTTGAGGGTATATCTTCATAGGGTATATCTTCAATACATTCGCATAATACCGTAGGTTGACATTTCTTTACAATATAGGTAAAGTGGTGTAATTCTTTGGCTAGAAAACGACTTGGATAATAGTTACTTTCATCTTCAATTTTGTACGGGTTAAAGGCATCAGCAATTATTCTTTGATAACGTCTACCGGTATGTTCATCACAATCACGATACTGTACATGTGAATTCGGCATCATTCACAAATAACGTACCACATGGTGGGTAACGCGTTTATATATAATTTTTTATAAAAAAAAATATAAAAAGAAAAATCAAAATTAAAAAAGACAGATATTCTAAAATAAAAAAGAAATTTTAGTAGGATATAAATAAAAATGTAATACAATGGTATTTACAAAAATATCATGGAAACCGTGGATGCACGATATAATAGATTATTCTATTCAAAATATCCCTGTGGACAATGTCTTAATGGAAATATGTGTGGGGAAGTGTGTGCGAATTATATACCGCGGAAAGATCCAAAACAAAAACGTTGTTGTAGATTAAAGAGATGGTTGTTAAAGAAGATATGGTGTTAAAAGATTTAAAGAAGAAAATCCATAAAAAAAAAGAAACAGTATAAATAAGAGTAAAAAAAAAATAATTGTTTATATATTTGTTAGACAATGGAACGTAAAGAAACAGCAGATGAACGATTTGAAAGATTATATTATAACAAACATCCTTGTGGAAGATGTATTAACAAACACCCGTGTCCGATTCATCCAGATGAATTAAAACTTTCAAGACTAAACAGTTTTAAACGTCGGGTGTTAAACAAGTTAAATATACGGTGGAAATATACAGTGAATGTTTCTGTGGAAATAGGTTACGACGAATAGAAGAAAAGACGTTTTTTTTAAAAAGATTTAAAATGGCTGAGCGTGATTTTGACGAAATTCTTTACCCCGACATTCAATATTTATTACATGCTGATTTGTTTGAGATAGAAAAAACACGCGATTCAACGTTTTATTTTTTGGAATGGAGAGAGCATACCTATCAGTTTAGATGTGCTGATTATGATTATAAATATTTTAACATTTATGTGGAAGATAAAAATGAACAATCTATATTTCGGAAACGATATGGTGGGAAAAGATATTATAGATTTTTAATAACCGGTTTTAGCTGGACTATGTCATTTTATGATCAGTTAGTGGGAAAACATGTAGTATTTATTGATAGAGAACCGAGATTACCCACGTTAATTTCAACCCTTGACTGTTTTGAGATAAATAATATCCCATGTTATTCAAAAACGTTTTTATATGGTAAATGTAAGGATTCAAGATTTAGATTAGTAAATTATCATTTTCGTGAAAATTTTGATGGTGAAGAGCTTTATTTAGTTCTTATTAAAGATGAAAATATATTATCTTTACTTAATGTGATTTATGGTAGCAGTAATGGAAATTATATTGTAACATTAATAAATAAAATACATTTTGATAAATCTATGTTGCAACAACATGTATATTTAGATTGTTGTGGGGAATTATGTAATTTTAATGAATTAAATATTTGAAATAAAAACAGTTCAAAATAAATCGAGAAAAGCGTTTTTTATTTTAAAAAAAAGAATTTATATACACTTCTTGATCTATGAAATTATGTATACCACAATCTCCTGCCACATGGGTTGTTATATATTGTTTATAATTAAGCTTTTTATTTTTTACATACTCCATAACTTCCAAATTTATATTTAATAGATTCATAGGAAAGCATGGATTTAGGATTTGTTCACATTTACGTACAATAAATATTTGATTTCGACAATTTTCTTTAAGATAGTGAAGATCATACTGTTTGGGTTTTGACATATTGCTTGCATGAGATTCAACTGATGAATGAACCAGAAAACACAATGTTTTTTATTTTATTTAGATTAATGTGTTTATTTAGCTTAATGAATTTGAAAAGCTATATAAAGAGTAAGAGATTATTTCAAAATCACAGCAATATGATTGAAACAATTTTAAGAGTTGTTCTTTATTTTCAATATTTTAACCAAGGAGAAATTGGATATTTATTTTGGGTATGTGGATTATTTGATTATTATCGTGGAAAATATGTCACATGTCCCAGGATGCATTGTGAAAACATTCACCCCCCTGAAGAAAGCTATATAGTCAATATGAAAAAAATTCAAGCAACCCATGGAATGGAATCCTATTTTATTCTAGAAGATCGTTTCTCTTATATGATCCCGAATTTACAAGAAAGTCAAAGAAAATATTCCTTGAAGAGATCATGGCTTCAACAACGTACTATACTCGTTGAATCAGACACGTTATGCTGTAGTTTTTTTTCATTTCCCGATTGTTTTAAAGAATTATTTATTGTATTACCCCTTGAAGACCACTCAGATTTATTTCAATGTTTAAAAACCAATGATAAGTATCATTATACATATTTTGTACAAAATTTAACCTTTGAAAGAAAATACATATCTTATACCCTGGGTTTTGGAAAAGAAAGTTTAGTAAGCAAATTTAAGCACATACATAGCCAGAAAGGTGATTTTGCTCTTTTTTTAAATATTTATTTGTTAATGGTATCACCTAGTATTTTCAATTCTTATACTTATTGTAGTTCAATTAGAAATCTTATCATGTTCACTTCATGTTTTATATTTTATTGTCGTGAACATAACCCTATAGGAAGTTTTTTCAATAGACAAAAAAAAGGTCTTTCTGAAAAAAATATTAGATATATTTTTTGGGATTTTATACATGATATAAAAAAGGGTAAAGTCTCCTTTGATAAATGTCGGTATAAAAATTGTAAGAGTAAAAGTTATTTTTTTGAGTTCGATCCTTTGAAATTAAGTATTTTAAACAAAAGTAATTATGTTTTAAATGAAAATCACACCCAAGTTAATCATTCTGTGGGTGTTAAGCAAGATTATGGAGGAAGTATAGGAGAATTTAAGTGTAAAGAGAAAATATTTGCATATGTAATAATGCTTGAGGAAGATGTAATAGAATTATTTTATATGATAAAAAAATATATAAAAACAACATTGAATTATGATTTAGCTGCATACAATCCTATGTATGAAATGACTGAATCGAATGTGAATTGGGATAATTTTTATAAAAGTATTAGTGAGCAAACGTGTATGTTGAAAAAATGGAATTAAAAGACTGTATAAAATTTAAAGTGTTTGCGTATGATGTTATACGAATGGAAGAAGACGAAGAAAATGAAAAATAATTTTGGATGAGATGTGGGAGATTTTGTTTTGCCCTTCGAAAATTTTATATGGAAAAAAATGAAAAATGGAAAATAAGTGAATGTTGTAAAACTATTCATGAAATATCTATGTCCCATTTAACGAATGCTGGACATTACAGTCAAAACAAAAGATTTGTTGGATTTCATGAGGGGGTTGATCCCCTAGATATTCAACAATATATGGAACATTTAGATGAATTTTACGTAAAAAACTATCAAAGAAAAAATATATCAGTTTTGATTTATTATATTTTTGAAACCATTCATCCTTTTTCCGATGGAAATGGAAGAATAGGGAAAGCACTTGTTGCATTTCTAGAAAATAAAATAGAATGTAAAATAAAAACAAAAAAACAACATAGAAAGTTATGTAAAATTTTAGGAGTTATGCAACGCAAACACAATAGTTTATTTGATATAATATGTTGTAATCAATTAAACACGTTATTAGTGTAATAAAATTTTTGTGATGGAAATTTTTTTTAATTGTGCGGAGGGTATAAAATAAACACTTCCCTACAGTGATTCATCATTTACCCTTCACTCGGATTCAAAGATGGTGGAACTTTACGCACGCCAACAATATGATCATTTTTATAAAATGCAATCGTATACCGATTTGTCTGCAAAAATAATTGCACAAAAAAAAATCAACGGTAATGCTATTCTCGCCAAAGTATATCCGACAAATAAAAGATGTGACAAGTACACATACAATAGCGCTGTTGAAGTGAAAAATGAGCATATTCCCCCATTGTTGAATGTTCTTAATAAGATTAGCATTCAAGAGAAATCGACGCAGATATTTTTTGAAGTGGTAAGATTTGAAAATTGGAAAAAGCAAACATGCCGTTTGGTTGTTCGTACAGATGCGTGGGGTGGTTTGGAAATTTGTTATCAACATCAAGATAACGAATTAGCCGATGCAATGGAATTTGACGATGATTCAACACCGACAACCAGCAACAACAACAACGCAACGCCAAGTGAAATCGTATGGTCTGATGATTGGGGTAGTTTTCATATAAAAAAGAAAGATTCCTTGGATGAATATATTATTGCCCTAAGAAAGTATAATCATGCAACAGGTCATAAATCCCAGCCTACCCCAGTCAAAAAACGAGTATTGAAGAAAAAGAAACCCACACTCAATTTTGACGACGACGTCGACGATGATGACGACAACGAAAAGATTAAGAAAATAAAAGTAGAAAGTGATGATGATGATGAGGTTTGTCACCGTTTAAGGCCATCAGTAATTTCAGAAATTTTTTATTATCGTTTTAGATGTTGTAAAAATATACAAGATACATTATGTTTGTACGGTGATACTATAAATAAAGAGTTAGCCTGTAAAAATATAAAAGTTGATTTTATGGGGATATTACGCGACAAAGAACTCGTTGATGAAGTTGAAGAATATTATATTAATTTTATTTCTTTATTATAGAAATGAGTAAAAAGAAAAAAACTAAATTTTCTGCTGACTTTATTGAAAAAGCTTCAAGATTATTAAAAGGAGAGACATTAACTGATGAGGATTATTCTAATTATAGATTACATAGTAGTAGTAAAAAAAAATATAGACGATTGAAATATGCTGTTAATAAAAATAATGAACAATGGGAAATTGATTTAGCTGAAAATAAAGATTTAGCCCGATATAATAATCAATATCGTTATTGGTTGGTGTGTATTGATATTTTTTCAAGATTTTGTTGGGTGAAATTAATAAAAAAGAAAACGTCTAATAATGTTAAAAATAAATTTGAAAGTATTCTTATTGAAGAAGGAATAGCCCCTCTTAAAATTCAAAGTGATGAAGGAACAGAATTTCAAGATATACGTACGAAATTAAGTAAAAAATATAATTTTGAAGTATTTCATACGTATAATAGAGAAATAAAAGCATCCCATGTGGAACGTGTGATTGGAACTTTAAAAACAATGGTTCGTCGTGTTTTAACAATGACTGGAGAATTTGACTATATTCAGTATTTACCCCTTATTGTTAAGCGTTATAATAATTCCCCACATAAAGCATTAGCTGGTGCAACACCTTTTGAAATTTATCACGAAGAAAAAAAAGGAAAAATACGTAAAGTAAAAAATAAAATGGTACGTGATCATTTAAATTATCCTATTCCCACTCAAGATCTGATACGAGAAGGTACGCGTGTACGTATTGCGAGAGTAAAAAATAATATTTTTGAAAAAAGCAGTCTTCGACGATGGACAAATGAGATATTTTTTATTAAAAAAGTATTTATCACTGATCCCGTTACATATCAATTAGAAGACGAACAACGTGAAGAAATTAAAGGAATTTTTTATCGTGCTGAATTACAAGTTTTAAAAAAAAAATGAATTTACACATTGCTAGTAATTCAATATCAAGAGGACTTCAAAAGAATTTGATTAATGATTTTGAAATGAAAATTGCACAACCCATTGATGCTTTGAACAATGAATGTTTTTTAGAAGTTTTACAAGTTTGTTATCCTCAAACAACTAAAAATATTGTAGGTGATGAATGTTTTTTTTCATTTATCATAACCTATAAGAATTTTATACCCGAAGAAAATAATAATTCGGTATACGCCAACAGTGAGTTCGTTTTTACATCGGATAAATTTATTATACCCGACGGAATTTATGATTTATCTTCATTAATTATATTTTTAAATAATATCTTAGAAGGATTTGAAATTTTTTGTACCATCGGATCAAATGGGAAAGTAATTATTAATGTTAATGTTGAGATTGAGTATTGGGTATATGAAAATGCGAGTAAAGCAGTCGATGGGTTACAGGTAAATGAATTTCGATTATCTAACAAGACTACGGTAGAAAAAAAGGGTATTCAATATGCTTCTTTTAATCAAAAGATTAATATATTATTTTCAAAAAAATTAGCTTTTATGCTAGGTTTAAAAAATGAAAAAGGTCTTGAAATCGTACCTCTCTTGTTTGAAATAAAAAAAGATAATCCTACACCTCGAACCCTTTTTTCTAAACATTTTGATTACTTACCTGACGTATCCGACGGATTAAATAAAATGTTTATATATTGTGATGAAATAGAACTGGGGTTAGTTGGTGATAGTTGTTCCGAATTGTTAACAACAGTACCCATTCAATGGCATCGACAAGGTGGTGGGGGGGATGGACAATTAGTTTATTATAGTCCCCCAAAATCATTGAGAAAATTAAAAAAAGACATTATAAGAGAAATTCATATTAAAGTTAAAGATACTACAGGAAAATTAGTTCCTTTTGATTCGGGAACGCTTAGTATTGATTGTTTAATACATTCAACATAATGCTTTTGATTGTTCTTGAAGAAAAAAATGGGGAAATGATAATTAAAGAATATAAAATATTTTATCCTTTTTCTCTTTACGTGTTAGTAAATAGTGGGAAAAATTTTTTATCGAATTTAAATTCGATTGAATATAAAAATATCAAAAATTCATTTCGAATTACGTGTGCAAACAAAATGGATTTCAGTGCAATAACACAATCAAAAAAAATAAATAATGGAACGATTTCAGTTTCTTCATCTACTATTATTTCCAATGCAACACAACGTTTTATATATACTATAAAATAATTATTTTATATTGACGAAAAAAATCCTTATACATCATTAAATGATGAAAAAAAAAAATTCCCCTATTTTTTATTTATGAGTGATAAAGAGGCTAAACAATCACTACAGTTCTTTATTAACTATGAGAATAACGTGCCGTTAAAAGGTGAAGAAATTAAGATATATATAAATTTATTTGAAGAAAAAAATAATGACTGAAAAAATAAATGAACTGTCCGTAGAAGATTACACTGAATTGTTAAACGGTAGAAATCGTGGAAAAAATTATTCCTCATCATATTTTGTTGTGAAAAGAAAAAATAAAGAAAATCCAACTAAGAAAGAAATTTTATTAAATGAGGGTGTGGGATTACCCTCAAATTTAAATTTAGATACTTATTATACAAGTGATAATAAAAAAAAGAGAAAAAAAATAGATCCAAATGTAATACGTTTTTTTTCAAAATAGATAGACTGTGTAAAAAAAAGTATAAATAAAAAAAAAGTTATATAAAAAAATCATAATGTTGTGTATATTATTATTATTTTTATTGTTGTTGTGGGTATTGTTGTTTTTTAAAAATAAAATAAATGACGCGTAAAAAATACATCAAAAAAAGAAAAAACAAAAGAGGAATAAGAAAACGTAGAAGAAAAATACAAAAAGGAGGGTTTGGTGGAGCATTGGCAATGGGTATGTTACTTCCTCAAGTGTTGGGAACACTTTCAAATATTCTTAAAATTAACGTTTAAAAAAAATAAAATGAGTAAAAAAATTGAAGATGTGGAAAAAAATGACATATTATTTAGCGAGCCTTTACAATTTTTTACGTCATCACCCTATAATGATACGTTTACGGAATGTCGTGAAACGGAAATTATCGCAACGCAACGCCCGTAGATAATCAATCGTCAGTATACACGTTTACAAGACATGGGAACGCCGTGGGATTAATGAAAACAAGCGATGCTAAAATAATGGCTAGAGTATCGATTAGAAATGCTGCTGGACTTATAGCACCTGCAGCATCGGGGTTTGCGATGATTACATTACCCCTTCGCACAATGTGGAAAACAAAAGAATTAAAAATAAATGAAAATTTAATTACACCATCAGATAATTTTGCACATTTTGCATCATGGATAGAATTTATAACGCGTCAAATACCGTCGGGATATAAAGATTCTAAAGAGCTTAATTTAGCATATTTAGATACACCCGAACATATGAGCGATATCGTGGGTTTCACGAATGGAACTAATGTCGTAAATGCAGGAGGGAGACAAAAAACACAGGCATTTCAAAATCAATCGCAGAATTTGATAGATGAGATTGATTGTTCATTATTTAGCGAAGGGGGTACTGAAATATATATTCCCACAGCGTATAAAGTTGAATTACGTTTAACGCGTGCATTAAATACAATTGTAATGATGGGGGCCGATCATGCTGATATGCCCGTTGCTGCTACTATAATTACCCTAGACGATTTTAAAATAAAAATTCCTGTATTTAAACCAAAAAAACAATTATCAAATGCTCTTAATATAGGAATGGTGACCAATAATAAAGAAACATTATATTATACAACCAATTATCGTTGTATTACTGAATCAGTAGCTGCAGGACGAAATTCACATCAAGTAATCGATGTGTTTAATGGTAGCGTTCCTACACGTTTATATATTGTATTTTCTCCATTAGCAAATTGGAACGGATCATATACTCATAATATTTTTGAATTTAACTGGCCTAATTATGATAATGTT
Organism: Chrysogorgia sp. JL179-B06; assembly: GCA_035772405.1. Taxonomy (NCBI): domain Eukaryota; kingdom Metazoa; phylum Cnidaria; class Anthozoa; order Scleralcyonacea; family Chrysogorgiidae; genus Chrysogorgia; species Chrysogorgia sp. JL179-B06. Next base: position 859,374 of record JAYKKM010000121.1, read on the forward strand.
GAAGTTTCCGTAAATAACGCTGTTGTCGGGAGAATTGAAAATCATGCTGAAGCTTACTCAAAATTACGCGCGGTATTAAATCGCAACTATTCAGAAATGCCAATAACTTATAATGACTTTATAAACGGGTATTCTATATTAGCATTTGATTTAACAGATAATAGAGACTCTCATCTTGCAGTATTACCCATAAGACCGTCGGGAAATGTTAATGTGGATTTTCATTTTTCTCAAAATACAGTTCAAGGGGCGTTAATATTTGTTGGTGAATTTCGAAATGAAATTAGAGTGGGATTAAATACCCCTGCAAGATTATTACACAGCATTTAATTATCAACATTTGTAAGGGGATGTACAAAAAAAATGAAGAACACAAAACCCATTACAACAAAGAATAGAATAAAAAAACCAAAAATAAAAAAACCAGTTATTAACAAAATACCCCTAAATCGTGAACATATTCTTGTATTTCCACCGTTTTCAGTTTACGCATAAAAAAAAAATGAATGAAGAAAAAAATGATGAATTAAATAAAGAAGAGGAAAAAAAAGACGAAAAAAATGATAACTCAAGAGATGATGATGAAGAGGAGGATGATAGTGAAAATGATAGCGATGTTGTTAGCGATGATGTTAGTGATGAAATGGATAGTGAAAGTTCCGTTACTTCATCTTCATCAAGTTGCGAAGATGATTTAAAATTTTTAGAAACATTAGTTCAATTAAATAAAATAAAGAAAAAAGCTTTTGAAAAAAAAAAAAAGGATTTTTTACCATCGTTAAAAAAATATCTTAAAGCAGATATTGATAAAAAAAATACGTTGTTAAATTCTCAATTAATTAATAAATTACAATACATTGCTAAAAATATTTTAAATAAAAAAATTTCGATCCAACTTTCCAGTGATAATAAATATATTTTGAATAAGTTTTCAAAGAACAAAATAAAAGAAAAAGATTTAAAAATATTATTATCTGAGGATTTTCGTATAATCAACATATATAAAAAAGCATACAAATTACTTAACCAACAAATAAAAAAAAATGACCGAAGTAAATAAAATGCAATTAATTAATCCGAGTAAATTAAATGAAATTTTAGATTTAATCAAAACTGATCATGAAAACGAAAAATTATTGCAGGGAATTAACAACAAAAATAATTTCGAACTTATTGAAAGTAAAAATAAAATGAAAGAAGAAATGAAAAAAGTTAATAATGATCAACGTGTCGCAGAGAGTATGGTTAGTTTTTTAAAAAGACAACAAAATATGAAAAGAAAAAGTAATGAACTTGAAAATGAGGTGACCAATGATGAATCACCCGGAGTAAGGAAAACACCGACTGTGACAAGTGGGCAACAAATAAAAGAATTTCTCGAAAGGAAAAAAATTAAAACTGGGGGGACAGATATAATAAAACTAAACGGTGTTGCAATAAACCATCATGATTTATTATACGATTTAACGCATAATGTCAGCAAACAAAACATGTTCAATCTTACACAACAAAAGCAGACGGTTGCTTTAAAAGAATTGAAAAAATTACATATGCCCGCCTATTATATACGAAATATAAAATTACGACAACGTTATATAAATTTGGGAAAAACCCCTTCGGGTCTTGCGAGTCACGAAGAACCATCTACATCACTCACCACACACATTCCTACATCTTCAACACCACCCTATTCAACACAAAGAAAATGGCGACGAAAAAATCCATGAATTTACATTGTTTTTTAACCCAATTTTTATTTACGAACGAGATTAATAAAATTTCAAAAATAAATAAGTTTTTAAATAAATATTATTTGGGTACATTTCCTGCAAATATTTTTCCTAAAAAAAATTATTATCCCTCGTGTTGGATTTGGAATACGGATGAAGCAGATCAAAACGGTCAACATTGGATTGCTATATGGGTGGATAAAGAAAAACATATGAATTTTTTTGATAGTTTTGCAAAAGATGTCTCGTTTTATAAACGTGAATATTGGTATGATTATAGTGTAAAAAAAGGACTAACATTTCAATATATTCAAAGTAAACAATTACAATCCAAAAATACAGCCGTGTGTGGAAATTGGAGTTTATTATATTTATACAATCAATGTCGTAATGAATTCGAAAATAATAATAAACAAAAAATATTTAAAAATGAACGTATTAAATTAAAAAACGATATTAAATTAAAAAAAAAAATAGAATCAATTTTAGGTCGTGTACTCGTGGGAATATATAATAAAAAATGTAAAAAAAATTGTAAGAGTAATAACAATCAGTCATGTTGTAGTTTTAATAATGCCAATTTTTAATTAAACAAAAAAATTAATTATTTACAGTGATTTATGGATTTTTTAATTAAACCAGCCCTTAACATCGCTCCAATTCATATTACGAGTACCCCCTTTTTGTTTTCTTTTTCTTTTTCTTTTTCGAATACCAATTCCCAATTGATTTCCAACTAACGATCCCAAGGGTCCAAAAATATCTAGAGCACTACCCCCTTTTTGTTTCTTTTTTCTAAGGATAATTCTCCTGCTTCTTCTATATCTTCTTCTTGCCATGATTTTTAAAAAAAAAAATGCATACACAATATACACACCCCATACTATATATACTTTTTAAAAAAATTTCAACAACTCATTTTATTTTTTAACAAACATTTATTTTTTCTTTTTACATTTATTTACAAATCATAGATTAGCGTTGATTCATGTGGAAATACATTGGTTCTAATTCTACAATTTTCATACCCTTTTCTACAATTATCAAATACCAAATAACCATAGGGTTTCTCATTAATTTCACTTAATACTTTATTAAATCTATTTCTATTAATTTTTTTATTATCACATATCGTATACATATTATTATAATCGCTTAAATTTTTAAACATAACATAATATTGACTATTGACACGTAAATTTCGCAATTTACCATTACCATATGTTAAATTTTGACATGTAAAAATAACACTAATATTACGATGATGAACATCTTGAGTTGCAATATTATCTATTCTTTCAAGATTTTCCTTTGATGATGTTGCAACTAACATGAGATCATCTAATATTATTAACGTATTTTCACGGGTATTCGTTTGTATATCGGTAATGCGGGGAATACCCTTTTGACAATCGATAAATTCAACACTAATATCTGTTTTTTCCGCAAGAACTTTTTCCATTTCAGCGTACAGAGGTTGATAAATTGAATATAAATAAACAATTTTAACAATTGCTGGTGTAATCATAATGTTAATATTTTTCAATAATTGTAATATCCAATATGTTTTCCCACTTTGACTAGGGCCACATAACGTTAACATAAAAGGGTGTTGAAATGGTAATGAAACATTGTTCATTTCAGTTATCTAAAAATCCAAACGGAATCGTATTAAAATTATTTTTAACAACACGTTTATTAAATGTAAATGAAAATTTTTTTATTTCATCCTCAATAAAAATATGATTAAGTTTATCTTTACATATTTTATTGTGATATTTAATTTCGATGATCTGATCTTGATTTTTAACACATTGTGTCAAGGATAAAAAATTCAATTTTTCTTTTATTGTTTCATTTTTTAAAGTAAAACCTTTCACATGAATACATTCCTGATTTAAATTAGTTATATACGCGTAACATTTTGGACCCGTTGAACAAAAATTTGTTATCCATTCATTTTCATTTAATTCATTCGTTAAATCTCCTAAATATTTTCCCGTTTTAACATCAGTATAATTATTTTCATCAGATATATAAATAACAGAATCTGTATCAAAATATAAAACGCGATCGTCTAATTTAACGAGTAACTCGTATAATTTCAAACGTGCATATGCAGTAACAAAACATGCAATGATTACATTTCCCGTTTTTAGAGGGGTTGTTGCATCATCAATTTTTTCATATGTACAACGTAATAATGTTTCGTTTATAAATTCCATCGATGTTAATTTTTTACTTTTATCATTGGCAATATTTAATAATTCTTCATAATCGTTTAAAAAACACACTTTTGTATTATTTTCGTTTTGAGCAAATTTTCCCCATAACGAATTTAAAAATGTTTTTGCAATAGTTCTTAATCCGGGATTTTTCTCTATTTTGTCTTTATCTAAAAAAACATTTTCATTTTTTAAATAATCATTACAATACTGTTTAATTTTATCATCATTTTTACTTCCATCTGCGTTCAAACAATCCGTAGGAATTCCTGAAGATTCTTGTTTGATTTTTAAAAATTGATTTACGTATTGTGAAAAGATTTTTTCTTTGCGTTCAAAATGATATATTTCGTAAAGAGCAATTATTTTATATCCCTTATCTATAGCAACATGAATCTCAACACTAGTCCATGTACCCGTTAAGTATCGCTCGCTTTCATTATGTTCACATTTATTACATTTATCCACAGCACATTTATAACATAATGGAAATAATAATTTCCCATCTATTCTAACAGGTAAAACAGGAAAGTAAATATTTCGAGGAGGTGAAATACAACATTTTACTAAACCAAATATGTCCTTGATTTTTATTTTATTACAATCTTTCCCCAGTAAAATAGTAGGATGACCCACAGGAAAATCATAATTTTTTTGTACATCAGGGTATAGCGATGTAAAATCTACGTAACTTATTCGTTCGTTGGGTTTTGTTTCTTTAAATAAACATACGGGGGAAGTTCGCCCCCCATATAATGCGTCACGTGGTGTTAAAGGAGTAAACGGATAAAATTTTCTTTTCTTTTCAATTAATTGTTTCTGTGTATATTTTTTTTCTTCTAAATAATCACATTCCCACATCTCGATTAATTTGTAACCGGCATTTTTTATTGTCCAAGAAAAACGTTGCGTATTTGCATATAAATTACTAAATTTTTCGTTTGTAAGAACGTTTAATGCATAGGGGTCGAAACATTTGGGACATCCGTGATAAAAACAACCATGAAATTGATATATCGTATCAATATAAAAACCATCGACAAAACGTCCTAGAATGTTTTTCTCCCCATTTTGTGAACAGATATATTCTAAATTTCCTCCTATTTCTCGATTAATTTCATCTAACCAATCAATAGCAATTAAACTCTGTTTTACACCTCCCCTATACCCCGAAGCAGGAATAATTCCTACACAATTTTTTTTTAAAAAATTAAGTCTATACACTTTCAAAGCTAAACTAGCAATCGTAATACAATTTTTTGCATAAAAGGGGGTGATATGACCTATGGTCCCTATCATTGTAGAAAATTTAACACATCCCTTTCTTAAAATATCTACATCACTACAACAATAATAATAAATCTCTTTACGAAATATATATTTCTCTTTCTTTTTTTCTAAATACCATTTTTCAAATTCATTAAGTGTTGCTGTATTCATATGTTTCGTATCAAAAAATTTCCGATCTACAATGTCACCCTCATAAGTTAAATCGTAAAATTCATAAGGATGAAATCCCTTACATTCCCCTTGAAGATCCATTGCTTTTGGAATATCCGCTAATTTCATACTAAAAAACAAATAACTATCGAGGATTCTAATATTTTGTTCTTTAATTATTAAACTCATTATTTTAGTTCCGTTCATTATAGTATTCGGCATTATCTGTTTTATTTCTAAAAGATATTTTAAAATAAAAATAGTATCAAATCTACCCCCGTTATGAGCTATCCAAACGGAATTTGTTTGTTCAAACATAAATTCACATAAAGTTTCAATAACATTGTTATCAAAAATAAATTGTCTATTCCCGCAACAACTAACTTTTTCAATAGTATTATCGATAATTTCTTGATCCTTTTTTTCAAATATTTTTGTTTTTTTGAATTCAATATGTTGACATTTTTTACATACCTTTTGGACGATAAACGGTACGAGCAATTTAGTTTCGGTTACTTTTGTTTCAAAATCAAAAAAAAATAAAGTGGGTTCACTTTCTTTCCCCTTGTTATATTCAAGTGAAAGGGGTTTCACGTAACAAAAATGAGGTTGTTTCATGTATTTATCACAATGAAAACAAAATCGTTTGCTACAATCATGTTTAACTGTTTTATTAGAAAAAATGAAAAAGAATCGAGGACAAATTTTGTTACAGGTTTTACAATAAAAAAAATATTGACACGGTGTTAAACGATCATAATTACTATGAGAAGGTTTAAAAATTTTATTTGTTAAATGATTTGTAAAACAATTTTCATCATAAAAAATTATATCACAACTGCTACAAATAAGTTTATTATTTTTATCTTTACACTTATTCGGATATTTATAACATCGTAAACAAGTTAAGTTATTTGTAGTACATAGGTGATTATCGACGTATTCATGACGTGTAAAATAACTCATACATTTAACACAAAAAGAACTGGTACTGAGTTTAGAAAATTCCTTTATGCTTAAGACTACATCGTAATGATTATTATTTAACCATAAACATACAATTTCATTAGTCAATTTAATAAGATTACCTGCACTATCAGTTCGTGAATCATAAATTATATTATCGGAATGAGTGTCAGCATACACTAACAAATCAACACCCTGTTTTTTTAAATAATTATTATATACAAAATTAAACTGTGTAGCATCAACATTACCCTCGGGTATCCCACATTCCCGATATACATTTCGAATTTCTTCACACGTAAATAAATCATCCACAGGTTTATTGGGTTTTCTTTTCATTATAAAATATTTATAGTCTTGTTTTAAAAATGATAAACCCACTAATATTGCAAAAGCAAAACAGCAATCTTTCACTGTACGAAATAATACATGGCTAAGAATATAAAATACACCCGTGCGAAATTTACGGCCATATTTTTTTACATTACTTTTCACACCACCTTTATCTGTAACATTTCCCTTATTCAAACTATTGTAAATACTTTTTTTCCTTAGTACACTATTTTTTTTTTTATTTGTACTTATTCCTGCGGGAAAAGTTTGGACAATTACTTTACTATTCCAACCATTAGCTATTATTTCTTTATTACTCTGCATAAATTTTTCCATAATATTTAAGAAATATTTAACGTCAAAGTCTTTCACGGGTAAAACGGCTGTAGAGAAAAAACTTTTTGGCGCATTACTAAAGATAAATCTAACATAATCATCATCACTTTTTACATTTGCCCGTGCAATGTTAATTAAATAAGAAAAAACCAACGATAACGATTGAATAAAACTAATAAAATTAACCGTTTTTTCCCGTGAAACATCCAAAGAAAAATGTTGTTCAGTGACTTTAAATTTTTCTCTACTAATAGTTTCTATATGATTAACAGAAAAATAATCGTCTATTTTTTCATTTTTCTTACTTTCTTTTTTCTTATTAAATAAACTTACAATTTTATCTATATCTTTTTGACTATATTTTAATTTTTTCTGATCATCATTCATCTTCTTTTTTTTTTCTAAAACAAGAAAAACATGCCGTTTTATTTTTATTTATGTTTTCGTCTTCACCATCAACACGATCAATAGTAACATCGTATGAATCCTGTATATTAATACATGTCAACGTAAGTATAGGAGGGATTTTTTTTGATAATAAAGAACCCATTTAAAAAAAACTAAAACAAAAAAAAGAGAGTAAAAAAAAATATGAGTGAAATTGTGTATATTGAAATTTATTTACAAGCGTCTAACTCACCTTATATCGGGTATGAAATTCAAGATAATGATCCTTCAATATTATTTACACCGTATCTTTTAAGGGAATGTTTACTAAATTTTACAGAAGATAAAGAAAAGATAATACCCATTTCATCAAAGATTTTAAAACAAAGAATAACAGAATTAAAAAAAGAAATATACAACTGTCCCGAAGATATTATCTATAAAGTTGAATGTATGGTAAAATTTATTCAGACACATGAAAAAAATAATGATTATTTAGGAATAAAAACTATATTTTAAAACAAAATGGTAAGAGTTAAGTTACCTCGAAAAAAAAGACGCAATGATAAATCTCAAAGTATACGTCACGTTCTTCAATGTAGAAGTAAAACCTTAAAAAAAATAAGATGTCGTAAACGAACAACAAAAACAAAAAAATGTTGGATTCATTTAGCAAAACAAAATAACTTACGTATCAAGAAATCAACGATCCCCAATGCGGGTGAAGGATTATTTGCTTGGAAAAAACCTTTTAAACCCGATCGTAATATTTCTTATTACACGGGTCAAAAAACAACACAGTCCAAATTGGATCGTAAATATGGCAAAAACACAAATGCTGTATATAGTATTTGTAACGATGCAAACACGTGTATCGATGCTTATTTGACAACTCACGCTGCAGCACGTTATGCGAATAATGGGAAAACCGGTTCTATATATAAAAATAATTCAGATTTTGTTTACGACCCAAATAATAAAAAAATGTATTTAGAAAGTATAAAACATATAAAACCCCATGAAGAAATTTTTGCAGACTATGGTGATAACTATTGGCAGAGAAAACAACCTTCATAACAATGGTAGGAAGAATAAGAGAATTACGGGGTGGTGATTTTAAGGGTAAAAAAAGGCAACGTGGAGGTATTTTTAAAGGGAAAAAAAGGCAACGTGGAGGAAATAAAATAGTCAATAAATACGGCAAACTTTTTATAAACGATTTTAAAAAAGAGCTTAAAAAAAAAGCTAAAGTAGTAAAAATTATTGCAAAACTAGGAACGAAAAAAATCAAAAGACATTTTCAAAAAGGAGGACTTGTATATCATAAACCCAGAAACCATGTTGAAAAGTTTTTAATGTATTAATTTTTTTTAAATAAAAAACATACATTCAGTGTATTATTTCGTTACATAAGAGGTTATTGTCCATTGAATATTTTTCTACATTATAAGCTCTTATTTCATTAAAATTTACACTGATGAAATTAGGGTAATCCACATTATACATTCGCATTCCCCTTTACATTTTTTACAAGTGTATTTTATAGTTTTATTATAAACCCAAAAATCATAATATAATGCTATAATACTCCTAAAACACTCATAACTAAAACAATGTTTTCTATCATAATCTAGTATCTTTAAATATTCTCCAATTCTTTTGTCGTTGATACGTGGGGATAGAGCATCATTCCATGCTTCACATATTTTACGAAGAAATTCATAACATTCTTCTGGAATATCGTGTTCCTCATGATGCATAACATACATTTTGGGATTTTTTGAACATTCTACTTCCAGTATAAATTTATACCGTACATATGCTTCATAATCAGCAATAGATATTAGTAGATGATATCTTGATTTTTCAATTTCCATACTTCCTACTAAATACCAAAAAAAAACGGATTCCACATAACTATATTGTGTTAAATCATGATAAATCTTATATCCCTCTTGATTTTGTACGCGCTGAAACTCCATGACACGTGATCCCCTTTGATAAAACGATCTTTATATATACCCCTATCTACGTATATCCATCGGAATAAACAATAGAAATTTCGTATTCATTATAGGGTTTATCTGCCTCGGCAATTTTAAGACCATATTTCCACAAAAAATTTTCATCTATAAATTTAATGTTTTGAATCAATATAAAATCTTCGTCAGCAGGTAAATTATAAGCTAAATCTACAAAACGTTTATCACCGTTAAAGAAATTTTGCTCGGGATCAATAAACAATTGATTAGAGCTAAAATAGGGTTTATTAGGTTTTGCAATATATGAGCCAAAATCACCCTGTTCGAATATCTCTTTTTTAACTTGAACAATACTCCATCCTAACGCCCCGTTATATGATTCACGAATATTATTTTTAAGTTTTACATCAATACTATGAATTATTTTTCGTTTATGCCAATCTTTTTTTCTTGCTTCTAATTCTCCTGTAAGATAAGCCTGTTTATCTGTTTGAAATTTTCTATTGTTACTAAATGTCGATGAAAAATCAGTATTTGGACCTGGAGCACGAATATTTGTTTTAAATTTAAATAAACCGTTAAGAAAACTCGCGGGTATTACACCGTGTTTCCAAGACACTTCTTGAAACTCATATATATTATTTGCTGATTTTAACGCAATTGTCCCGAATTTTCTTGGATTCGTAAGATAAAAACGTTCATTATAATGGATGATTTTTTTCTGACTCATTTTAATTCCAATAAGAGAAAAAAAATTATGAACGTTTTATTTATACTATACGTACAATGATATCATTTTTTATATATTTAAATGTACAAAGAGTTTCTATGATCATCTTATTTTTTTTAAAACTTCTCTCTCCTTCTATTTTAACAAAAATAGTGTTTTTGATAACATGTACATCTTTAACAAAATAATAACGTTCTAATGTACGTTTTATTTTTAAAATATAAACATTTCTTAAATGTGCTTTTGATAATTTTTTAAACAATCTTTGTGTTTCTAAAAATAAAAGGAAAATACATTCAATATTTTTTTTTTAAATCAAAAAGTGTATTTTTTTATTTAGGTAAAATGTTCAGGAGAGAATAATTTTTAAAAATTAAATTCCTTATCATACATAGAGAGTACAGATCGTTCATTATCCACATCTTCTAATTTACGAAACAAACATGCAGCAAATAAAAGACATTCAAACAAACTACAATGATACAATAAACATGTGGGTTCACTAGTATGATACCAACAATTTCTTGGTTTAAGATTATAAAACGAAAGTAAATAATCGTACTTCTCAATTCCAAAATATTCAAGATTCACACAATGTAAAATAGTTTTTTCTTGAAGTGTTTTAACTAACGACGATTCTTTATCACCACCTTTATACCCAATAATAGCATTCGGGGGAAAAACATTACGAAATAAATAACTTAATCTATTTATAAGTTCACTTTGACTAAAATAATCTCTTGATTTTTTTTCAGTTAAATAGTCTAGTCCATGACATCGATATTGATAGTAGACAGTAGACCGTTCCCTTCGAGTTAGTTCTTCGTAGGGTTTTAACTTGCTATCATAACAATGATAAATAAAATACTTCTTCGTTTGAAGTTCAAGAAGAGTTACTTCACGATAACTGGGTCTCTCTCCCTTAAACTGGTAACATTCACAATCCATTATATGTGTGATACGCGATAAAAATAATTTCTGTCGTTCTTGGGATATTTCTTCTTTACATTTGTTTAATGCATAATTATATTTACCCGCATACAACTCTTCGATAGTCTCTTCATTCTTCTCAGTTGTCTCTAACGGTATGAAGTCTTCTTTAATTTCGCTGTTCACGTTCTCAAATATTTTTGCCATCTCTCACTCTCCTACACTCAGACTGATATTAATTATTTTCAACCCTACATCGGCTTTTATAATTGTATCCCGCGTTACTATGCGTTACTGTGGATAGATTAGTTTGACCAATCAGAGTTCATTGATTAAAGCTTTCATGTCATCCCGATGATTTGTGATACTCGTATACAATGAATGTGTGTTTGGGGAATTAGAGACGCGAATCCATAATTAGCGATTTTCTTCTAAACAAATACACGGGGATTAGTTGCACCAAATGCTGTGTTGTAGATTAAAACGAATCCCTAATGTTGTTCTAAAACACACACACGTCAAATCAGTTGATATATTATACATTGTAGTTACAATAATACTTTTTTCAAATTTTTATCGTGTTAAAATCTGTGTGTAGAAATATATATTTAAAGATTGAGAAAATATTTATATATACAAGGCGATTTTTTAAAAAACGTTATCACTTTTGAGAATGTCATTAAACATTGGGAGTAAAAGAACCTATGCGCAAGCTCAAGAAATCAATATTAAGACGATATTGAAAATTGTGTATTATATACAACATTTTCGTAACCGATACATTGGATTATTATTTGCCGTCTGTGACTTATGTGACTATTACTATGGGGGAATTATCGAATGTATGGAATTTGAATCGAGACAACTTGGTTGTGGATATAAAGACTACGCCTATATTGAAAAAATGAAAACTGAAATGTATCAAGATGAATGCATGGATTGGCGAATCTTAACAGATAAACAACACTATATAATACCCGTTGTTCATACACAACGAAAATATTATATTTATGGTGAAAAACTCTGTGAGCGTTATCACAAATTACTATTAATACCCGCTCAAACATTAATGAAATCTATTTTTCATTTGAATGATAATCATTCTGATAATTTTTTTATTGAGATTCAAAACAGTTATTACCCAAGAAATGATATTTACCACTTTATTTCAATTACTATTAATGATGAGCAAACTACAATTCCTAAACCCATAGGGTATGGAGGGTCTTATCTTTGTAATACATTACATAGACTTAATCGTTGTTTTAGTCATGAATTTACATATTGCTGTATTTATTTATATTTTATAGATCCATTTTATTTGAAGGCTGCTTTTTATTATCTACATAATTTAGATAATTTTGAGAAAATAGTGTATCAACTTGTATGCTGTTTTATTTTCTTTTGCGAAAATCATAACCCTATATCAAAACTTAAAACTAGTAACGATAGGGTTTATACTTTTAATCTCGATAAGATTGTTAAGCTGATGCATATGAAAACCCCCCCCTGTACCTGTTGTTATAAAAATTGTCAGAAATACTCTTATTGGTTTAAATTATTCTATAAGACAAGTAAACCCTATAAGTTTAAAGTCAGTTTATTTTCAGATCAAGTTAAAAATAATAGTATTATACAAAATAATCGCCTGCTTAGTTTACAATATTACCCCCCGCATATGGATATAATATATAATTTTTCTATAAGGGTAAGGATTACATCTAATACCAGTACATCAACTACTTTTATTATTAAGAGTATTATAGAATCATATAATATTAACTTTGAAGATCCTGACATTATAATACAGAGTATTGAAAAATTGTATTTAGACTAATTTAAAAAATTCAAAGAATATATTCCACAACCCAAACCACGACGTGTGTTTTTTATCATGAGGGAATAAAATGAATTTAAGATGTGAATTTCTAAAATCTAAAATTGTTTGACGTACAAATAGTTTGATATAATATTCCTCATTATCAATGTGTTTATATCTAAAAAAACACAGGATTAAAGCAAAAAATGCTATTATTTGTCCAATTTCATGGCGATCCATACGATTATAGACATCTAAAAGCTCACGTGGCATTTTTAAATGGGCTATAATATTTTTATATAAATTCTCATGTTCGTCAAGACATTTCCACACACTTTGTTCCATATTTTTATTGATTTTTATTTCAAAACATGCCAGCTCTTTTACCATGACATTCCACACCTCCATGTTTTCACATACTGATATTTTTATTTAGAACAATATCATTTTATACATTTCGGTTTCTTTTTTTTTAAATCAGTCTTTCGTTTCAAATCCTTATTATTATCCATTATATATCGTTTTTCCATAAGGTCACTCGTAAATTTTCTAGAACGCCATTGCAAATATTGTTTATTTATATATAGTTTCTCAATATAGAGACCCTCTAACTCACGATATTTATCGCGTTGTGTACAAATAATATCTTGATCATAATTCGAATAGATTGTCATTCGTTTTTCTTCATGATGTTCATCGCCTTTTTTTTCACGTTTCATATATATTAACGAACGTTTATAACATCTTTTCTTCAATGGCGGATCGTTCAATACTTCTCGGTCGTCTTCCTCTTCTTCTTCTTCCTCTTCTTCACATACTGGAAATAATGGGCGGGGTGAATTAGATGGGGGTGGTAGTTGTGGTGGTGGTGGTGAAAGAGGAATAGGAGATAATGTGGGGGAAAGAGCATTTGCTAATTCATCCACAATTTGTAATAATTGTTTTCCTTGTTGAACGGGTACCATTTCATCACACATTCGTATTAAATTCGCAGGAGAAGGAATAGGGATTTGACCGAAGAAATCAATGGGCATATCGTATATGTAATTATCTAATTCATCTTCGGGTCGTGGCGGTGAGATCGTTTGCGGTGGAATAGGAGATGCATTATACTTTGGTTGCGGTGTTTGAAGCGGTATATTATACTGTTCTTGCGATAATAGAGGCGGTACTTGCCGTGGCGACGTGTTATACTTCGCTTGCAGGAGTAGAGGGTGTATGTAACCCCCCTGTTCTTGAGGCGATGAATTTACCTGCAGGGGGGGTAGCTTTGCTTGCCGTGGTGACGACTTCGCTTGCCGAGGGGACACGTGACTGGACGGTGTTATCGGTACAGCAAAATTTAATGGCGACTGTGCAATGTCTTTAGTTATTTTGATGTTCTTTTTTCTTGTGATTTCTTGGCTGTATGCTTGTTCATCATCTGAAATATTCCGTCCCATTTGACGATATTCTTGTTGCTGATGACGGCGTTGTTTCAACATTTTGGGAATATCTTTTCCCCTACTTTCAATCCGTGCAATGGTTTTTCCACTTTCCAAATTTCTATGCGTCTGTTTCACACGGGCCATGCTGAGATTGTGTCTAAAAATTTTGGAAACAAGCGTTTATAAAAAACACGTTTAAAAAAAATAGCGTAACCTGATTGGTTGAACTTAATTCCCGATAAAAATATCGGGGTATTCTCATTGGGCGAATGATAAAATCAATATTATAAGACGCGCTCCGACGATTATACATGTAAATCTTTTTTAATCTTTTTGTTGACTTAATGCAAGTACACATTCCCCAAAAATATTTATCGGTAAAACGTTGCTAGGGAAGATATATAAACACACGTTAGAAGTCATATTTTATTAAAACACTTTCAAAATGATAGCTGGTACTAAAGAAAATCCTCTGTTAGTAATACTGACCGATTTAGCACAGTATTTTTCATACAATGAATATCACGTGGTTGAATGTCGTAAAGTGGAAATGTTACCCAACAATGCACGTGCCGATAGAATAATATATAAGATGCTATTGTTATGGGATGAGAAATATATATATACCTACTCATCGGACGATTTTACACATTTGATCGGACAGTTTGTACATATAGCAATCGAGGAACCTCCGCCATATCAACCATGAATCAAGCAACATTTATAGATATAATATCTATGAAGACTCTATCTCGTGAACGAAATCTACAGTTAATTGGATCAAGACCAATACCCAAACCTGCTGGCGAACCGATACAGATGTATGAACTTTTCTTTAACGATGCACATAACAATTATTTTAAAATCGAATTCAGTTCATCCGAACACACTAAGATTGGTAAAAATATATATCTTACCAACCAAAATATATTTATCGTAAAAGACTAATCCCTTTGTATACATAGACATCTCTAGCCAAAAACATTAATTATTAGACACGATGGCAACGAGTATAGATATAAACGAAATTAAACTTAATAACGTGAAGTTATACAGCTCTGAATTTTTATATTTTATGTCCCAAAATAACAATTGGTTAAATGTCCGGGATAAAACTTGGTTAGATGACCGTCGCGCGCTCCGACGATTATACATGTAAATCTCTTTAATCTTTTTGTTGACTTAATGCGGTACATATTGCCTCCAAATTATTTATCGTTTAAAAACGTTGCAGGAAAAGATATATAAACACATGTTAGAAGTCATATTTTTATTAGAACACTTTCAAAATGAATGCGGGTACTAAAGCAAATCCTCTGTTAGTAATACTGTTCGATTTAGCAAAGTATTTTTCACATATTGAATATCAAGTGGTTGAATGTCATAAAGTGGATATGTTACCCAACACCGCACGTGCTGATAGAATAATCTATAAGATGCTATTGTTATGGAATGAGAAATATATATATACCTACTCAACGGACGATTTTACACATTTGATTGGCAAGTTTGTGCATATAGCAATCGACGAACCTCCACCCGCCCAACCATGAATCAAGCAAAATTTATATCTATGAGGAGCTTGAGAGATCTATCTCGTGAACGAAATCTACAGTTAATGAGTTCAAGACCCAACCTGCAGCACCGAAACAGATGTATGAACTTTTCTTTAAAGATGAAGATAACAATTATTTTAAAATCGAATTCGATTCATCCGAACACACTAAGATTGGTAAAAAACTAATCCCCTTGTATATATAACCATCTCTAGCTAAAAACATTAATTATTAGACACGATGGCAACAAGTATAGATATAAACGAAATTAAACTTAATAACGTGAAGTTATACAGCTCTGAGTTTTTATATGCCGTGTGCACAGACTCTGATTTTTACGTGGTGGGCTTGATGCGCGACGATAACAATTGGTTAAATGACCGGGATAAAACTTGGCTAGATGACCGACGCAGGATTATACTGAAAGATTTTGATCTTACCTCTGTTCTTAATACCCGATTGGGAGTCGAAGCTGGAATTATTATTGCTGTGATTCATCGCCAGGAAAATCAAGAAGATCTCGTGGGTCGACATATCTTCTTTGTAAACTCGCAGACAATGTGTTGTAACAATCCAGAAGTATTACGTTAAACAATAAAAAACCATTATCATCTATTTTGACATGTGTGAATTAATTAACACGCTCTCCTTATCGCTCTCACGGGTATCTTAAAATATATACTAAAATGTGTGAAAAGTGTAAAATAAAGTATCAAAAAGCATAAAAATATGCTTAAATAAGTATAAAAATGCTTAAATATCTAGAAATAGACGTATTTAAACACGGGAAATATATATTTCACAGGGACTAATCCCTTCAAAATGCCCGCTAATCCCTACAAGTAATTAAGGTTAGAATTAATTAAAAAATCGTAGCTACCCAAAGTACACAAACAAAATGGTTACTAATCCCAACAAGTAAATTCATTCATTCCCTACCCATTATTAATCATACTGTTTTGACATAAATGGGAGGGGATAGAACAACACACTTATTATACCTAAGCTTCATTTTTTCCGACCCTATCATTAATCAAACTGTTTTGACACAAAGGGGTAGGCATAGAACAAGACGCTTATTAATATACGGCGTCCTTAAGCGTTTAACAAACCCGTATTGTTACCCCCTATAATAAATCACTTGATTTGACATGAAGGGTTTAATGAACGATCTCTGATTGGTTAGATACGGGGGAGGTTTGATTATAGAAACTCTGATTGGTTAAAACCGCAAACCATTGTAATAGATCGAGAGCGTGATTATAAAATAATCACGCATCCGTGTCTCGCACCACAACGATTTCAAGCAAGACGAAGCGAGCAAAGAAAAAAAACTCGAAGATGTCCAGCCAAACCCCAGCCGCGAAGATCACCGAAGTCAATGTAAGTTAGCGCTAAAATATTTTTACTGTCTGTATACAAGCGATATGTAATTATTATGTTTTTTATATTTTCTCTTAGAACGAAACCCTCCTTCCACCTCCAATCGAGGACGAGAACCCCCCTAACGTGGAGGCTATCCCGCTTTACGCTGATGAATGTGAGGTAAGATTAGCGCTAAAATGTTTTTACTATACAAGCGATATGTATTTATTATGTTTTTATATGTGAAGTAAGATAGCGCTAAAATGTTTTTACTATACAAACGACATGTATTTATTATGTTTTTATATTTCTCTTAGAAAGAAACCATCCCTCCACCCCCAATAGAAGACGAGGATCCGGCCTCCAAACCTGGTGTGCTGCTATTGCAGGACGGGGAGGGGAGCGAATGGGCATTCCGTGTCCCTGTGGAGTCGTCGGAGTCGGAATACTCATTCGACTCGTACAATCCCCCGTCAGAAGACGAAGACGATCGCGTATGGGGATATGTCGACACACGGGGTGAGGCTTTCATGTTTTTTGAGAGTACTCAAAAGATGGTCAAAATGAAAACGTAAATATTTTTATATTTTAATAGGTATTCAACATTTGGAAAAAATAAACCAATGATTTTTTTATATTGTTTAATTTGTAGGAGTGGTGTATAGAGGGGTTTTATACCCTACGAGAACCCCATTCAAAGATATTACGAATTTTTTTGTGTAAATATTTTTATTGTTTCCTTGTAATATATATATCCAAACTTCTCCATCGTGTGTGTGTTTTTACTATAGCTAACTCTTTCATCATATGCTAACGAACAACCCTGGCGTAAAATAAGCAATTCATTGAACAAGGGATGACCAGATTGTCGCTATGGACCTGTGTCAATCTCGTTCGAATCGCAAATTCGACTACGGGTGTTCGCGCACCGATGCAGTTTAATAATAAACAGAACATCGGAAGATGTCAGAGTCTTGTACCGAAGCACAACTTACAAGCGAGCAAAACACACACAACTGATAAAATATGAAATAACATCTGCTTATATACTAAACAAATCTCTTAAAAATTTATTTGGGGTTTTTCTCCAAATTTAATAAAACACTTTTACGGTTTTAAAACTTTTTACACTAATATTTTTAATAGATAATATTTCATCTAAGATTATTTTGAGGTTTTTTCAAAACTATAACCCTCAAACTTTTTTGGAAGAAACATCCAAATAATTTTTATGAGATATTCCTCTTAAAATATTTTGAGATCCTTTTTAAATATACAGTAACTAGGGAATATCAGTCATTCGGCCATAAGATGGCGTCGAGGTAAGAGCTCCATGGCGGAAATTTCTATGCTTAATTCAAAATGCTTATTTTTATTTCAATAAACATGACTACTCTTCCAAATAAAAATAAGGCAGTTCAAAACTGTTTATTTTTATTTTCAAATATCATTACAAGTCTTCAAATAAAAATATGGTGTTTTTGGATGGCACGTGCATGTAAGTATAACATCACATCGGGTGAGGTATGATGGTTATGTATAATAGGATTTTTTGTATTTTTTTTCAAAACGTGGTGTGTGTCAGTATATATATCACAGTGTGAATGATGCTTTGTCTAAGTGCTGGCACGGATGCTATATGGAGTTGAAAGCAATGATGGACCAGGAACAGGAAGTTTAGTCGTAGCATTTCGTGTTCCGAATAATTGATGATCAGTGGGGAAAAGTTCACCGAGAAACCAAACATGTCTAAGGTGAAACAGTGTGGAGAACGAGAGACGCGGAATATACCCAGAACTATTTTTCATTAGTTCTGGATATATTCCGCGTCTCTCGTTCTCCACACTGTTTCACTTTAGACATGTTTGGTTTCTCGGTGAACTTTTCCCCACAGATCATCCGTTGTTCAGAACACTAAATTCTACGACTTAAACATCCTGTTCCTGCTTCATCACTGCTTTCAACCCCGTATAGCAAATGACGTCAGTACTTGCTTAACACTATTCACCTTGAATGACCTTCAAACTCTTTGGTTGTTCCACTCAGGGGCGACTATAAAACTGGTCGTACAACAACACGACCAAAGTGATATATATACTCTTGACCGCGACCACTTTTTGACTAATTTTATACAAAAAACCTCTTGTATACGACCAGGTGCATATCCCCCCTGATTTGATCACTGGTCGTTCTTAACAGGGTGACCACAACTTAAAATGTTTCAACCCCCCTGGAAATTTGGGATTGTGCTGTGCTCTGATTGGTCCATTCAAATCATTCTTGATTCTGATTGGCTTAGAGCTCGGTTCCAATCCCAAACACATTGATATATATATATATATATATATTACTACTACAGCGACTGCTGAAGGTCGATTCGGAATTTTTTATGCTAGCAAAAAATAACATCAGTAGCATGACCGGTTTGACCTACGCAAAATCCGCCCCTGGTGGGTAAATACGTACCTAAAATGAACAGGTTTTGTGATTGGCTATATGGAACAAAAGTGATAGGGTTAGGACATTGGTTTCTTTGTGGTTGATTTTATGGTTTTATTGTTTGAAAACTTGATAGTATAGGTAGGTGATGACCCCCTGGTTCATATGACGGCTTTCGAATATGATGGTCCATGTCTAGTTGACCAGTGGTATTTTCATCTGGTAGCACATTCGTTTTTAATTGAAGTTTGAGATATCCGTGTGGACGCTTTGTCACTTCTTCGTAACTTTTCATAAACTCTTAAACATGGCCAGGGTTGACTTGTCTTGCAAAGGACTGAGATTTGTTGCTTGTCACGTGGAGATTTGAAGAGTACGATATAGTGAGCTATGAGGCTGATAATTCTTGTTTCTTTGCCTTTATGAAATATATTTTGAACAATATAGATTACAGACAGATTCCGATGATGACTCCCTTTGGTGTCATTGGTGTTGTTGCCAAATCTTTTTGCTGTTGGAACATCTGATTTATGTGTTCATGTGGCAGAAATGACAAGGCCATAAGTCGCATGATGTACTTTATGTGTAGCATCATCTTCGTGGTATGCTGTTGACAGTCCAAGTCCTTGGACCTTCGCCAAATTGCCTGCGTCCAGTGAAAGGCACAGCCTTGTATTTTAGCATCTGGCAACTCTCTCTTCACTGCCTGCCATAAGGCACACTCGAAGTCGATAACGACACACTGCACATTTATTTATTCTGGAAGGTTGCGGATGGCATTCATTACACGCCGGTAGTCCTTTTGTGTCCTTTCGTTTCTTGCCAGACATAAGGGCAAATGCCAAAGGTACCTGTAAGTTATCAATTATATATAACATTAATAATTATTAACCCTTTCACTTGCAAGTTATTGGGAGCTTTCTCCCTGACCAGTAAAATCGTCTGGGGTTAGCCAAATATCTAAAATGATAAATGGGGAAAATCTGTACACAGGACTTAAAAGGTTAAAGAATGGTAAATAGGAATTACTAAAGGTTGTTATATACAACTTATAGTTGCAAGTATCAATAATAAACTTATAAATGGCTCTACCTCTACTGTGTCGAATTTTTTCTAAGTTTAATATCGCTTCCACATGTGAACCCGAAAATATCCGGTGTTGTAAAACTTCTGCATTTTCACATCAAGAGGTAATTTTTTATAGCTTCCTGAACAATGCTTAAAAGTGCTACTCAAAGTCTCAAACGTGTTCTCAAAATGCAGGAAATGCCCTTTCCGAGGTCCAGAAATGTTTCCGGGGGCACATGTCCTCGGACCCTATAAAACTCGGGCTTCGCACTCGGTTGACATCCGATAACCGGCCCTAAAATATTCTTTGCTCCCCGGGCTTAGCAAGGTTCCATGTCGAGGGGAACATTTTCATCGTACTAATTATATATAGGATTATGTCACCATCCATTGTGCTTTTGTCTGAGCAAGGAATGCTTTTGTGAGTCATCTAACCATTGTCCTTTTGTTTCAGCTTTTGTTAGTCATTAACCAAGTTAATCATTACGAATTCCTTAATATTTCTAAACGTTTGCTCCACTTTTATTCACAACTATTAGATTTTTAATCTAATCGTGATTAGGTATTTTGAACATTTTAATACTCAGTAGATAACTGCGTGCCAGTTTGAGTGATGAATTCCCAGATTTTATATTAGTTCATTCACTTATTGGAAAGTTGTCACGAATTAATTCCTTAACGTAACTCCGAACAAACAGCAGGTGGCGAAAATTAATCCATGCATCTATACACCACGCTGATATTTATCGCAGTAAAAATCGCCCGTATATCGCGAGAGCAGCCGCGGTGCGGTGTTAACTATATTCGTTATTATATTCGTGCTACAGTATTGTAAAATGTCTTTTTGCTTCCCGAATGAAGTACTTTAGTTCTAAATAATCTCAGAACGCCTGGGAAGCTTTCTTTCCGAAATGGTTTAACGATTCCACGACGTACGTACACTGTATGAGGTGCACAAATTTCCGAAGAGGGGGCCAAATTTCCTAGGAAATCTATCCCCCTGGGGACAAATTTACTGGGATACCGGCGCTGATGACCTTAAATTTTTAATACCCACAGATAGTTTTCAACAGAACCACAACAAAACATAACATTGAAAAATATTTTAATACTGACATATCGTTAATACTCAACATGTAATCAGAGTGATTAACATCATGTTTCTCTGAAGATGATTATGAAATATTACCAACTCATTACTAGCTTTAGTTTGACTTATATTGAGTGGGTGAGATTGACAAGTGATCTCGTATAGTTAGTGGGCCGACTTGGTTTGCGTACTGGGCTGAGTTGGTCTTTGATCTGGGCCGAGTTGGTAAGTGGGCCGAGTTGACTAAGATCGTCGAGAACGATGAGGCTGCGTTCAGAGTCATCTAAAAAGTTCTTTTCGGCAATGTCGTCATGTATTCCTTCTTGAGTTCAATGCCTGGTATAGTTGTGATCATATCCAAGTACATTGGTTGCCACTGGCCATAGCACCAAATGATACGTTCAGGAGGGGACTGATGGTTGCTTGAGCATTTTCCAAAAGCTTTCTCACCCAAACGGTCTTGCCACTTTGAGAACATCCAGCCACAATACACATGAAAGGATGTTTCATAACTGAAGATCCACCGACGACTGGAGGTGGGACGTTGAAATGCTCACCTCCTCCATAGACGTACTTGATATGATGCTGAAGCTGACGTCAGGTTGAAAAGTTCTTTCTGCAGATATCACAGGCAAATGACATGTCAACTTGGTGAAGACTACAAGCCAAATGATGTTTCTCATGAATGTTCTGTGAATTTATCTTCATCCTTATCCTTACGGCCTTATCTTATCTTAGTCATGAGTAAAGAGTAATATAAAAGGTGTACTTTTAGGGGTGACCTTGTCATTTATACATTAGCTATCGTGCAGAGATGTTTAACAAGAAGCAGAGAGCTTTTCTTCTACATTTCTGTTTATCGATTTCTGGAGAACAACAGGTGCTTCTTGAGAGCTACCCCCAAACAAGTTCAGTGTATACATGACTGTATCCATAATGTTTGCAAAATCCATAATGTTTGCATAACGATCGAAAAAGTGAGACCGTACGAAAACGATATAAGTACTTTAGTTGACCCTGGAAGAAGTTTCATGAGAAAGAAACAAATACTGGTCCAGCGAGGAGGAGGATTTCTCGGTTTGTTACTTCGTCCAGTTTTAGGACTTGCCAAATTAGTATAAAATAAATCAGTTCATTGTACTAGCTGTTAGTTAGCCTGCATAGCCGGCGCAATGGGGCTGGGGGTTTGGGACGGACTGCGAAGTGCGGGGGTGCTGGGACGGGGAGGCGAGGGAGCGCCTGCAGTGGTGCTATTGTTTCAGCGTTTTACACCCCCGAGTAGTAATTAATAGAAAACAGTAAATTATTAAATTGTAATAGGTAGACGACAGGTCCACTTCAATATTTTCGTCATCCACAGTCAGGCGTAAAGATGTCAGTTTGTTTAAATGCGTAACTTCGCTCAATATACATGCTTTAAACTGATCATAACTTTTCTTCGCTCATATAAAGAGGAGAGATTCTCTTTGTAGAATAGTAGTCGTATTCCACTTTGACTTGTGTCAGAGACATTTCGATAGTTGCTGGCTGTCGTCAGTCGAATATTGAATAGAACGCGTATATTGTCCCACATGCACAACTCACATTTTTTTGACAGAACATTGTAACCGCCACCTGGCAACGTATTCTGCCTGACAGTTGCAACGAACGCGGCAAAGTTTGCCATTAAACACTCAACCTGAATCCGCTGTATAATATTCCTAAATCAACTGTAATGGTTGGTAATTCATTTTATAGAATACCCATCCACTTTACTATATGCACATATATAAATAAGGGTCAGACTACGGAAAGTTCATCATATACAATTGCTTCGTTCGTTAAAAAATCACTTTCAATTTCATATATAATCGACAAGTACACACAATATAAACCTTCAACATTATATTTAAAGAGATTTTAGAGCAACCTGGTTTGTATTTCTGCCTTTAAATGCGGTTTCAAAAGTGGACGGGTATTCTATAATTGCTCCCCAAATCCTTCTTGACCCAATTTCTCGCTTATCGTATTATCACGCTTTTCCCAAACCCAGTCGGTCACTAAATCTTTTCCAGGGAAAAGCTGGTGCAGAGCGATTAGGTGTTCTTCTTTAAAAAAAGTTGGAACCAATGAATTCTCTAAAAATTCAAGTAACATATCCTCGAGACCTGATTCAAACTTATCCTCCAACACCTTGAAACGTATATTTTCTATAGCAACGTCAATCAACGACCTCTCAGCCAATAGGAATTTTCCGTTCTCTCAGTGAACGGAGAAAACGCCAAAACAATAGCACCACTGCAGGCACTCCCTCACCTCCCAGCCCCCAGCCCTTTGCGCCAGCTACGCAGACTAGCTGTTAGTCGAAGCCATAAACATCTCCCTTTTACAATGATCAACACATTCGACAATACTATCCAATTTTAACAGCAATGTTGAAAAGGCTTCAAATCTTCTCCACAGTTTGCTTATATCACACAACATTTTGACATGGAATGCTCAAGGGGAAATCGTTTACAATGGTAGAGCTATACCGAACACAAATACTGTCAATCTGATCGAATATTGTGTATCCGAATACGATACCAACATCCCCAAGGCCTAAACGTTTTCGTGAGAGGGATTTAAGAAGTCAAAGTCAATAAGAATCTCATTGAAAATCCTGAAGTACTTGCATTACTGGAGTATGAAAGCAGCAAAGAGAGAAGCACGGAGAACTCCAAAGATGACGAAGAGGAAGAAACAAGCTCACATTGAAAGATGACATTGACGAAGATGAGTCGATACATTTGTGATCACTGTGAAAGCAAGATGACTGGTGTACATGTAGCTATCTGCCCCAAATGTTTATGGCAACACTTTTACAAGAACAATCATCAATGTAAATTATGTGGCTATATCGCACAATATTGTTTTTTGTACTGCATGTCCATATACTATAGTAACCGATGGCACTGGAGATATTATGATTGAGCTTAAATCATAACCACTATTTGTAACTTGAAATAAAAATCTCTTAATAAACTCAATATTGTATACTATTTATTATGTGTTTGTCGAAATACGTGTGCCCTCTTGTCTGTGGAATTGCATGTAATCCTTTTCCCACGCTTTTATCGAAGATCAGGTTGACAAATTTATTGAAGCTGCTAGTTTAGTTAGTCCGCTTTATATCTTCGTTCTAACTCCTCTCTCGGTCGTTCTCTACGAAGTAAAGCCATTCAAGTAAACTTATTTAAAACAATTAGAGATACTACTTCTGCCAAGAAACCTTATTTTGTGATGTCCTTTTGTTTTATTCCTTTAATGACTCAATAATGGCACGTGCCATTATTTCTACATGTGCTCTGAGGCGAAATATGCAAATATTTGTCTTATCTATGGGCAACCTAGCAACGCTTTGATTTAGTTTATATTTTATTTTTCTATGTCCACACATTTTAAATCTGCGGCCGTTCTTCGTACAACTTCCCGAAATGTTTCTTCCTCATAGGAATCCTGTACACTAAAGCGAGATAAGCGATAATTGGTCAAAATGTTTAGGATTCATCTCTCAGGCGAAATATGCAACAGTATAAGCATTAGCATAACAACGCTGTAAACGTAATGCCGTTTAAATTTATATTTTTTCCAAGTCTATGTTTGAGATCTTGAACAGTTCTTTGCACTGTTTCCCCAAAGGGTTTCTTCCTCATAGGAATCCTGTACACTAGAGCGAGATAAGCCATAATACGGACACAATTATTAGGGTTCATCTCTTTGTATAGAAAACACAGGATCAATCGAACGCTTAGGAATGCGCACAACTGCTGATGACAGTCAAGGAGTCGGAATTGCAATGGTTCGGATGGAACTAATTAAATTTGTGGTTATGAAGTGGAATAGGGTTTGAGGTCAACGAGGGATGATGCGTTCTTAACGCTAATTACTTCCATTCGCAACACACAGACCCTTACAGAAAAAGTCTATAGGCGCCTATCGGCAATGTTCGAATTGCCTATAGAAGCCTATAGGTTTCCTATAGGATCCTATAGGTTGCCTATAGAGATGCCTATAGGCAAGCCTATAGACTTTTTTTGTTAGGGGAGAGCCGCAATGGCTTCTGTAGCTCAGTGGTCAGAGCACTGCACTAGCATCGCAGGGTTGCGGGTTCAATTCCAGCCGGAAGGCCTTTAAGTTGCACTTTTCGCAAATGGTCCCGGATTGGTCTTAAAATGTATATATTCCAACACTCGAAATTTTCCTTCATCTCCTTACAGATGACAGAAATGAGCTGATAAAAGCAAAGATGCAACTGCAGAAGGCTGCAAAGAAATATGAAGAAGATGGAACAGACAAAAAGGAAACCTGATAGAGGGGCGAGTGACGGACAGAAAAAGACCCAGAAACAAACAGAGTGTGATAATGAGAAAGATAACAAAGCAAAAGAAAGGGAAGAGAAAAAAAAGAAAAAAGATCAGTTAAGGCAGCATCCAGATGGGCATCTACTCCTTCAAACTTAGACAAAGAGCTTGAGGATTCAATTTTCTCAGACTTTACACCTGAACCAGTTTATTGAGAAGACACAAGCGCAACAATGTGCCAGTCCTCAACGCCGCCAACTCCACTCATCCAACAAACCATCACTATTAGGAGGAAAAATTGTCATACCGATACAAGTGACAATACCCCTGTTACTAAAACTTCAGGTACCTCAGAAGCAAGACAACCAAAAAACACCAGTAAGCCCAAGAGGGGCTTGCATTTCCAAAGTGCTGTAGAAGACAGTGATAATAGTGACTATATGAAAATATTTCAGAACAGGATCATAAAAGTACAGTTGCAGCTAATCCTGCTGGCGATTGCTGCAAACAACTAAAAACCGAGAACGAAGCTTTGAGAAAAAGATTAAACAAAGTTCACAAGAGACTGGGCATAGCATGTAAATCTTTTATAGCACTGTCTTTATATGCAATCTACTACGTAAGCTCTGATTGGTTAAAAACCGTGCAGAATGAGAGTTATCCTGCAAAGAAATTTTCCCACCAAAATCTTCAACCAAATTGTTCAACGCTGTTAATTCAGTAGTTATTTCATAAAACAAATACCAAATGGTTTTGGCATGGAAAACCATTTGGTATTCGATTCCTTGGATGTTTTTGTAATATACGGTTGTGTTTTTGTTATAGTGAAAGCAAAGGCCACTGAAAAGCTAGTAGAAAACTTGAGACCAGGAGCTGGTGTTGTAGATGAAAAGTTGGCATTAGAATATAAGGTAAATATGCTATGAAGTTTCCACAATGACATGCATTGCAGTCTCATCTGAAGAAATAAAATTTATACAATATTTAACTACGTTGTGTCTCTGTTTACAGATGGTAGAGGTAATGGAGGGATCAGGAGTATACTGGTACTCTCACCAACGTGCTTATTGCTCAGCATTTAAGTGCTGGGCTGGCTACATAAATGCTGCCATTGACATGTTTTTTACTAAAGAAACACTTGCTGCCAACTAGATACCAACAGATTTGCCTACTATGGTAAATCATTGTGCGTGCATCACATTTGACATATTTTTACATATTTGGTAAATCTAACTAATATTTACTAACAGTTTGCACACTGGTAAATTTGATGTAAATATGCTGTTCGAAATTTGCTACAGTTTTGATGTTAGTTGTAAATCTATGGTAAATTTAGTGTTTGCACTATCGAATAATTAATACAAATACGGTGCAAATTTTAAATTTTATAAAAAATACACCCGATTTGCCCACCGACGGCGAATCCATGTTAACACTACATTTGACACATTTTTACATATTTGGCAACTAATATTTACCAACTAATATTTACCAACAGTTTGCTAATTATAGAATATGATGTAAATATGCTTTTCAAAATTTACCATCCAATGGTAAATTTAGTGTTTGCAAATTGCACTGTAAGATACTTAATTAATGTAGGTACACTGCTAATTTTAAAAATATGAGAAATCCGATAACACATGAAAATTACATGTACATCCATCACATCTGACCATATTTACATATTCAGCATGATAGGGTATAAAAATTGACAATGACCTTTACACACAATTACCTACAAATCATTTGCAATGTACCTCAATAAAATAGCCCAAATTTAAAATTTTACCAAACTGTCCACTTAAATATATTTCTATAATTCCTATTTTTAATTGTTGACAGCCACTCGCATAAGCAGTGGGTTAGGGTTATAATTCCTATTTTTAATTGTTGACAGCCACTCGCATAAGCAGTTGAGCCATAAGATCTCAAAAATTGGTCACTCTACTACAACCGCTCAGTTTAAAGATCTTGTCACAATTACCTATAAATTATTTGTAATGTACCTCAATAAAACAGCCCAAATTTAAAATGATATCTTCTAGACTTGTTTAAACTGTCCACTCAAATATATTTCTATAATTCCTATTTTTAATTGTTGACAGCCACTCGCATAAGCAGTTGAGCCATAGATCTCAATAAAAATTGGTCACTCTACTACAACTGCTCAGTTTAAAGATCTTGTCACAATTACCTAGAAATCATTTGCAATGTACCTCAATAAAATAGCCCAAATTTAAAATTATATCTTCTTGACTTGTTTAAAATAAACTGTCCACTTGCAAGTTAATACATTTATAAATATAATTCTTGTTTTTAATTGTTGAAACTAATATAAGCATTTTATAAGATCCCAACTACTCAGTTTGAAAAGAACATGTACTGTACCAGGATAATTTAGTACAATACCGTAGTTAATGTTATGTGTAGTCAAGATTTAACATTAAATTGTGTTTGAATTTCAAATATTTATATTTATTTGAAAAATATTTCTTCATAGAGAGATATAATGTATCTTTTTCATAAGGCATTGGCTTTTCTTGCTTTTTTTGTTTGTTGTCTTCATTATCATTTGTTGAATGTGTTTCGCAGTCATTAATGTTTGGTGTCTCAGGAGTACATGTAACATACACAGATGATGTTTTGTTTTCACCAATACATCCCACTCTTTTATTTTTCCTTATCTGATTGCGCCTTTTCTTTATATAGTTACATCTTTTATCCTTTAAATCTCTTCCCATGCCTGCCCATAAATTTTAATAAAAATATATTAGAACAGTGATATAATTATACCCACATCTACTCAAGTTAGCCACACTAAAATTCTAAATAACACTCTTGCCCCTTAAAGGTTAAAACATGTTGGTTAAGAAATATGCCGGTTAACGTCCATTACAGGAGCAAGCACCCTACGCTGCTGAATAGAATTAATCATCTGGCATTAGCCAAAATAAAATGCTCTGGCATAATATTATAAAATGCTAAATTCCACCCTTGCCCCATCATAATTTTTTACTTTCTGATTAACAGACTGACTTACAAAGTTAAAGCAAGTAAACAAAACTACTCTTGTACAGAAAAACAGCACTAATTTTGAAATACTCCACCTAAGTAACTGGGAAATTGGTGACATTTTTTCATTATTTTTAAATTGTTGTGGTTAATAATATTTGACATTTCACTCGATGAAACTACATGTTCTAAGGATTTATGTACATATATATATATATATAAAGATAATATTTGGCATTTCACTCGATCAAACAACATGTTGAAAGGATTTATGGTGAAGGAAAATTTCGAGTGTTGGAACACACACATATATAACAACAATTAAGACTACACAACTCGGCAATTCAATAACATAAATGAGGAAGGCTGTGACATGCAGCCGAAAATTTGTCAATAAAGTTTTAAGTTCGCTTTAGTAGCGGCAATCTATTTGTTTAAATATATATATGTGTGTGTGTGTGTGTGTGTGTGTGAAAGAAAGCTTTCTTTAGACAGATACACTACATTTTCATTAATCCAAAATTGTTGGGAACTAATATCTTATAAATTATATGCAAAGAACCCATATTAGCACTAGGTAGGCAAATTAGACCACTACAAATGGCTCATTATGACAAAAAAATCGCATTGCCATGAAATGCGGTTGTATTAGCATTTGGCGCCAAATTATTCGCGCGAACGTGTAAATGTATGAACAGGCGCAAATAAACCTTGATATAACGGAAACGTGCCTACGAATTCGTTAATCACTAAAAAAACATCAAAATTCATTTTAGGAATTATATATAAAAGTGCTTACTCCTCTATGTTCTAACTTCTACAGGAGTTCAAAATGACCAACGCCAAGCTCTTCTCCAATCAAAGAAATATCAACCGAGTCAAAGTAGGTCTGGTCAGCAGTATTAATGTTTGCCTGCCATAGTACTTCATATAATAATTTGATATAGTGGAACCAAAGGTTTTGGTACTTCATGTATGCCAATTATTACGTTTTGAGACAATTGTTTTTAGGATTAGAGTTAGGGCTAGGAAGGACTGGGGTCAAATGTCCTAAAACCTAAACCTAATCCATCTAAACTATAACTAATGTATCTAGAAGAATAACACAAAGAAAGCTGTAGGTATATATATATATATAACTTTAAGCGGGGAAGATATTTTTTGCGCGAAAATTTTCCGCGAAAAGTGCCTGGAAACGGAAATAAAATAATTATTACGCAAACTTTATTGCGTGATCGACATGTGATATTAATCATATTACAAGGAGGTCATTGTTTTGACTGAGAAACAAAGAATGATTGCTCCAATTGAAATTTGGCGCGAGTTTAACAGTCAACAGCAGATCCAAGAAGCTTATTCGACACTCGACAGTTTGATGCCAGAGGATCTATACACTCGCAACCAGTGACCCAAAGAAGATTACAAGGATCATCCGAGTCGAGTCGTAGCACCTCAAGCGTGAGGCAAACGCCGTCGCCGACGAACAACCTAGAAGGAACATCACAGTCGGCTTCGCCTGTTTTGTCAGCAACGCCATCTACTTGGTTGGCACCATCTTCAAGTTCGTCGACGTCCGCAATTCGCCTGCATGTTCCACCTCGAATGCACACGACTGTCATTGACAGACGCGAGGCTCTTGATCCCGTACGACTCGAATATACAGGTGATACAGACGATGAAGTCGAAGATACGAATACTGACATAATTCAGGTAACGTTTTATTAACCAAGTTAACCTCAAGCAAAATGTCCAAGGTGTATATTACTACAGTATATGATGCAAACATTTGGATTCATCCAGTAATGAATGATATAAATGAACATAGCTAGTTTTCTTTATTGCTGCTGCTTTGACTTTGTGTGTTTGAATTGTTTAACACAAAGGATAAAATAGCTATATAATATGTTCAGCCACAAGAACAAATTGACTGGTTTCACCAACACTAGTCAATGTAGCATGGGCTATATAGTTGAAATGGACAATATAAGACATATTTATAAATTAAAATAACTATTTATTATTTCTGTCACTGTCTGTTTGTTTTTCACTCATTTTTATGCTTCTCTCAGTGGTGTAGAAACCCTTAGTTGGTCTTGGAGGGACACAGCTTCAAAAAGGCACTTTCGTTTGGGGTACACTACAGCCTAAAATGGACACCTGAGGCACATGTTTTATCATAACTTAGAGATCTTAAGGATACAGATCACTATGAGCACAACTTCACAGATCTGACGCAACTATCATAGATGTAAAATTTTGCATAGCTGTAAGAGCTATTGCCACGCCGCTTTAAGTTCTATCCTTAATATATATCCTTAATACCTATTTTTAAATAATCGTTGTGTGGCTGGAGGTATATTATTATAAAAGGTATATTATTATAAAAGGTTTGTTTCTACCAAGTTTATTAAGGATAGAAATAAATCATCAGGCCTAAGCATTATACCCTAATGATGGACAGTTAGACCAAAAGCTCGAGGTCGTTTCTAACAAATAACACCAGTTTTTTATTTGTATTGATGTAAGTTTTTCTATAAGTACTCAATGACAAATACAATCGCTTCCACTACCTACTTGAAGATCGTGACCAAAACTGGATTGATGCAAAGTTATTTTCTGATGTTATTCATGCTGTTGAGGCTCCACTACAGATCTGCTGGAGGTTCATTGATGGAACCCTGCGACCATGCTACAGACCCATTTGCAATCAGAGAATTTAAATGATAATTTTCCCATTAGAGCATTGTATGTCCCAATGGACTCGTTGCAAACCTGTGTGGTCCAATATGCTTTTATGCTCTATTTAAGTAATTTGTTACTTAGGCTACAAGCAAAGTTTAGACCACCTCAGATATTTGCCCTTTATGGAGATCCAGCTTATCCATACGACAGCATATACTTGGACCATACAGAGGTGCAGTAATTACGCGAGACCAGGAATTGTTCAACTGGGGAATGAGTAAAGTGCGAGCATTTGGAAAAGTGGTTCAGTACTTTGTATTCCTCGACTTTAAGAAGAATCTTAAAGTGCTTCTACAACCTGTTGGGAAGTACTACATGGTAGGCATTATCCTAGCCAACTGCCATACCTTCAACATCAAGTTTCTTTAACCTCCCTCCACCTGATCTTCAGACATATCTATGTAACTAGAGCTCATTTTCAACTGTGATTGAATATTTGTTTCACCGTACAACTAGCAATGCATTAAAATATATTTTTATGTATTTTGTTTTATTAAAGGAACAACTTATAAAATTGTTCAAGCAATTTAAATTATATTTTTAATTATTTTGGTTTGAGGAACCAATTATGTAAATGATTTAAGAATTTTCAAAATATATATGTATTATTAATTTTCTTTTGGGTAACAATTATGAACGATTTAAGCAATTTCCAAATATACATTTGGAAGTATACTGGGGAAGATAGCTTGGAGATAGCTCATCTCAACATTCGAAGTATACTGGGGAAGATGGATGAGCTTAGGCTGCATATGAAGTTTAACCCATTTAATATCTTGGGTATTAGTGAGACGTGGCTTGACGGTAGTGTTACCACAGGTGAGGTTTTAATTCCAGGTTATTTTACACTGAGGAAAGATAAAAAGACATGGGGGTGCTCTCATGTTCATCAAAGATTGTATTCCATATCGTATTGTTGACGATTTAATTAGGGACGATTAAATTAGTGACGATTTAGAAGCAATGTGGATTGAAATATTGCCATGAAAATCACAAGGTGTTATTATGGGTGTTATTTATCGGCCACCGAGTGACGTGGGATTTTTTCCTAAGTATGAGGAAGTCTTGACGAAGAACATTTTAATTTTGAGCAGTTAATATCAAATCCCACGAGAATTACTGCATCTATGGAAACTCTTATTGATTTGATCTTCAGCAATTTTGGCACACTTATAATCGACTGTGGTGTTAAACATGTTGGTTTGAGCGACCATTCTTTAATATACGCTGTTCGTAAAGTTGGTGTAATTAAATCTCAAAAAAAGTTAATAGAAACTAGATGATAAACAATATGTCAAAGATGATTTCTTAGGAGATTTGCGGCATGTCCTATGGGATATTTTAGACCTATCGGAAGACGTGGATTAATGCTTTGAACTGTTTAATGATATGCTTCTGAATGTTTGTGACTCTCATGCCCCCATTAGGACTTCACGGGTAAAGGGAGCACATAACCCATGGTTATCAAGTGAGATTCGTGACCTGATGAATAAAAGGGATTACCACCAAAAAAAAATCATAAAGAGTAGATTGACATATCATGAACAGAGATTCCAGGAGTTCAGAAATAAGGTGAACATTGAATGCCGAAAGGCTAAAAGTGCATATTACTCGAAGCTTATTGAAGACAATATAAGCAACCCAAGGGCTTTTTGGGATTCTAAGAAAGGCTCTGTCGATATACAATCCAAGACAGTCTCCAGCTGTTGCAAGTAATGAGAACCTACATACATCCGATAATTAGGTCCAAATTTCAAATGCATTTAGCAAAATTTTCTCTGAGATTGGTCACAATTTATCTTTGGCACTTCCAAGTATTTCGAATTTACTTGGAACTAATCAACCGCAACATGCCGACCCGGTCGTTCTTTCCACTTTTCAATTTGAGCTTGTAACCGAATAAGTTTTGAATCGGATGGAATTGATAAAGTAAATGGAAAATTATTGAAGGATGCCAGATCTGTTATTGCAAAGCCATTGGCAGGATTGATAAACAAACCTTTGACAAAAGGAAAAATACCAAGAGGTTGAAATTTGCCAAAGTTATGCCATTACATAAAGGTAGAGCTATTTCTGATGTAAATAATTACCGGCCTATTTCCGTTTTGCCCGTTACAAGTAAAATTATGGAAAAGTTGGTATACAGACGAGTGTACAGCTATGTGTCGACAAACAACATCTTATCACAGTATCAAGTCAGGTTTCCACTCAGACTGCTTTGGTAAAACTTACTGACTATCTTCTCGACAATCTTGATCATGGGAGGGTGACAGGGTCTTTATTGACTTAAAAAAGGCCTTTGATATCGTGGATCATCGTATTCTGATAGCGAAATTGCGTGGTATTGGTATTAACGACATCGAGTTAGAATAGTTTAGTTCCTACCTCACAGAAAGGACACAGTCAGTTTACTTGAATGGTGTAATTACTCCCAAGCTGCAACTGTATTGTGTGGAGTTCCACAAGGATCCATTTTGGGTCCATCTGCTTTTTTCCCTCTATATATACGATTTGCCACGTGTTCTTAAGGATTGCCGAATTGAATTGTATGCAGACGATACAGTGATTTTTGTTTCACACAAATTTGCAATCAGATTCCAGGAAATCTTAAATGATGAGCTGTACGATGTGTGTAACTGGTTTATTCACAATAAGCTCACCAAGTTGACAAAACGAAGTTTATGCTTGTACATAGCCCTTTTTCAAGATCAAAAGCATCCTTTTCTGACCTGATTATAAAATGTGGATCAAATGTTATTACCATTGTATCTCAATTCAAATATCTTGGTCTGTATCTGGACGAGCATATGTCGTGGAAAACCCAAGTATCCCAACTGCATCTTACAACCCTTATATTTAATAATAATAATAATGATATTTAATACTTATATAGCCCTATTTACAATAATAGATCAATAGCGCTTAACAATGGTAGTGTACAAGATAGAATAAGAATAAAATTAGATATATAGATTACATAAAAGTTGAATAAAAACATCAGTTAAAAGCTTGTCCAAAAAGATGAAATTGATGATGAAATTGTTCTAATCTTAAGCGGCAGACTGTTCCAAAGTTGTGGTGCTGTCGCAGGAAATGACCCTAAAGTAGAAAGCATCTTTCCTTTCAGGTGTTCTAGCAAAGTACCACCATTAGATCTAAGTTTATAAACAGACTTCGATTTGATTTCTACGAGATCAGTAATATACAATGGTGCTAGATTATATATAGCTTTAAAAGTAAGAAGTAACACTTTCAAAAATGTATCCGTGCTTGAATTGGTTTTTATAAAATTAGATGTACACAAAATAAAATAAATAAAAGTTTAAAACTCAGGTATTCAGATCCTGGGGATACAGTGTCACGTCTGATTTTGGTATATGGTGGTTGATGGTCGTTGATGGTCGTTGGCCTCTTGGTTGAATTTCCTGCTGCTCAAATGTCATGTAGACTGTTCAGTGTGGTGAGGTACATGTAAGATTGTCTATGTATGTATGTATGTGGAGTCTGTATTAAGTGCCGGATGTATTTAGCTTGTACAGTAGATCTGATTGGGGACATTTTTCCATTGATTCTGTAGAGAGGAAAACTGGAGAATCCGGGGAAAGGCCCTGAAGGTGCAGAGGAAAAAACTCTTTTTTAGAGTCATCCATCTTGCTGAGTTGACTTAACACTGGGGAGCAGTGGTGCCGTGCAAGGCAGCCAGCTTGTAGAATACGTTACCAATGCATTCTATATTGTGATACTGTATATGTTGTGTGTCTCGTTCTTTAAAAAAACCTTATTGTAATTATATTTATAAAGTTGGATGTAAATACAGGTAAACTAAAATAATGTGGAGTTGAGTGAGATTGTGTTCCGGATTATGTCATAGTGTATATTGTATATGTTTTGGATTATGTCATGGTATACTGCATGTTGTTTATTTTATCTCAAGTTTATATTGTTTTTTTACTTCGTATTATAGCATATCGTGTGGAGAGAATATATTAGAGTAGAGGTGTAAAGATGTAAATTAAATAAAGGGAGATGATGATAATGGTGATGTAATAATGGTATTTATTTAATGATAGTAATAATAATACTTATTTAAAATTATATTGATAATAATACTTACTGTTATATACTGTGGATGGTTGTGTACTGTAGTTTGGTTTGATATTTTCGGACAATGGTTTTGATGGGATGGTATGGTCATTGTTTGTGGGATTTGGATCGGAATAGATTTGTGACGAGCAATGATTTGAATGCAGAATGGGAGAAGTGAAGAGGAGAATGAGGGAATAAGCTGGGAGAGTGGAAGATTATTGAAGATTTGGAATTTGCAAAACCCGGGTGCGGTGAATATAAAGAGTATGTCAAGGCCGAAGTCATAAAAGCATGTACAAGAATCAGTAGGCAGTCTCTTGATAAGTACTTTTTATTCGCCGGATATTATGAAGATGGAAAAAGCAAGCTTTGCACACATTTGTAATGTGGATCGACATCTTCAAATTAGAGTCAAACCAACCGCCAAGATTTTTGACACTGGGACTCGGGCAAATTACAGAGTTACTTACTGAACTGCTGGCAAGTCCCAATTAAAATATACTCAGCTTTATCGTCGTTCAATATAAGTTTATCGTGAATCATTCAATGTCTTATTTTCTCTGTGCACAGCTTCTTCCTGCGATGTACTGGTATCAGGCTTAAAACTAAGATAGAGCTGTGTATCATCAGTGTAACCATGAGCGTTTGGAAGTTGATCTTCAATTACCTTAACTCTTTCCGATCCATCCCTAGTAAAAGGGACACTGGTGGCCCCAGTCTTCAAATATTGATAGTGCGGCCGCCTTTCCATGGAAAATTATAAAAAACGACTAATTTTAAAGCTGAGAGCTTGGGCTACAAACCGGACTGTGATTGGTTAGTTTTAATTAACAAGCGCAGCGATTGGTTGGCATGTTTCGATGATCTCGAGTGTCACGCACGCAAGCTTAACTTTTTGCAATGTCCACTCGTGCTAAGAGTTGCTAAGAGGACGATATTCACTGCTGAAAAGAAGTTGTATTGCAAATAGAAAATGATAATAAGTTTGATAGTGATCATGGGGGAATGTACAGCAGATAAGAGTCAGACATCAACCGGCAGCGGATGAATTTTGACGAAGAAACGAGGTGAGTTGGGCGAGCGTCATGCAGTCCCATGCGAAACACATGTTTACAGGCTTGGAAAGCTATGTAATTTTAGTTGATATTTTCACTTGCCATGTTTGAAACATTGCTTATCGCATCAATAAATTGTTGGGACATATAATTGAGAACTTTTCTTGGTAAAAAATTGTGTTATGAGCAAGAACAAAAAATCTAGTCAACGCAGAGATGCTATCTCAATTCAGCGCTGTTGAAGTGTGATGATGTTCTGAGCGTCTCGAATGACAGAATAAGAATACCACGGGTATTTTTATATTTGAAGCCTTTTGTAGTTTCGTATTCCTAGGGAATGTCTCGTATATGTAATTGAGAACATATCTGAAATACTAAAAGTAATATTTCACGACCGAGGAGACAAAAATTATGCTGAATTCAAAGTTGAGAAGAGTCGCACTGTATGCAAATTATTTGATGCTATTTACTGCATGATATATTTATATTCACAACATGAAGAGAGTGAGTTCAACATTTAAACCTTGGTGCTGGTGGAATATGGACAATGCAGATAAACATGAAATGAAATGAAATGGAATGAAACTAAATAAAGTTATTGTTAAAAGTTATTGTAACACTTTGGTGTGGAGATATCGAAATTCGAGAGTGGTGACTGGGGGAATGAGACTCATCTGAGTTTGGGATTAAGATTAGAACTATTGTTAGGATTAAAATAAAAATTGAGTGAAATGAAATAACTTTGTTACAATTATTTTTATTTTGTCTGAATGATTTTGCTCTGATGATATGGAAATTCGAGGGTGGTGATAGTTTGGAAGAATAGGACTTAAGAATAGAACTGGTCTGTGTTTGGAAATTATTTGGCAGGTAGCAAGTAAAGCAATTTAAATTGTTAAAGGTGAAACCATGGAACTACAGAGAAAAAGACAAAGGGGAAGGAAAAACGTGGAAGTAGCTAGCATAATCCAGGTGTGTAAATAGATATGCCAGGACGAGGTAAATGCTTCGTTTATAGTCCGATACCTTGAACCTGTCCCATGTTTTTTTGAGGAAAAAAACAGCCATGAATTCGTCAGGTTCCCAGCATGGCAGGGAAAGCACATTTCTAACCCAATAGTAGGTCCTGGAACGGCGTGCCGCAGCAAAAACGGGGGAAAACAAAAATTCAAATTCCATACTCTCACTGACTGGAACAATCTGGACTCTATTATAAGAGAAACTCTCTCTCTACCAAGTTTTAAGACTAAACTTAAACAAATTTTAAATCGATTTGTTATAGTTTTCATACATTTTGATGCTGATGATTCTATACAGTTTTTACTTGGTGTTTTTAATTAGTCTATATTTTTATTTGTAATTTTTCGGGACCCTACTCAAAATTGCTTCTTGCGAGTAGGCTTCCTGGGTAAATAAATAAATTAAATAAATAAAGATGGTGAATAAAGTAGGAGACAAAAAAGGTTTTTTACATCAAAAACGAAAAGGCGCGAAAAAAGATAAGCAAAAAATATGCCAAAAATATCGGCGAAAATTATCAGAGATTCCTGACTTGTGCGTGTCAGTTTATGTAACCATGCAATAACTGGATGATTTAAAAACATAGGAAACTGTACTTACAGAATAAGTTGAGAAACAGGGTGGTTTTAGGGCGTATGCGATAAAAACTAACAGTTCAGGTCGTGTCAAAGCTAGGACATTTACATATCAAACAAATCTTAATATCTAAAGATCAAAGTGAGATTATTGAAGTAAATGCCAATCAATAAAATTAATTATAGTTCTTTCAAGTAAGAGAGTTTATTTCAAACTGAATTTTTCACTCCATGTAACATGAACACTTTAAGTCTTCTGGGATTAATACTACCATCGGTCCGATCACTAGGAAATATATATAGCTGCGTAAGACACGAATATATAGCACTGGTCCCGGTTTGGTCTTAAAATGTATATATTCCAACACTCGAAATTTTCCTTCACCATAAATCCTTATAACATGTAGTTTAATCGAGTGAAATGCCCAATATTACTTGTAATATAAAATATAGCTGCATAAGATTATTGATAAATATTTTACTCCACTGGAAGACAGCTCTAAATTGCTATCATAATTATAATTAATACATGTCATATTTATTCCAATAGTAATTAACACAATGCTAGCCTATGCATGCACAACATTATGTATTATCTAAATTATATCAGTACTTGTTTAACCCATTCAGGATGACATGCCCTTTACCTGCTTAATGCATTATTGCAAGTGAGCTGACACATGTTCAATCCCTAACACAATGAGATGTATACATCAACCTACCAATCATAAAATACCGTACAATCCCACTTATCCTTGTCATTGGCCCCCTGTTTGTTAACATATTTAATATAAGGTAATTAAGCCCAAAAATAACAAAAAATTAGAGAAAAGTAAATAATAATAGATGAAACGTTATGGCAGCATTCTGTATCTCACCACTGACAATTAATCATTTTGAGGCTGCTACTACGTGTGTAGCAGGTTTTGCTATATATAATACAGGGCATCATTTTTCACATTATTATAAATTCTAGTTAATATTTGTTACTGTTCTTACATTTATCTTAATTGTCTATTAAGCAAAAA
This sequence comes from Chrysogorgia sp. JL179-B06, assembly GCA_035772405.1. NCBI lineage: Eukaryota > Metazoa > Cnidaria > Anthozoa > Scleralcyonacea > Chrysogorgiidae > Chrysogorgia > Chrysogorgia sp. JL179-B06. The sequence continues at coordinate 899,040 of JAYKKM010000121.1, forward strand.
CTTGAGTAAAAAAGTGCCAACAGTTTGCCTGTTATGCATTTTGAAACATTTTTCAATACTGTTTATAATCTCTCCCACTCAAAACCCCTTTGTAAGTAAGTTGTATAATCCTAGGGCATATAAACAGATTCTACGGCATATATCTCTTCTTCTGTTCAGGTTTATAAACATTATTAAATGCACCTTCAAAAGAAACTCTGAACACATTTGCTTATAGTTTTTAATGTATCGGGACCCTGCTCCTTTATCAAAATGACATAGTTACAAAAGTGAAGCCCTATTTATAACAGATTACAAGATAATGATATTCAAAAAAAGTCTCTCAGGTTCAGTTCCATGGGAATAAAGCTGTTTTAAATTAATTTATATGTCCAGAATCATATTTTATTGTCCCACATATAAATGCTCGCATGCCCAATTAGTGTGTTGCCAGATTTGTTGATGAAGGTAATACTGTTAGTTCGAGTAATCGCACATATATTAATTTTACAATTGATTGTTTGTAAGAAATGTAATACAATCTATGTTGGTTGTACTAGCTTAAATATATATGAGACCGGCATTGCTCCTAAGGACAAAAGTGTTTCCACAGAAACACTAAGTAGAGGCCAGGCCAGGCATAACATGTGCAGGTCTAAACCTGTACAAATGCCTTTATGCCAATACAAAAATTAAAAGCACAACATTCATTCATTCATTCATGCATGCATTACACTAAATTATATCACCACATTGATCAAGGGTGCACTTCACCTGCTTGTTGGTTGAGCTGACACATCCATGCAATTATATCTGGTATTATAAAATAATCGGAAGTAAATGAGCGACACGCTGTCTCATTGAGCTCAAAAACAGTGTCATTATAAGTCAATAAAGCATAGACTGACGTGTTCCTCGCGTAGATTTTGTCGTTTTTGACGTAGTTTAAATTACTCAAAGAATACTTGGATACAAGGCTAATCAAAGTACTAACACAACAGAATGTTTTAACTGCAGTACGTTGAGTACATTTTCATCTTAAATCTGCATTTTCATGGGCTTTAGTGTTAATTTAATGGTGTTATTTTATAAAAGAAATAAAAAACTTTGTCTTGTGTGATTATCGAGTTATAATGGCACTCGAGAAGCTAGCAAAACACAGTGGTGAAGCTGGTCGCAGCAACTGGTCATGCTATGCCAATTAATTTTGAAAACAATATATTTCTAAAGATCTGAATATGTAAATAGTTTCAAAATTTGCATGCCGTATGACGAAATGCTAACCTAATATCATCCTAACCCTAACCAAAAAAACTAAGCAGAAAAGGCAAATTAATTGCTCAACAGACTCGCAGTATACTATTATTAGCCATTATTTGAGAAATTATTAATTAATTTACCTTTATTGGGGTCTGTTCTTGCCTGTCGACACTGCAGTCAACTAAGGCTTGAAATCAGCTGATAAAGTCTGTATAATTTTATGCTTTAGTCCAGAGTTTCTGCAACTTCTAGTATTCTACGCCGCCCGCCCCGAAAACCGAAAGTCGCCAGGGGATAATACTCTAACTTGTACACAATCATTCAAAATAAAAATTCAAACTAAAGCGGATGCATGCGTTTTTCTCTTTACTTGGACTGTCGACTTGACCCTTACAGAAAAAGTCTATAGGCGCCTATAGGCAATGTTCCAATTTCCTATAGAAGCCTATAGGCGTCTATAGGCTAATAGGTTTCATTATAGGTCGCCTATAGAAAATGTTCCAATTTCCTATAGAAGCCTATAGGTTGCCTATAGACATGCCTATAGGCAAGCCTATGGACTTTTTTTGTTAGGGATTGATTTATGATTTATCAACTTCACCAACAATTAGACTACATACAGACCTACAATAACAACAAAACAAATGGCAGGGACACCACTATAGCATAGCCAATTACAGCAGACCCAAAGAATAAGATCTAAAATCCTAACAATATTAGGCTTATCTCCGGTGTAATAGCCACAGCTGACGTCAGGTACCGATTGAATTAATTAAAATATATTATTCTCATAGTACATTATCGTTAAGTGATTCTTGTATAGTTCTTGTGATTCTTGTAGTTCTCATGGTTCTCATGTATGGTTCTAATGGATCTTCTGGTTCTAATGGATCTTCTGGTTCTTCTGGTTCTCGTGATTCTTGTAGTTCTCTTGGTTCTCATGCATGGTTGTCGTGCATGGTTCTCTTGTTGTTCTCTTGGTTATTCTGGTTCTCTTGGTTCTCGTGATTCTTGTAGTTCTCTTGGTTCTTGTAGTTCTCATGGTTCTCGTGCATGGTTCTCATGGATCTCTTGGTTATCATGGTTCTTATGGTTCTTCATTCTGCGAATACATTGCTGTTGGCAATCCTGGCGGGCACTTGCATACACAAGTCGGTAATCGTATTAATTTGCAATATTTTTTTCAAAAAATCATCACCCCCACCTAGCGGAGGGTTAATAACGGAGGGTTACCGGATGTGCACAGTTACCCTCACCATCCCCGTACAAAATCGTGTAGAGGCCTGTACGCATGCTAGAAATGTTCAGGTTGTGAAGTCACTATGTGTGTCTAACATGAAGTACCTCACTAGCTGAATGTGTTATGGCGAATTTTACTAAAGTTTTAGCTTTTGTGGTTTTGAATCTTTTGGTGTATTGTTGTTCTTCCAAAACACAAATATCCGAGACTACCCGAAAGATTATAGAACGAGTTTTGGAAAATTACGCAAGGGCTTTGACGGAGTCAAATGGAAATGCGAGTTTGCTGCATGGCATGATACTATCAATATCAACATCCAGTAATCGTGAGGAATTTCTCGCTGATGATGTTGTTATATGGGATCCTTTAACTGTGTTTGAAACATTAACGTTGTGGTGCCCTAATTGCCTGGAATGTGGTTTAGCAAATCAACCGCGACAAGATGGAAGGATGCAAGAACAACATGCGACGAACCACGACGGCTTCATGGTTTAACAAGTAATGCACTACTTGTTAGTAGGGTGTATGTCTGTGCCAGAAGACCAAATTATCGCCCATCATCCAGCTATTCTTTCTCAGGTAAAGGATATAGGTACAATAAATCCACCATTCTTGTTATTTCATAAGGCTGACATAACAAAAGGTCTGGATAGATTTATAATATCGCATGCGAACGCTGGTTTATCCATCAGTGATATCCAGACTTTGTGGCTGCAGACACTCTATGATTCATATGGTTCAAGAAAACAAGAGTTTTTGCCGCGAATTCACACACTGCATGTGTATTCCTTTTCCAGAATTTGAGCAAAGGTTCCAACATCCAGAGGTTCCAACATCCAGGAGAAAAGGTGATAACGTCTTGTATTGCACGGAACTATTTTAACAAAGAACATCTTTATATAAAGCGAATGTGTCAACATACATCAGATAAATGGCTTTGCTGTGATCATACCTTCAGAGTTTCTGCAAATATAGGGTTCTGGTTCAATAAGCGATGGGTGAAGCTCTATGACACAACACTATTTATTGTCCTCAACGAGGAAGGCATTGTACTGAGTTGGAAACTCTGCAGAGGAACTAAGTTTTCATCCATAGAAAATGTTTTAGAGCTTTTTGAAAGAGAGGCTAGACCAACAGGGTAAACAACCTGCTATCTTTTTCTTGGATAATTGTTGTTCTTGGCATGCAAAGTTGACCCAGATATTCCCTTACATTGCTATAAAACTTGATGTTTTTCATGCCATACAAATAGTTGTCAAGAAAGTTCCTAGAAAGAAAGGTTGCAGTGAAACAACAAAACAACTCAGAAGGAAAATGATATGCTCCTTACGACATGTTATCCATGATCCTGCTGATATGGGAAAACAAAAAACAATGCCTACTCCTTCGTCAGAAATTATTTTGAATAATTTTAATACATTTGAAAGTCAGTGGAGCAAAGTAGAAGTTGATTCTATTCCATTCTTAACATCTTCCACAATGAAAGAAATTGAGAAGTTGAAACTTCATGTAGCAAAAGGATGTCTGTCAGGAATTCCACCATCTGAAGGAACAAACAAAAATGAGGCATTACATAAAACATTAAATAAAAATGTCAAACGTTCCAGGATTGGCCTAGAACTAGCACTTGCATTTCTAGGTTTATTATTTTACAAATGGAATGAAAAAAAAATATCCAAACTAAATAACAATGGAAGACGTGTCAGTTTTGTTCATCCAGTTGAAAGTTATGCAAATGAAAGTTTTGAAAATTTGACACAATGTCGAGAACACTTTGGTGGCTTGTTGTGTGTTCAGGAGAGTGCTGCGGCATCACAATGTGATTGTTCTGATATGTTCTAAAGTGTATTAGTTACTTACTTGAAGAACATTCAGGTAATATTTGTAATGGTGATAGCTGCTCATCTGATGAGGAAAAGGAAGAAAGTGATGGTGAAGAAGATAGTGCCCACATGTTTACTGCAAACACTGCAACTGTTATTCAGCAAGCCTCCAACTTTTCCTGTCTGAGAAAGCACCTGGACAACCTCAAGTTTGAAGATTCTTTAAGGTGTTTTAGCCTAATAAACCTTAAAAATGCACTTAGCCTTTTATCTTTTAAGGATACTCCCTGTACAAGAAAACAAAAGAACATTGATGACTTGTTGAGCTTCAACAATATGCAACGCATTCAAGTTCCTGGTGATGGAAATTGCTTTTTTGTGTCTTTGGCTACCATGATACAGCAGCAGTTACTCAATGGATCTCTGAGTGCTGAGGCAATAGCACACATGCAAAATATAGGAATTATTGGAACTACTCAAACAGACAACATTGGACAAATGGCTTCAGTACTTCGTTGTGTGCTTGTAGAAGAATGGCTCTCAAACCCCTCTGATTACCAGCCTTTTCTCCTTTCCAGACAAGACAACAACACAGAACTGAATGCTTTTTTACAGGATGGACATTTCGCATTGGCCTCTGCTATTTTTTTTAAATACAGTTGCCCTATCCTCCAAACCAAACGTTCGCCAGAAAATCCAATGTACAGCCTTTTAAGGTTACAGAACACCCTAGGAAGCCCATTCACCAAATTTGTTACCGCCCGCGCAATTTGTCTCCGATTTATTTCAAATTTGCACCAATTATAGTTAAGTATGCGAGGAACACTATCATACTGTTAAAAAAATAAAATATTTTTCCAGATATATCCATCAATTTAAAATCATATGACCTTCGCGTCGCAGTTTAACCTGGTCTTTGGTTTTACCAAAAAGCTCTCAATTTACCATATTTACATTTCTCGATGTTTGTTCTAAAAAAGTGTGTCGGGATTTTTTATTACTGGAGGGGTTTAGCAGCTAGGATATTTTTTTTCTCGACCTATGTTGTGGAAGAAGCAATTGACGAATGAAGCCCGTAACTCAGTTTTTACATTAAAAAAAAACCCCGACACACTTTTGTAGCCCAGATGTTCGCTGACATCCTGTGCAAATTTGGTGGGAATCGGTTAAAACGCGCTATCAGGTTACATCTTTTAGTGCCCCTATATGACTCAAAATTGATGTGGTAATAAATAAGCCGTGAAAGTTCGGCGCGGTTTTAACAGCTATTGCAAATTCTCCGCCCCCTCTAATAATTGAATTACTTTCCACCAATAAGAACAACAGAGATATTAATTGTTTATTTTGTGGTGAGTTGCAATTGCAAAACAAAGACTATGCTAGTACACTGAAATAGCCCTTGTCTACAAATGCCTGCAAAAAGAAAGGGTGCAAAAAGTACTCGGATGGCTAAAGAAAAAAAGCGCAATGCCAGTGAGTTAGATTCTACACCTGATGACCACAGCAATAGCAATATTTCTATGTTTTTGGTATGTTTACAACATAGTTCTCTGTACACGGCTTGCATAAAAATGCTGTTAAATATGAATAAAAAAAGTTGACATTATAACAGTTGATAAGAATTTAAGTTAATCAGAATTTGTTTCTTGCATATGCGGATGTGCATTCTTCTGCATGCTCAATATCGTGAGAAACAATGAACTCACACAAATATATACCTAAAATAGAAGGTAAATCTTATTCACAAACAAAGTATTTGATAATTGTGATATTACCATGACAGTGACCAGTGTCAGCATATTAACCGTGGTGTCAGAGATGGCATGAAATCGCAGATGACTAGTTGCCTTACCTTGACAAGAGAAACTTTCCTCACTGAAATCGAAGTTAAAATTCGCAAACACAAGCAGGCTAAAGCACAGTTGCCAGAAGTTCAGCACTAAAGCAGAACATGTTTATAACTTATAATGACGATTGATGAACGAAGCTTTTCACAACATATTCCGAACATTTGATTCGGCATCTGGTGATTATACGAACATCTACGAGTTACGTCATAAAACGTCATAAATCTGTGGACATCCATGAAAAAATCGAGCGTGATACTATACATAGTTCCGCGAAGAGGTCTGGGTACGAGACACAGCAACCCATCGGCAGCAATGATAAAGTAACTTCTTTTGAAGATTTTCACTTCTTCGCTTTCTTTGTGCAAATATCTGGAATTTCGTCATACATGCATAATGAGTTATCAGAGAATGTTATATATCTTTGCGTTCATGAAATAAAAACACCAAAGTGTGAATAACACGTGTGTGCGTTTCTCCCACAACACCAAACTTCTTGATTTTAAAGGATTTCGTTCGAGAATGAAAGAGATACACATTTCTCCAATAAGTAATTATGCATGTGTGACGAAATTCCAGACATTTGCATATCAAACAAACTGATATATCTCAAAAAGAAACCAAAGAAACGAAAATCTTCAAAAGAAGTTACTTTATCATTTTAAAAGTTCTTCCAAACAAGACAATAAAACATTTTGAGGTTATGGGCACTTTAAAGAAATGTTCTCCAATGATAAAAGTTCAAGTAAAGTAATAACCACAACAAAAGTTATAAAAATAATCAATTGCCAACCCAAATGTCTCATTTCCATTTTCCAGGTAATTATTGCACCAAATGATTATCTGTAATAATTACTATTGTGGCAACCTGTTTATTTGGGTTTTGTTATAGTCATTTAGTGCAATTTGGCACAATTTTCGAATATCATGAGTGGTGTAAATCCTTAATTACATGAGCAAAATCATGATTACTCATTTGTTATATGCATGACAAAATTACGACACTCTCTTCATCTTCCAAGTCTTCAAAAACATCTTGTTTCATTAGTTGACAACAATCCTTTTCACTCTTGGTGTTCTTTGTACTTATTTCAAAATATTTACATGGAATTTTTAGTCAAGTCATTGGAAAAGTGAAAACTTTCCATTGCAGAATAGGCAACATTTTGAATTTTATTGTCAAACTTGTTCCCAGTGTTTTCTCTCTTTTCATTTATTGTACTCAAGTGCAATAAATGATTTTATTGCACTCCTCTCAGCCAATCAGAATCCAGTAATTTTGTCATGTATATAATAAATGTATGTACATCATATAGTTAGGTGGCAGCAATATTACCCATTCAATTTCATTCTATATTGTCAAAAAATTATCTTCAATGCTATTTTCATGTACAACCAACACTAAGTTTATGATGAACAGCCCCAAGAATAAAAAGATAGCTAATGAAGAATCATCAATGTGGTGTATTATCAATAGACCTTCATCAAAAATGGCAGACAATTTAATATTATTTTATATTGTGCATCTGTTGCTTGTGCAATATATAACATTGTTATGCAAAGTTTCAAAAAATAACCAAATATATCTTATATTTTTGCAGAACATGCTAAAAACGCTACGTGAAGTCATTGAGGAAGACGTCATTATAGCGATAAAATTTAAATTGAATAATGAGGAACAGGCATGGAAAAAGCAACAAGCTGGAGAAGAAAAAAAGCAAGACTGGTGTTGAAACCGAGGATGTGACAAAAATATCAAGTGACATTACAAACACAAAAAAACTGCGTGCTTATAAACAATAAAAGTTTTTTTATAAATTTACTGAGAATTGAGAAACAAACTTAGTTGAAACACTTAGTGTTAGTAAGTAATAACTAATAAGTACTGTAGTGTGATAAGTGATTATCAAATGGTAATTGGAATAGTGCGATTACCATTACTGATATGCCTATCAGCCTCAATTAAGAATTTCCATGATGCTTCTGTTGAATTGAACAATGGATAGTGTTGTCATGAGGTAAATAAGGGTTAAATATGAGTGGCTTTAAAGAAGCAGTCTGTGCAGCAAATATGTACTTGCTACACAAGCTAGAAAAGAACTAGGAAGTGTTAGCATTATTTTTAATATAAATTGCTCTGTTTTATTACACATACTTGCCTTTACCTATGTATTTTTATACACAGACAAAAATAGAGTTTATTATAAAGTGTACTTTAACTAAACTTCACTACTTTGTGAAAAAAGTTTTATAATTTCTAAAACTTTATTTTTCAAAAGCAATACTTTTCTTAACTATAGTTATAATTTCTTAAATTATAGTTTTTTTAACTAAGTTTTCTTAACTATAGTTATCTTAACTATAGTTTTCATAACTATAGTTTTGTTCCAAAATACTACAATTTTCAAAAACTATAGTTTTCAGTCTCAAAAACTATAGTTTATTTTTGTAATGGGGTACCCTAAATTGGTCCCACTGTCGTGTATTATGGTCATAAATATATCCTTGCAAATTTTGAAATCTATGTAAAATTGAGTTAAAAACAAAACTGCATCAATGAAATTTACGCCGCTCGTAAAGTGGTTTTCAGTTTAATAGTTTCAATGCTTCAGAACTGGATGATCTTTTCGGAAGATCAAGGATTAATTTTGCTCCTTTGTTCTGTAATAATTGTAAAATATTCATTAGGGTCTTATGGTTTCTATCGCCCCATGTTAGATCTCCATAGTTGAATAAAGGGAGAATAAGAGTATTAAAAATAGTTTTCCTATGAAATTGTAGTATTTATACGGTGCAGCATACCAAGTCTCTGCATAATTTGTTTGTGAAGAACTTCAATATAATCCTTTATATTTATATGAAGAAACATATGAAGAAACTTGTGAGAACTCATCTTCAACATGAAGCAATATTTTACCAAAATAATTTAAGCCAGAGCAGTCGTCTGTGGATGGAACATTTAGTGTAAGTTATTGGAACGGCTTTTTGTCTTTTTAATATAGGAAACACTGTATTGGTTAATTTAAGAGACTTTCGCAGCCACGGCCACGGGTCTTGTAATGTATCTGTGTATAATTAATCCATTTAACCATTTTAATAATAGAGTGATGGTAGTACCACAGAGGAAAGTCCATCCATCTTGCGCTGCCTTGAAGGTGATGATCATTTAAAACCACGGGTTAAGAAGGTAAGTGAGATCCACTTTAACTACATTTTACGTACACATTGACACAGGAGGAGTGGGCAAGGGGTGGCGGCCACCGCGCACTGGTCACCAGGACCGTTTTCTTAAATGTTTGAATTTAAAAATTCTATTCTGTATTCTGTAAACTAATCTATCTATCTATTTCTCTATAGGTTGATGTCATTGATTTAACATCTGACCATTCACCATTACACCACCCTAACAGCAAGTGTTTACCATCCACTCATGAAGAAGCAAATTCCTTTGGCAGTGATGGAGACAGAAGCAGAAGATGGGAGATGTGTGACACTGTTTTGGACGCTATTTCAAGAAGCACTTCGCAAAGCTACGTCAAGAAACGATGACATATTCAATCCCACGGGGTAGAGCACCGATATGGCTGGGGCCAATCTAGTCGGAATAAGAGATGTGTTTGGGAGCGAGGCACTAAAACGAGTGAAAACCTGTGAATTTCATTTCAAGCAAAACCGCAACAAGAAAGCTAGACAACTCAACGATGAAAGTTCACAGGAGTTTAAAGACAAGTGCGAAGCGCTGTTGGTTGCACAGACTGCTGATGGCTACACAGCTGCAATGAAGGACCTCGACCAATTCGTTAAGGATAAGCCCAACCGTGAATTCCTAGAGTCGTGGTTGAAGTGGTGGGATGACCGGAGGGAGTTTATCTTTAATGCTTTTACTCCATCAGATGGACCAAAAATGAATCAAGCAGAAGTGATTCATGCTGGTTGGACTCATCGAGATCGGAGCAATCTATCTCTGCTTGATGCTGCGCATATGGATACACGGGACAGCGTTTTTTTAGAAGCCCAACTGAAAGAATATAAACCTAATCAAAACCCACGGTCGAACGATTACATATGGAGATCCATCAAACAACAATCTTTTCCAAATATGCCCAACTTTAGAATCTTCGAAAAACACTTTGTGCTTCTTAGGACCTGTTATATCATACAACGTGCGCATTAAATAAAGGCTTTATGCATCGAAATTATCAATGTCTGTTTAATAGGTTACGAAAATTTCTGAATATAAGTTGGTATAATATGAATCTCAATTCACGAAGTTTTAGCGAAATCTGATCTTATTTTGTGACATTGCAATGATGAGTTAGTTCACAGTAAAAAAAGTTTTGCATAAACTGCGAAGACAAAAGGTTCTTCCCAAGTCGGATTTAAGGCATTTATTGGTCGTTTTATACTTTTACAATGTCTGAGAGTGAAACTGATCAGACGGCAAGTATTTCAAATGATAATTCATTGGCAGAAAGCGAAGGAGAGCGATGTGGATGCAGATTGCAGAGTTGTCAATATTGGAATTACACCAGAAAGTACCATAGCCTTTCAATGCAGGATTCGTCTTTTTGTGGTATTTCTCCCAATATTCTAGAAGCAAGATTTGAGAAGAGAATTCCTTTGAACAAATGGTATGTATTAAAAATTAAGTCAAACCTAAATGGTAGTATTAAAGCTGGTTTAAATTATATTACATGATGTTTTCTTTTGACTTTTATGTTTGATTTCGACTTTAATGTTTGATATTGACCTATTTAGGTGTTCTTGTAATAAACACGAAAGTACTTTGTTGAATGGTATGAGAGAACACCGACGCTGTTCAGAAGTCCAGGCAGCAGTTGGCAAATTATGGTTTGATGGAAGCATAGAACGGCTAAAATGCATCACACAGCACAAGGACTACCAATCTTTGATGAAGACAGTTGTCACCAGCTTGTGTATATTATGACACCAGGACAAGATTTTCAACTGGTTATGCATCTGCACTTGAAAGGTAGTAAATGTTTTTTGTTTACCTTTAATGTTAGGTTACAAGAACAAGAAAACATCTCAACAGCCCTAGTATAAAATATCACATTTACAGAAGAATATTACAGAAACCTAGGAGTTATTTTGTGAGGCATACTGTATTATAACATTGACCACTTTTACAAAGGCTTTGAACATTTTGAAGCTAATGAAGCTCAGAAGATGCAGAAAGGCTTATTAAAATACACGGAAAAGAATAGTCAAACTGGCCCTTTAACTGTCTATAATACTCAGTAATAAGCCCTGAGCCATAAGGCCAATTTACATGATACAATTTGTATATGATTGTCATTCCAGCCCATATTATTGTACACGATTCACGTATTGGTGTATATAATAAACTGGAACACCACATAATTATTGTTATGATCTGAAGATGACTGTTGAAAACACATCTATAGTTTGATCATGTACACCAAACTTATAATTGCATGCAGCATATTGCATGCAGCATATTGTATCGTGTGAATGGGTACATCTACATGCACTTCTTGTACATGTGTTTTTGTATCCTTTTCTGATTCCTTTTCCTGTTAATTTAAAACTTTAGTTTAAAGGTTTATGTAAATCTAATTTCTGGCTATTTGTTCTCTTGCATTGTCACTTCCTTCATGTGTCCTTTCACGGATAGTTTGCATTTTCGGCAGAATCTCGCTTTTCTTCCTCCACTCTGTGATGCAACTGAGGTGTAGCAGCCATTGACTGTTGCAAACTCAGACTCTATAGAAAAATAAAGATAGTATGATATCCTATAAAAGAATTCTTACAACATACAGTATTTAAAAATATTTATCTATCTATATAAACCTGGGGGGTAAAGTTGTAATACTTCTCCTTCTTTGCAGTTGTCGTTCAATAGGTCCGCTTTAGGTAAACGTTCTCCAAATTGCGTGTTCGGTGATAATTAGAGTGAGAGAGAGCAAGCTATGGAAAGTAATTTCAGAAAACACTTGTCATGCATTATATGATTTGTTGCCTCCCAAGAGGGCCAGGATTTATAGAAAGCGTGGACATGATTTTATCCTTCCTAAGATCAGGACAGAGAGATTTAAGAGATCCTTTGTAAACAGATGTCTCTTTCAGTTTGTGTAGTAACGAGGAACTTTCTTTAGCATTACTATTACTATTATGGAATTGTAGGAACTATTATTTGTATCTTTTGTAAAGCCACATGTCTGTTGTGACTATTCTTGCTAATAAAGACTTATTATTATTATTACCAGTGGAGCTGGCTAGTGCTCTATATAGTTTTTCAGAGCCTGAATTCTTTCTTTTTTACTGGCACTGAAAAGAACTTCTTTCACATCTTTAACATAGCCAAGAGTTAAAACAAATGACAAAATATTTGGCTAATATTACCTTAAAGTTTATTGTCAAAAAATTATACATACTGTAATGTTGGAGGAACTGCGATTTCCCTAACAACCTCCTCGCCAAACTTGTACTTCGGATGGACAACATTGTAGTAGTTTGTTCCATTTTGAGCTTTCTGTTTCTCTAGATGCAGATTTTCATTGAAATGCAAAAAATAAAATACATAAAATTAAAATACATACCAGTAAATACTTTTACTGCATGTGCAATTCAAAAACTACAGTACAGTAGGTGGTGTTTACAATTGCTGACTGGTCTTTATCCATGTTTGTATAAGACTATGCACAAGCAGTAATCATGCCACAGTAATGTTACCATTTCTTACACTATCTTGACAATGATAATTTATATCCTTTTTTATATAAGAAGAATATACTGTTTTTGTTCTTGCACAACCTGATACAAACATGGAACGTTTGTTGTGATGTGAGCATCACAACACCGTTTGAGCTCTAGTTTGAAAAATGTATCCTGGATAGTATATTCTAGTATTACTATAGGAAGTAAATTGTACCTACAATAGGTACCAATTAAGCCATGAATAGTGTCATTTTCGGATCCAGTGATTAAGGATTGAATGAAACCCTTCCAAGCAGCTGGTTTGGGCATCAGGAGAGACCATGTGGATGTCTTTGATGGTACCTATTTTCATTAATATGTTGTAAAGCCTTTCATGAGCTAGTGTACTTAGAAATAATATTCACCTGTTTAAATTATATAATATACATAACTGTGGAATCTTATCCATTTACAAGGGGCATATGAGCAATGTGTGCTGTGAGGCTGTAACACTGCTCGCAATGTTCTTGTATAGACTACAGAGTATATCCTTTTGCTACTTATCAATGGGAAGGGTCAAGCCTTTTCATATATGATATATTCTTTTTCTCACAGCATTAAACTACTTGGGGTTTTTAAATAACACTATATACATGTACTGTAAAATAAAATAAAATAAAAACTCGAAAAAACATCTTGAATTTTGAGTTAATTCTCAAGATATATTTTTCAACTTGCTATTACCACTACCAAGCCTCGTTTTGATGTTGAGTCTTAGTGCAAACAACAATAGTGTGATGAAAATCTGCAATAAGGCTTGTTGATTTTCAGTTTGTTTACTTGGTTTAATTCAGTCACAACACTCCAGTTGTCCATGAGGGCATTCGGTATAAAGCAGATCAGGATGGTTTGTGTGAATATTTGAAATATGTCTCCTTACACATTTCCACTTTGCCACAATCATATCACCAAACCCTTGCTATGAAGATAAAGCGCACCGATACAAATGGCTATGGATGGCTTTCAACAAAACTTAAAACTGTTCATTACCTTTTTGTTATTCCTTTAACTATATGCCAAAGATCATGGAAATGATGAGTTTCAGTTTGGTTTTCCCAGATGCACTTAGCAATGTCCTCATGTTTTCACTCACATTTCAGCCCATTTCCCACCATTAATAGTGAATGAAATATGTGCAAAACGATCTCACGCTCAGATGCGCAATGTCATATCATCATTGCCGAATGGCATTGGTTAATTTTGGCGGTGATCATTCCCCATACAAGTCAGGAATATCTGATCATTTTCGCCCACATTTTGGACATATTTTTAGCTCGTCTTTTTTCACGCCTTTTCGTTTTCGACATCAAAAACCTTTTTTCTCCTACTTTATTCTTCTACGTCTACATGTGGGCACGTCGTTCCAGGACCTACTAGTGGGATAAAAACGTGCTTTTGCTGCCATGCTTGGAACCTGACGATTCATGGCTCAGTCAGTTTTTTTCCTCAAAAAACACGGGACAGGTTCGAGGTCCTCAGCATATCTGTTATCAGCATATCTGCACTTGGGTTATGCTACAATCCTGGCAAAAATTATTGGGACAATCAGTAGAAAATTAATCCGGAAATCAAATTTCCTTCAGAAAATCAAAATTCAGCTCCCCCCCATCCCCCAAAACAATGTTGCTCATCATTAGCACCAACCCCAGTGTGCTATTAATAATTTTTCTGCCAACATTGCACGGGGGGGGCGGGGGGTGGCGTTCTTTTGGGCAATCTTGTGAATTGTGACGATGGCATTCTTTTGTACACAAGTGTCCCAATTAATTTTTGCCAGGATTGTCTGAAAATTAGCCGGTGAAATAATGTTTGCGTTTTCTTTCCGGTTTGCGTATTTTTTCGATATTTCAGTTGAAATATTTTCTGACATATATATTCTAATACTTTAATGTAAATTGACGTTATCGACATTCAATTCCGTGGGTGCGCGTGCTGGCGCTAATGCTAATTATAAGTTAATTGCATAGTTGACATCACAATTATCAGCATCTATTTTGAAGAGTTCGTGCAACATGGCGAGGAAAATTTGTGCTGTGAGCAGAGCTTTAGCTCTGTTTTATAGAGATCAGACAAATCTTAGTTATCGTGAACTCGCAAGAAAATGTGGTATTTCTAAATCTACAGCACATAGGATATGTAATGTGAAGGAAAAGTCCTCGCCAAGCGTCAGGAGAGGCGTTGGTAGGCCCAAGTTGTTGAACCGGAGGAGGGAAAGGTTGCTGCTTCGAACTTTCCAGAATCTTCGACGAAATTCTGTAAACTTTTCCGTGAAGGATTTAATGACAGAATGCGCCTTCAACCCAAACAAGGTTCGTCGAAGAACCATCTCAAACTATTTAAACAAGAACGGATTCAATTTAAGGCAAGCAAGAAAAAAAGGACTTTTGACTGAAAAGGACAATCGCCGGAGAATGTCATACGCGCGTGAAATGAGAAATATTTTAAAGGGTGAACCAGACTTTTTTAGTAATCACGTGGCATTTTATCTCGACGCTGTTTCCTTTGTCCACAAGAACGATCCGAGGAAAGCCGCTATTCAACCAAAGTCTCGAGTTTGGAGAACGAAAGGCGAAGGACTTAGTATTACTACAAACGGAAGCAAGAATTTAGCGGGGGGGAGACGCGTTCACATAATGGTAGCCATAGCATACAAGAAGGGCGTGATCCTCAAAGAAGTTTACGAGAGAATGGACGGTGCATTTTTTGCGGAGTTTATTAAGACGCATTTTAATCTTTGTTTTGGCAAAGCGGGGCCTAAGGTAATTCTTCAAATCTCACAGTTGAAGAATTATCCAATGATAACAATCGCATCAAACGTATCCTCGATATTAAACAAAATGAATGGACAAAAGTAGAGGGAAAAAAGAAAGTTGTTGACAATGCTGGGCAAAATACCTCACAGATTGCGACAGAAGTAACTCAGTACCAAAATCCCTTCTCAGTTCTCCATGACCAGGCTGATTGTAATGAAGATTTTGAAGAGAATTCCCAGAAAGAGCCCGAGGAAAGAGAAGAAAATGAAAGCAATTTAGAATCCCAAATCCATCACCACCGCTCGAAACAGAATCTAGGATTTAAAAGAACAAAGAAAAGCCCTTCTTCCCAGAAAAAGAAACCTAACCACCATGAAGAAGAAACCAACTCCAAACCAAACCTCAAGTCGGTCCTAGTAATTGGAGATTCAATGGTAAAGAATATCCACAAAAGCAAAATTGGAAGAGCAGCAAGATCCAATGCTACTTGCCACTCCTACAGTGGAGCAACTGTGGAGCAGATCAACGAGAAATTGGAAAGAGATGGAAATCATGGATTTCACAGGGTCATCCTTCATGTGGGAACGAATGACCTTGTTCACAAAGAACCAGAGGAAGTGGCAACAAATATGGAAATTCTGATAAACAAAGTGAAAGCTGGTACAAAGGAGATAGCTGTGTCTGGTGTAATAAGAAGAAATGATGGTAGAATTTCCAACAAGAAGATAGATAAGTATAATCAACTATTACATGATTTAAGCTATAAACATAAATTAACTTTTATCAATAATAACTGCATAGCTAATTCTTTATTAAATGGCTCTAAGCTTCATCTAAACCAAATGGGAGATCGAGCCTTAGGAAGTGCATTTTGTACTTTCCTTAAATCGAACAGAATGAAAAACACCAACATGGCTTCACACCTTAATGGCAACCATTTTTTCCGACCAACTCTTGGTCGCCAGAAAGACTGGACAATCTATCTGAGTCGTGTGAAACAAATATTGAAACACAAGCTAGACTAGATTTTTTAGGCAACAATGTGAGTAGCGATTTTATGAGAACCCTTAGCTCAATTCCAAATGAAAGAGGTTTTAAAATGGCTTTTCTAAATATTGTTAGTTTACCTAAAAGGATAGATGAAATTAATTTTTCAATGTCGAATAAGTTCATCGATCTGATTGCCTTTAATGAGACACGACTTGATGCAAATGTAACAGATAACATGATTAACCTAGATAGATATATTATCAGAAAAGATAGATCAAGAAATGGTGGTGGAGTATGTATTTACTTGCGTAGCTCAATCAACTACAAAATAAGAGATGATCTGGTTCCCTCTGAACTAGAAGCTGTTTGGATTGAAATTATTAAGCCACATAGCAAACCATTTCTTGTTACTACAGTTTATAGACCACCCAGTGCATTATCTGAATTCTTTGATTATTTTGAAAAAATGATCAAAGCTATCGATAATGAAAATAAAGAAATGTATATTCTGGGTGATCTAAACTGTGATTTACTAAAACCAGATAATGAATTTAACATTCCTACAAAGAAAATTAAGTCATTGTATGAATTATATCAGTTATCACAACTGATAGATGAAGCTACTCGAGTGACTATGAAAACCACCAGTCTAATTGATCATATTGTTACTAATACACCAGAGAAAATCTCTGACTCTGGCGTTATCCATACAGGTATAAGTGATCATAGCTTAATATTTGCAATCAGGAAAATTTCTGTTGTAAAAAAACAAGAAAATGTTGTTGAGATGAGAAACATGAAAAATTTTAAAGAGGAAAAATTCGTTGCGGATCTGCTGAAACAGCACTGGGAATATGTGTATTTTTTTGCAGAAGATCCAAATACCATGTGGGAGATTTGGAAACAAATATTCCTAGAGGTTTTAGATAAGCATGCACCACTTCAACACAAAAAAACCAAATCGAAAAAAGTCCCCTGGATTACAGGTGATATAAAGAAACTTATAAATACAAGGGATAAATTAAAACGAAAAGCCATTTTAACAAGCCTAGAAAATGATTGGTTATATTATAAGACAACTAGAAATAAAGTAAATATAGAGCTAAGGAATGCCAAAATAAATTACTATTCCTCGAAAATAGCTGGTCAAAAATTCAATCCTAAAAATGCTTGGAAAACTATAAACAACTTATTAGGTAGAAATAGCAAACCAACAGTGGTAAATGAACTAATACTAGATGAAAATAACTTAACAAGTCCACAAGATATTGCCGAGGGCTTTAATGATTATTTTTCAAACATCGGCCCTGATTTAGCTAGCAAAATTGATACTGCAAATTACAATTTTGAAACGTATATTAGGGATGCTAAATCAGAATTCGCTGCATTCCAGCCTGTTACCGTCAGTAATGTTTGTCGTCTCTTGCATGGGCTTTCTAGCAATAAAGCCACAGGCGTTGATAAGATTTCTTGCAAAATTATTAAAATAGCTGCTCCTGCCATTTCAGATTCACTGACACTTATTTTTAATTGGGCTATTACTTTATCTTCTTTTCCTAATGAATGGAAAGTGGCTAGAGTAATACCACTGTATAAAAACGGTCAACGGAATATTCCAGGAAACTACAGGCCAATATCAGTTTTGCCGGCCATTAGCAAGATTATGGAAAGAATTCTATATGATCAACTGTACAACTATTTAACAAAATTTGAACTCTTAAGCGATTCCCAATTTGGTTTTCGAAAATTTCACTCCACAGCCACTGCATTACTGGACTGTACCAATGATTGGTATGTGAATCTAGACAGAAAAATGTTTAACCTAGTAGTTTTAATTGATTTAAAAAAAGCATTTGATACTGTTGATCATCAAATTCTGTTGAGGAAGTTAGAGCTCTATGGAATAAAAGGACAAGCTCTAACTTTTCTCAAATCATATCTTACATACCGAAATCAAAAATGCCAAGTAAAAAACTATCTTTCATCAGAGCAACTGATTAAGTGTGGTGTACCACAAGGGTTCCATTTTAGGGCCACTATTCTTTTTGTTATATATTAATGACTTGCCTGAATGTCTAAATAAAACAAAACCTCGGTTATTTGCCGACGACACAAATCTGACAGCTTCGGGAGATTCTATAACTGACCTTGAAGCTGCAGCAAATTCTGATTTAGAAAACCTTAGAAAATGGTTAACCGCCAATAAACTTAGCCTTAACATAGCAAAGACTGAGTTTATGTTAATTGGTTCAAAACCGATGATAAAAAGTATTTCTGATTGTCATCCGAATGTTTTCATTGAAAATAAACAAATTAAGCAGGTTTATGAATGCAAAACTCTTGGAGTAACAGTTGACCAGCATTTGTCTTGGAAAAGTAATACTGAGAATATTTGCAAAAAAATAACAGCAGGAATATCTGCAATTCGTCGAGTCAAACCCTTTGTTGACAAAGATACACTCATTTCAATATATAACGCTATTGTTCGACCATACTTTGATTACTGCTGTGAAGTATGGGATGTGTTTGGTGAATCGCAATCAAAACGACTCCAAATACTCCAAAATAGAGCTGCTAGAATTATTTTGAACATGAGCAATGACGTAAATCACTCTATTGCTTTACGTGCATTGGGCTGCGAGCCACTCAAAACAGAAAGGAAGAAAGCTAAGGCAAAAATGATGTATAAAGTATTACATAAAATAGGTCCCAAATCACTCACTAGTATGTTTTCATACAAGAGTGAAAAAACGAACTACAATCTTAGACACATTTCAACCGGTCTTAGTTTACCAAAACCACGTACTAATAGCATGAAAAATAGTTTCATGTATGACGGCGCATACCTTTGGAATTCTATTCCAAAGGAAATTCGGGAAAGTGAAACTCTTTCTTCCTTTCGAAATAAAATTGCTACTCACATCATTGACATAGAGTAACTAGTAAGTAAATTAATGTGCCTGTAAATATTCTAATAACCTTCTTATCAGATAAATTGTTTAATATTCTACCTTTTTAAATAGTTATTCTATTTTTGTAAAATAGCTCCTATATGTACCATTCTTCTTCAATCTTGTAAAATTTTTATATTTTTGCACACGCCCCCGTGGAAATCAGCTTCGGTTGACGGGGTCAGCGTGTATAAATAAAGTTTCTATCTATATCTATCTATATCTATCTAAGGCTTACGGGAGGCGATTATTTGTAATGGATAATGACCCTTGTCAGACAAGTAAGAAGGCGTTGTCAGCTTTAATGGGAATAGAGTGCGATTTTCATCGAATTCCTCCGCGTTCGCCTGACATCAATCCCATTGAGAATGTCTTTCATTTATTAAAAAAAAATCTAGAGAAGGAGGCAATAGATTGCAATATAACTAAAGAATCATATGACAGATTTAAGGAGAGAGTGTTACGTTGTTTCGATAACTTGGATGTCAGAACAATAAATCGCACAATTGAGAGTATGCCTAAGCGAATTGAAGATATTTTAAGTTCGAAAGGCAAGAGGATCAAGTATTGAAAATAATTATCTGTTATAATGAATATTTAATAGTGTATTTTGAAAGAAATGTGAAATGTATATAATGCACTCGACGTACATTCGATAAAATGTTTAGACCTACTGTCATGTGGATGGATAAATTACCGTGCCTTAATATTATTGTAGTGTGTAGAATTAATGAAAGAAGAGAATGGTTTCATTTTCTGGCGGAGTTGGTTAGGTGACTGTATGCACAATAATAGTTAAGCCGGGCTCATGGCAAGTGTTAGGAATTGGATGGGTGACCCAATACCCTGGCAATTCACGTTTTACCCTTTGCCAGAGTAATTATTACCTTATTTGTAGCCGACTAATTTCTACTCCAAATCTATATAATTTTTTCCCTACAGCGGGCTGCTTCCGCTGAAATAGTACTCCGTCGAGATGATGTCATTATCCATGTTTGTCCGCTTTTACCCATAATTATTGCGGCCATAACAAAAGAAAATGTCTTATTTGCAATAATTTCTGAGTCAAATTTGGTTTGTTTCTCCGCATTTTGAGCTATTAATAGCAGCCAGACGCTACGCTATTTATACTACACACTGTTTTGGCGAAAACGTTACATCACGGGCGGAGAGGGAGGGCGAGCATGCCATTTATCCCGGTCAGCGGCAAGCAATCGACTTCTGGACGATCCTTTTATTAGTATTAAGGTGAGTAATAGGATTTTCACTTAGCTTTCCTGTCGGAGGTTAGAGTTAGAAAACCGGTTGAGCGGGGTGTTAAGGTTAGGATCTAAGTTGTTTTGGGGTTAGCATGCAGTTCTCTGATGTATTATTATCAATATAATATAGGCATCTCTCGCGGATTGCTTGCCGCTGACCGGGATAAATGGCGTGCTCACACTCTCTCTCCGTGATGTAACGTTTTCCCTGTTTTTGGGTGATTTTTATCCTCACTTCCGTTTTAGGTGGTTAGAGTTCTCTTCGACGGTAAACAAACACTTATATGCAAGTTTTCACATGCAGCGGCACAAACATTATGTGCAGTAATCACACATTTAATGCGAAAACAATATATCTCGGTTCCCAATCGGTAAGTGGGCAGTAATGTAAGCAAACGAAAATTATACAACGGTAAACATATCTACCCCCTTCCATATAAGTAAAATGACTCATTGACTCTTAATTATTCATGCAATGCTGTTTTCCGTTGTTTACCGTGAGGAATCGTAACATGTGCATCATTATGACTACATTTCTTTTTCATTTAACTACTTCAACCATGCAAACAATTTATAACTGCGATAAATGTTGTATGATTCCTTCTTTCATGTTGTAATAGTTAAATAAAGAGGTATGTCCCCTGTTTACCGTCGCCTATCGGAACATGACGTAAGCATACACAATTATAGAATGGCTTTCCATATCTTATTATTCACACAACAAATATCAGTCTACACAGAAACTAGTGTGGTAAAGCACCTCACACACGGCGGAATTTCCATCTGACGATTAAGAGGGATTTGGTAGTTAAATGAAATAATCTTCCACCTCACGGCCATCATCTCTGTCTCTCTATCGTCTACACCATTCTTGATAAATATCAATGGTCGTTTGCTTGTGCAAAAGATGGGGGTATCTTTGTCGAATTCGATGTCTTCGGCGAAATGTGTTTTCGGCGCAGGCAGGTGAACGACTTCACCCTCTAACAACAACAACAAATCGTGCCATGGTATTAGCTGAGGGCTCCATCGAAAGTCATTTAAAAATATGCATTCTGCATCTTGTATGCCTATCCAAGCAAAACTTCCAGAGGCTGGATTGCAGAATGACTTGAAGAGCAAAGTGAGAGGCTTGAGGATGAAGGTCTTTCCACAATTAGCTGGGCCGACGATCATGACGTTACGTTGTTTCGCACGCCCCTTTGTTAGCAATTCTTTGATTGCTTCACCGAATACACGGACGTTGACGCCATTTTTCTCCAAAATTTCTTTTGCAGACTCCAGCCAAACTCCATTGCACCCTGGAACGCAATCCGCTTTGGACGCTTCGGCAAAAAGGTCCATCCGACTTTTCTTGGAGCGCGCGATCTTTTCTTTAGCGTGCTTCATCGCCCACGTGGTATTTAGTAATTCAGCAAGGGCTTTGGGTGACTTACTTAAAATAAATTCAGCAAGGTCAGTCTTTCCCTCCTCTTTTTGTTCTTGTGCAAGGGCATAAAGTTCCGTAACTGTCATAATACCTTTATTTAAAATTATTTCGGACACAACAAACGGACTCAGACGCTTCTTTTTGCCCGGTTTCGATCGCTTGTTTTCCTTCTTTCCTTTTCCCTTCGTCGAACCAGATTCGTCAGTAGTGTCCTTCCTTTTCTTCCTGCACTTTTGCTTCTCGATGCTTGCCTTGCTCGTTTTAGGCTTTTCCGCGTTTCGAAGATCTGGGTGGCCAACACTTTCTTTGTACTCCATGTCGTTCTTTGTCACATAGTGCCACGCGCTAAAATAGTTGTGATGGAGATTCGAGTAATGCACGTTGACCCCAAACGTGTTCAGCAGAAACTTCTTCGACGGTAACCATCTTTGTACTCTGTCAAGTTTGATAGCCATATGGTAATGCTGGCCACCATCACTGTGGTTTTCAAGGCAACAGCACCAGTGAAGTACTTTAGCTGATCCTTGAGTGAAGGAGTCAACAACAGCCTTTGCAAAATCCGTTCGAAGGGGAAACGTTTGCAAATTGGCCTGGCTGTATGTGACAAGGTAAACAGTTCTGGTGGCTGAACAATTAACATAATCATTTTCACGGCTTTCGTTCACGCTACGAGAATCATGCGAACTCTCTGAACTTGAGGTGAAATCTTCTATATTATCTTCGTTGCCCGAAACAGACTCCATGCATTACTATTGCGAAATGAACTAATAAACGAAATAAACGTAGTCCTTCACATATATATCCTATAATATTAAATTTTAATCCTAACCTAATCATAACTATCCCTATTTAACCCTAATCCTTACCAAAGAGGTCGCCGTTATGTTTTATTTTGTCAGGACGACTTTGGCACGCGCGTGAACATGAATTCCGATGTAGCGAGGTGGTGCGCAGATACATATTTTTTGCGCCACTCCAATATATTCCCAAAAATTCTACGTGGGGGCTTTGACTGTAATGATGCAATTACAATATGTAATGTTTCCCGCCATTCTGATCCATTATTACAGCAAAAACACGCCTAAATTCCAAAATGCAATTTTCAGACAATCCTGGCAAAAATTATTGGGACAATCAGTAGAAAATTGATCCGGAAATCAAATTTCCTTCAGAAAATCAAAATTCAGCTCCCCCCCCTCCCCCAAAACAATGTTGCTCATCATTAGCACCAACCCCAGTGTGCTATTAATAATTTTTCTGCCAACATTGCACGGGGGGGGGGCGGGGGGTGGCGTTCTTTTGGGCAATATTGTGAATTGTGACGATGGCATTCTTTTGTACACAAGTGTCCCAATTAATTTTTGCCAGGATTGTAGCTACTTCCACGTTTTTCCTTCCCTTTGTCTTTTTCTCCAGTAGTTCGATGGTTTCACCTTTAACAATTTCAATTGCTCTCCTTGCTACTACCAAATACTTTCCAAACACAGACGCATCCTATTTTTCCAAACTATCACCACCCTCGAATTTCCATCTTGTCAGACCAAAATCATTCAGACAAAATAAAAAATTGTAAAAAGTTATTCCATTTCATTTTTATTCTAACCATAACCATAACCATAGTTCTAATCTTAATCCCAAAATAAAAAATAATTGTAAAAAGTTATTTCATTTCATTTTTATTCTAACCATAATCATAGTTCTATTCTTAACCCCAAACTCAGATGAGTCCCATTCCCCCAATCACCACTCTCGAATTTCGATATCTCCACACTAAAATAATTTCAGACAAAACTATTACAATAACTTCATTTATTTTCATATTCATTAAATTCCATTTCATGTTCATCTGCATTGTCCATATTCCACCAGTAGCTAAGTTTAAATGTTGACCTCACTCCATTTTCCATCTATCATCAAACAATTCTGATTTCGCTGTCCATCTTTTAAATAATATGAAGACTCAACTTCACAACACACAATACCAATAGTGAAATCATTAATTTAGTGAAACGCTTTTTAGAATGGATTCTCCCATGACCACTATTGCAGAATTTTGTCCTAAAATGACGTCCACACCACATGGTCAACATGTACGAGCACAACTTTTCTCAAAGTATCGAATATCTTTTGGAATTATATTTATATACATAATATTGTATCTCTGTATATGTTACCGTTATTGTTTGTATTCAGTTTCAAATTATAAATTATTTGGAGATCTTGTATACAACATTTTTTTCGCATATTATTAGGGGATTTTATTTGCGAGGACCTTTCCATGCTAAGTATGCCAACTGATGCCGGTTAACAGCGATTCCGTGAGCAGTCATCAAGGAACATTGCTAACCAAAAAGTTTTTATTGACACGGTAATCAGAAACACCAGCCTTGCAATGGATGATAGTGATGATGAAAGTGATGTGGAAAGTGAAGGTGAAAGTGGTGACAATGTTGAATGGGATAGCTCAAAAGAAAGTGGCAGTGATGATGGTGATAACCACAAGACTCTGATGCCAGAAATTGAACAATTAGAAATTTCATACAACAAGTTCCTGAGCCATGATAGTAGTAGTAGTAGTCTTTATTAATCCTCAATCAACAAGGGAACCATCAACAAACGTGATAGTTTTACAGAAATAAGTAAGTTAATATATATAAATATTTATATATATATATGTATATGTATAAACAAGAATAATTAATATTATATTAAATAAAGTTGAAGAGGCATCTATTAATAAACGTTCGTTTAAAGCGATCAGTTCTTACTTTAGGAAGTATATAGTCATGGCCTCGTTCTCTCAGTATACGAGTTCTCTTGCATGGCAATAAGTCATTTAGTGGGTTACATGGGTTTGCTGTAATCATTTTCCACATCTTACGGTCTCTATCATCTATCATTTCTTTTATAGTAATAAGGTCAGAGATATAACCAAATCTATAAGCTCGGCGAAGAAAGCTATCAATCTGGCTCAAATACTTCGAGTCATAAGCACTACCCCAGACTTCAACTCCGAAATAGAAAATGGACAGAACCAGACTGTTAAAAAGCAGATTTAGGTCTTCCTTGGTATAACCATAGTGTTTACACACCCGTAATATATGGAGTCTACTACTTGCTTTAGTGATCAAAAATTTTAAGTGCTTATCCCAGTTATTTGGGTTATCCTGAAAGGTTATCCCTAACAATTTGAGAAAATCTCTACGTTTAATATCTTCAATAGGGTCCGGGAGGGGCTTTTGAACATTACCATGAATGACCATTTCCCAGGTTTTTCCCAAATTAAGAACCATCCGATTTATCCCCGCCCAAGCCTTGATGTTAGATACCTCCTCAATAGAGCTGTCAATACAATCATCTCTAAATGGAACAATTAGGGTCAGGTCATCAGCATATTTAATTAAGGTGTTTTGAACTGGGTAAAGGGCCTGAATGTCATTTACCATTACTGAAAAGATAATGGGACCTAGGATGGTTCCTTGGGGTACGCCCTTATTAATAGGTAAGAAATCAGTAAGAATTCCATCAACCTTGACCCTCTGTTTTCTCTCCGAGAGAAAACTTATAATCCAGTTAAGTATGTATGGATTAATGTTTAAGAATTTCAACTTATCACAGATAATATCATGGGGGACAGAGTCGAATGCCTTACTAAAATCAAATGAAAAAATTCTAACCGAGCTAGCTTTCTTATCTAACAGTTGAAGCCATGTGTGCTGACAATTAATAAGGGCCATGGTGGAGTTTATCCCCTTTTTATACGCATATTGATCAGAACTAATACTTTCAGTATTAAGATTAGATAGTTCACTCTTACACACAACTCTCTCAAATAATCTCATAATTACATCAGTAACGGAGATAGGGCGAAGCTGATTATTGCCGAGTAAAGGGGCTTCCTTTGGGATCGGAGAGACGTTGGCAAGTTTCCATAAATCAGGTACTGCTTGATGGTAAAGAGAAGAGTTGAAAACTGAAGTAACAACGGGAGCCAGATCATAAGCATAATCCCGCCAAAACCAAAAGGGTAGCTCGTCAGGTCCACAGCTTGTACGCTTGATGTTGAGTAAGAAGTTCCGTACAGTATAGACTGATAACACTGGAACACGTGTGCCATCTGGGATGTCAACTGGAGTAGGGGCAACATAATTCAGATCAGTATTGATTTCTTGAAAATACTTATTTATATCCATAGGATCCAAAATGTTACTAATAGGAGCAATACTACCATTCCGCCCAGTAATAGTGTTTACTATTGCCCACCATTTTTTGCTAGCTTTAGGGTGTTCTAGTCGTTCTTTCTTGACTGCATTGGCCTGATTAATACGAATAAGTTTATTAATCCGCTCTTGAAAATGTAGATTGGCAGCCTCTTTATTATTATGCAAGTTTTTCTTACGGATGTTAAGAAGAAGTTTAACTAGAGGTGACATGAAAGGAGGATCTCGGTTGGACATTCTGACTGATTTGTACGGAAAGTATTCATTAAGGAGTGAAACAAGTAAATTCTGTAGGAGTTGAACTTGTTGTGATGGATCTGTACAGGTTTTGAGGGCTTCCCAGTCACATTTCTCAAAGGCATGTGCCATAGCTATCTTATGTTGGTCACGTACATCTCGAAATGTGACAGTTCTTCTTACTGCTTTACACCTTACACGGGGGTAAGTAATTACTCGCGCATGATCTGAGCGCACAAGACAGTTTCCAACTAAGACTTTTGACCATAGCAAGGGCACATTAGTGATGAAGACATCGAGTATGCGGGAGCCTCTAGTGGGTACCTTTACCAATTGCTTCAGGCAAAGTTGGTTAAGGAGATTCTTGACATCGAGTTGATTAATGTCCCCACCAATGATAATTCTAGCATTAGGGTCAGCATTTATTTACTTTTTATTTATTTACAAAGCTTACACTGTGACTAAAAAAAAATACAATAAAATTGTCACAGCGAGGGTTAGTACAACAGAGCATGGCTCCAACTTAAGTACTCCCTATCCAAAAATAAAATACATATTCAACAAATACTAAAACTATAATGTAAGAATATAAAAGTTAATAACAACAAATCTTACTAGATATAATATTACGTGATGTACAACATTTAGGACAGATAGATTTCCAAGTAACTTTGTTTTCAACTTCAAAGTAATTTGAAAGAGCAGTAGAGTAACGATTAAATAATAAAGACTTAAAGTGGTTGACTGACTCAACACTACGAATGGTACATGGAAGATTATTCCATAATTTAGGAATACGGTTGTAATAACTAGATTGAAATAGTTTAGTTCGACATTTAGGTACGAATAAATCAAGAGATGATCTATTACGTAAAGACCTGGAAAATTGCCTAGTTTTAACAAAATCATTAATTGGTACATTGTAAAGGCCCATGCTACAATATTGTTTCACCACTATAAATCAGATGATCAACTAGGTCTAATGATGTTTGTTGATTTGAATCAGGAGGATGATATACAGCTCCAATATGATATAATGAATTTGGTGTTTGTATTTGACACCAAAGACATTCAAAAAGATTATCAAAACTGTCGCCAAGATGAATAATAGACCAATCATTTCTGCAGATAATAGCAACTCCACCTCCAACTCGACATTGTCTATCTTTCCTCAAAATGGTATATCCACTCGGACAGACTAAATAATCAGCCACAGAGTTATTTAACCAGGTTTCAGAGATAATGCATATGTCGATGTTATTGTGGTTAAGTTCAGCATACAAAGCGGCTGCAGCATCAATACAGACAATACAGGTGATCATGAAGCACAGAATTGTTTGAAATGGACATCAGTATATGCAGTTCATCACTAGAATCTGCGATAATCGAATGCCAGATACCTGCATCAAGTATTGAAGGAGCTAGCCCACAAACAACATTGCTTGCTCGTGGCTATGAAGACACCCTTTCAAATGGTTTTGAATGAACTAAATTTAGTCAATGATCAGAAATTTGTTTGCAGTTTGTATGTAATATGCTTATGGCTGAAGCAAAAGAGAAGTTTATTGGTTGCACTCTTGAAGTTAGATGGCAGTGTAAAGCTGGTCATTGTGGGTGTTGGCGTCCAGTGAAGTTGTCAATAATGTTTGTCAACAATATTGCACTGCATCTGCAATATTGTTCACAGGAAATAACTTCACCAAGGTTTCATTATTTGCCAAATGCCTTCACGATTAGCCTTTTTAAGTTCTAGCACCTACTACAAATACCAAAGGAAGTAATTAGCTAAACCAGTACATGATTGGTGGAATGCTACACAGGAGCTAATGTTTGACATAATTAGAAATCTACCAGTGGTAGTTACCAGAGATGGTCAGATGGATTCACCAGTATTTTCAGCAAAGAACTGCATATACACATTATACATGCTGACTTATATTATGTCCGTCAAGTTGAGA
The DNA here is from genome assembly GCA_035772405.1 of Chrysogorgia sp. JL179-B06. Classification (NCBI taxonomy): domain Eukaryota; kingdom Metazoa; phylum Cnidaria; class Anthozoa; order Scleralcyonacea; family Chrysogorgiidae; genus Chrysogorgia; species Chrysogorgia sp. JL179-B06. Next base: position 927,727 of record JAYKKM010000121.1, read on the forward strand.
TAGTGGATGTTTGTCAAAGTCAGCTGAGGTAGTCGATGTTTGTCATTCTCAATTGAAAAGTGCTGTTATGGAAAAGGTTGGTTGAGAGGGGGCACTGAATGGTTTGATGGAGAAACTCAAGATTGCTGAATTTGTCACAGATGCATCTTCACAAATTATTAAAATGCTAGGTAATTATATATTCTAATTTTTTGTGTTAGTCATTAATAAGATGCAAGATCATAAGTTTGGGGATATATGTAGTTCATGCTAGTTTTAGATATAGTCACAGAGTCACCCAATGAAAATTAGAGTTAGGATTAGGTACTCAGCAGGGGGGCATGAAGCGGGCATGCGCATTTACATGATTGTAAACGAGGCGGATTCTTCTTTATTTCTGATGGAAGCTCTATGAGTAAGCATCAAATAATCTCGTTCATGCGTTCACATATAAACGTTTAATATACGAACAATAAATCGAATCCTGTGTCTCGAACTAGTAAGTTGTTCTACTTGGCGATTAATAATATGTAATTCAGTAGTTGAATTCAATTTATACGATTCGTGACTCGTTTAAAAAAAATTAATTTGTTCTTTACCTGTGGCAGTTTGTTAGTTTTTATGATGTGATATGGGAATAAAACACCTGCTGCCATTTCTCAGTGAATACACCCGTAAAATAACCCTCAGAGATTTAACAGGCAAAGTTTGTGGAATTGATGTATTTAAATGGCTGTATAAAGGGAGCTTATTCATGTGCGTACGAATTAGCGACTGGGCAAACAACAACGAAGCGGAAGCATATCAAATTTACGCTTCACATCAAGCCTGTATTGGTGTTCGATGGAATAACCCCAGATCTAAAGTTGCCAGTGGTGGGCCAGAGAAGAGAAAGTAGAGCAGACCACCACAACAATTATGCTTTAAAAATAGTAGAGGGTAATATTCGACAAGGCACTGAGCCATATCCATCGACCACAAGTCCACAAGTCCGTTATTTCGCTGATCAAGGTGTGCATCAATAAATGATGATTATGTTGTTTCTCCATATCGAGAGTGATGCTCAACTGACTTACTTGCAATACTTTACTTGATTATATTTTGTCAGAGGACTCGGACTTTCTTTCTTGTATTTGGGTGCCCAAAGTTGTCTGGATGGAGATTTGATCGTTCTGAACGATATGTTTGGTTCAAACGCTTCAGATAAATTGTATTCGTTCACTCAAAAATTATATGTTTCGATGTATGTGTGTATTGTCCGGTTGTGATTATTTACCTTCCATAAAGGGTGTTGGAATAAAGCGAGCATATGCTGCAGTCAAACGAAATCGCGATCCCAACGAAGCATCACCTAACTGTCCTAGTTGATTATGAACAGAATTTTCAGCTTCCAATTTCTTCGTTCATTGCACACCCGGTATTCTCAAACCTTCCCAGCTTACCCAAGTCCCTCTTTACAATTTGGAAAATGATCAAGTTGATTCTGCCACATGTCTTACCTTGCTTAATTTTACCAGAGGACAATTGTCATTTTCTTTAGAAAAACCAACCATTGACACTTATGCCATCAGGTTTTTCAAACTGCAAGGGTTAGCTGGTAATCGACAACATGATGTGCAAAATAACAGAGAGAATGTCCAGGAAACTGCACCCAATTCATGTGATGGTGAGCAAGAACCCACAGATGACAATGAGTATTGTTTACCATTTAAAGTTCTGGGAAGTGCACATCACAAAGAAATGCAAGATTCATTGGAGCTAGGTTTCTTGGCAAAATAAAGATGTGAAAGCCCATTTACAGCCAGAAACAAATGACTATGACAGCAATGCCATTTTAGTGGACCTTGATTATGGTGAAGGTTTTAAACCTATCGGCTATATTGCACAAGATGGTAATTTCACCTTGTTAAAGTTCCAATTCATTATAATGTAATACAAAGAATAAACCTAATTGTGTTCCCTGTCACACACTACATGTACTTTTAGGTGGCATTATGAACTTTAGAAATTTTAAAATTTAGAACAGAATAGTTTTTAGCATAAAACCTGTCACGATAACACTTTTGAACTACTGATATGCATCAATTCATTAACAGATTTTATAAGTACTCTTATTTTTTACATCTTTCACATTTTTACAGCACTAACATCATTTTTGTGATTTATAATGTTATCATGAGAATGATTCTGAAATTAAAACTACCTACTGTACACTATACATATGTCCTTTTAAACCATAATCAGTGTTACACTAGATGCATCTTTATATTTTTTCTAATTGTTCATGGAAATAAATCTCATTCAGTTTCAACAGAAGGAAAGGTTAAATAATATACATGTAGTATGTAATACAATGTACATTTTCATTATCAGCTATAAACATGTTGCGCTGCATTACAAATCGAATACTCTAAAAAGTTGTTATACTGCCGAAATAGTATTTAGGAGGTCTAACGTTTTGAGCATAGGTCCTTCATCACAGAGTGAAACGTAAACTAATGTTTCACTCTCTGACGAAGGCCTTCGCTCGAAACGTTACTCCTCCTTAACACTATTTTGGTAGTATAACAAATTTTTAGAGTGTTTGATTTGTATTTTAAATTTATTTGGGTCTGTTCACAAAATATGCAACACATTGGAGGGGTGGGTGTGTTAGTCCTAGAGTTACATGAATCATAAGTGTGAGGGAGGAGGTAATGAAAACTGTCAAAAAGCATCACAAGCGGGTGGGTGTAGAAAATCAGCAAAATAAAAGTTGCATATTTTGTGAACAACCTCATGAATTCTAAATATAATTTGATATCACAATGACAACCACGACCCCAATGTGACCTTGGATTTTAATCAGTGTCACATTATTTTCCCTTCATCATCTTAGCCCATGTGGTAGAATATCGCCATTAGAAGGTCACAGGTTATAAAAAGTGTCATGTTTGGAATCTAGAAATTATAAAAACAAAGAATAATTAGCACTGTTTGGCAATAATTAACACTGCTACAGTATAGCAACCAACTATGCCATAACTAACAATTGTCTGAATGTTAGGAACACCATGGCAATAAACTGCAGAAATTAGTTTACTCATCAAACTCAAAGTATAACAGGACTTACAGTATTTAAAGGCAAGAACCTCAAGAACCTAAATCAGTTATGGAATGCAAAAATTCATAAAATAATTAGGAGAGGCAAGATTGGATGATCAATGAATTCGCAATAGTTCATCATATTTGTTCAATTTTGTTAAGACGATGCCAATTTAATGAAAATGAACGGGTGAAGTTTCATATAAATCCCGAAATGACGTCAGACTATCGGTTGTAAAATTCGAAATTAAAATCCGCTATTATTTCTAAAATAAAGCATTATTAAGAGTTAGTATTAGGTGTAGGGTTAGGATTATGGTTATGTTTTAAATTCGGGATATTTATATGAAACGTCAGCCAAATTAACGGTGAAACAACGCCGTTTTCAATGCCAAAGCGTGGGGATCAATACAAAGGTTTAGTGGATCGAATACTATTCTTTCAAATTTACGAAGCTGTGTCCTAATTACCTCAAGAATTTAGCGCGCAGAGCTCGCCACATTATGCCATTACCGCAGATGTACGTTGTCAACCACATATTCAATTTGTTAGGAAATGAAGGCAAGAAATTTCCCACATACAAACAAAGACACAAACATTGCTATATTTTTGCAAGAGGTAAAAAATATAACAAAATAATGAAGGAAACTTACCTAGTTGTATTCACGAAAAAATAGCCGCCATTGATATTGACATCAAATCGCCACCACAATGCACCGCGCACCCCCCCGCTAATAAATAACATTTTTGCTGAGATTTTAAACAGACTAAGAGAAGGGAAACTCGCTGAGAATGATATCAAAATCAAAGAAAGATGTGTTGATGAAAAATATTGTCCGAGAGAGGCTGATCCACGACTGTTTATACAAAATGCTATGGTGGACGGTCACAATGAAACTCTATTTCAAGCATTCATGGGGACCAAATATAAGGTATACACTTCATGGTAACACTAGACCGGGTTTCCATATACCCCTAACCGTAACCCTAATAATAACCGTAAAATATGGTGCGAGACTACATGTATTGTTACCATGAAGTATATCCCAAATATAACATCAAAGCGCAAGATAGTGTGATTGGAGCTAATTCTACTGAACTAAAGGTAAAATAATGAGGCAAATTCCCCATGTTCCTCTGAAAAAACACAAAACAATTGGCAACAAAGTTAAGGATTGCTGAAGGTGAAATAACAGAAATTGCTATAGTTCAGTTTCATCAACCTAATAAACCATCTGCTATAATACGGGTAGAGTTTGACTATGAAGATGTTGGGCAAAAAACTAGACATGAAAACAGACGTCTTTATGTACAAGGAATTGAACTTACATGGACACCGATTAAACCAGTAACTACACAATTTGCTATTGGTAGAACAAAATAAGCTCAAGTTGTGAGAAAGCTATCCCCACTCCGTGCAGCTGCAGCTAAAACTGTACACATATCCCAAGGAGATACTCAGAATCATATTGTCATTCTTAAACTAAAAGAGTGATTCCCCCATATACATTATGTTGCACTTAGTAGAGTTACTACAATGGAAGGATTGTATATTACTGACCTGTGTGAAAACAAAATTGCTGTTGACCCAAACGTTGTAGAACAGAGAGAAACTTATGAATAAGAAAGATATGAAGAGCCTGACATGTCCTGTGTTGAACCGACCACGAAACAGAAGAAGTCCAGCACAAAACACTAGGTGGGACCTCTGCCATGAAATCATCAACTAAACAACTACAACAGAACCAGAACTGAAGAACCAACATCAATACTTGGCGACTCGATGATAAAAATGCTCAGACCATCAAAGTTGAGTTGCTCAATAGGTGAAAAGGTCAACTATAAACGTATGAGCCACATTATGTACAACCAATATTAAAGAAACAATCTAAGCTTATCATTTTACATCAGGATCAATGACGTTCAACACAAAGAACCTAAAGAAATCGTAACTGAAATGAAACCTTTATGAAGAGTTTATCAAAAATAGTTATTTCTGAGACAGGATCCGTTATATAAACACTAAGATAGAAAAAACTAACTTGTTACTAGAAAATCTTTGCCAAGAATTCAAGTGGCAGTTTATACGTCATGCACACTAAGTACCTCTAACTTAAATGCATCTGGAGTGCACTTCAATACTCAAGGCACCTCAATGCCAGCAAAGAACTACATTGAATTCTTGAAGAATTGACTTGTCGAACTTCGGCAATTGATAAAAGGAGAATAGTGCGATTAGTCGACGAATAGTGCGAATAGTACGCGAATAGTTGGGCAAATACGGCATGTTGTAAAACATGGACTAATAAAACTAGGCGGGGGGTTAGGATCTTTGTTGTGTTGGGGTTGGAACTCTACCGTAAATTAACGGGTTATAAAAACTATAAGGAGTACAAACCCGGGCCAACACAACAAAGATCCTAACCCCCCGCCTATTTTTATCAGTCCATGTTTTATCAGTCCATGTTTTACAACATGCCGTGTTTGCCCAACTATTCGCACAATTCGTCGACTATTCGCACTATTCTCCTTTTATCAATTGCCGTCGAACTTCAGCCCAGTGACATTGACTATTATCAAATCACAAAAACAATAATGTAGATATAAATAACAATATTGAATTAACCACAAAGCGCGAAACTACGAAGGCAGCCCCATCCTATGTGCACAATTGCAAATATATTAATAATAAGCATGACCGATTAATAACAACTATTCGAGGCTTTAAAATAGCCTCTTTAAACACGAAGTGCTCGCATAAAAGGGGAAGCCCCTCCCCCTGGAAACAATGGAGTCTTCGAAATTTTAAAAATCAATTCAAACAATGGAGTTTCGAAACAATGGAAATTTTGTTGTTTTGATTACTTCTCATTTCTCGTTGTTTCCTGATCAATCACAGTAATTGAACTAATTATGATTGGCACGGTGAGCATCTCACCGCCAATATTTGCAAGCACTGCGTGTTTAAACAAAGCAAGCCTACTAAAACATATTGATGAGCTAAGGATCAGCATGAACAATAAAGAAATTGATGTTCTTGCGATCAATGAATCCCGAATGGACAATAGTGTGCCAATTAAAGCTATAACTGGGTTTCTAAACATAGACATAGATTTGGTGGTGGTATCGGCTTTTTCATCAAAGATTCAATAAACTTTGGACTTCGACCAGATCTGAATGATATTGAAATTCTTACAATAGAAATTGTTAAAAAAAATCTTAAACCGTTTCTAATTACAATATGGTATCGACCACCAAGTGACCCAATTGACACCCTCTATAGATTTGAAAATTGTTTGCAATTAAACGATAATGACAACAAAGAAGCATTATTGTAGGCGATGTAAATTACGACCTTCTACCAATAAATCTTTCTCCTCGGGCTTTGGAACTTAAATTTATTACTAGGTTATATCATTATGAACAGTTGATAAAAGAACCTACAAGAGTTACAAACGATCGTCAGACACTAATCGATCATTTTTATACGACAAATTCTAACTATCATTTTTAGTGGAGTATCAACCGTTTCTATAAGCGACCACAACCTTATCTATGGAATTAGAAAACTCAAGGCCACATGAAGGAAAATGCAAAAATAATTGAATATCGTGACTACAAAAATTTCAATGAACGAACTTTCTTATACGATTTGCAGAACTCCTTGTCTGATTTTGATCTAAAACGACCCTAATGTATCTTGGCAGATTTGGAAGAACAGATTTTTTTAAATCTGGGATAATCACGCTCCGTTAAAAAGACAGAAGGTTTCCAATCAGCGTTTACCTTGGTTAACAAGAGACTTAAAACGTCATATCAATTTCCTAAACAGGAAATCTAGGACAATTAATACACCTGATAGCTGGTCCGCTTACAAAATGGTAAAAAAACAATACAATAGACAGATAATCAACACAACACGTGAAACTTCATAATTCTGGAGATTTTAAACAGACCTGGAAAACAATTCATGAATTAATGAATAAAAGGCGAAGATGGTGAAATAATTGATGAAATATTGATCCCTGATGCTTTCAACAAACATTTTGTTGAATTAGGGGGAAAACTTGCGAACAATATTTCTCGATTTTCTCGAAGGGTTGGGCCCCAACAAAGCATCTGGGATTGACGGTATTTCTACTCATGTAATAATAATAATAATAATAATTTATTTTTATATAGCGCCATTTACAATGCTACAATAAGTAGAATACCAATAACTAATACTAAAAACATATTACATATTATACAACTTATTTCTAAAAAGTCTAGTAATTAAAAATTCAAGAAAGAACGTTTAAAAAGCAATGTTTTGACATTAGTTTTAAAATTACTTAAGGACTTTACAGTTCTTATATCATCAGGCAGGTTGTTCCACAATATAGGTGCAATTATCGAAAAAATCCGCTTTCCATATGTTTTAAGATTATATTTAGGGACAACTAGAAGTTCTCAAACGGAGCATCCTGCTAGGAGAATATTTAGTCACTATGTCAGTTAAATACCTAGGTCCAATACCATGATAGGCTCTGAAGGTAAGTATTAATATCTTAAATTCTATTCTAGCGGCGACAGGTAGCCAATGTAATTTTATCAGAATAGGTGTAATATGGTCGAATTTCTTGGAATACGTAAGAAGACGTGCCGCTGCATTTTGAACATATTGTAGCTTTTGAACATGGTTTTGTGGTAAGCCAGATAACAAGGAATTGCAATAATCAAGTCTGGAGGTTATAAAGGCATGTATTAAAATTTCACAGTCTTTGTACGAGAGAAACCTTCTGATAGTTGATAAATTTTGTAGGTGAAAAAAGGCTGTCTTGCACATTCAATTAACTTGCTTTTCCATGGAGAGAGTGTTATCAAACCAAACGCCAATGTTCTTGGCTGACTCGGATGCCTCTATCAGTTCGGTCCCTACATATATAGTGTTTAACGATGGTGATGGACGATGACGTGCATTCAGTACTAGTAACTCCTTTTTATCATTATTTAATTTCAGTTTATTATTAGTCATCCAGTTGTTAATGTCATTAATACATGCTTCCACCTTGGATTTTGAGTGCAGGGACTCAATAGTATGTAATGGTTTAAAGGACATGTAAATTTGACTGTCATCAGCGTAAAAGTGGTAAGACATACTATGGCACTTGATAATATCTCCAAGGGGTGCTGTATACAAAAGATACAGAAGAGGGCCAAGTACAGACCCTTGTGGGACACCGCAAGGCAGGCCACGAGTAGTGGAACACTCCATGTCAATACATACACCTGTACAAACTGACTTCGGTCTTCAAGGTAAGACTTTATCCAAGCAAGGGCATTTCCTTTGATTCCAAAACGACGACTAAGTCTATCAAGCAGTACATGGTGGTCTACTGTGTCAAAAGCAGCTGATAAATCCTGCAATAAAAGAATGACACAACCATTATTATCAATGCTTCGGAGAATATCGTTTTGGACTCTGACTAGTGCAGTTTCAGTGCTATGACCTTGTTTGTAAGCTGATTGGAAAAGTTCATGTAAGTTATTATTCACATGGCAATTTAGTCGAGTAACAGCCACTTTTTCCATAGCCTTAGATATAAATCTAAGGTTAGATATAGGTCTATAGCTTGGTAGTTGCTCAGTATCAAGCTATATTTCTTTATATTTCTTTATATTTGGTATCAAAACTGCCTGTTTCAGCTTTCTAGGTATTTCACCCTCTGCAAATGACAAATTCACCATCTTCACAATAATGGGTAACATAACGTGGATACAGTCCCTCAAGATAGTCCCTGGTAGAGGATCTAGCATACAGGACTTCAAGGTCATATTACCAAGGAGAGTAGATATCTCCTCAACAGTCGTAGGAGAAAATGAGTGTAATTCATGTTCAACAAGATAATCAAATTCCTCAACATCACACATATCTGATAAAGGGCCAAAGCCATTTCTGATTTTTTGCACTTTTTCTGTGAAGAAATCAGCAAACTTGTTTGCAATATCAGTTGCACAATCATATGTGCGTAGTTTTTTAGCCACTTGACGGTTTAGCATTTTGTTTACTGCTGTAAATAAGACCAACTGGTTAGAACAATTCTCTTCTATGACCGCAGAGTAGAATTTCATCTTTGTTTCATAAATGAGTGAACTAACCAGATTACATTGGTCAACATAGAGTTGTCTATGAATAGTTAGTTGATTTTTTCTCCACTGACGCTCAAGCCGTTTCCTCTTTATTTTCGCGGTCCTAATGATATCCGTATACCATGGTGCTGCTGTTCGGAGTAACAGTGCGCCTTTTAAAGGGAGCATGTTGTTCCAATAGTAATGATAACGTGTCTTCATACAGGTCAGTTAATTATGTAATATTGTCAACATTGTCAAAGTCACTTAAAGATGAATTTCTAATATCTTCAATAAAGCATTTTCTATTAACTGATTTCAACTTCCGGTAACCAATTTCTTTCCGTGGAAAGCACCGGTTTCCTCATGGATATTTCACAATGCACAGCATAGTGATCGGAGATCACAGGATCAGTGACATATACATTGGAAATAAGATCTTGATTATCCATCCTTTTCGATGGGTTGCTTCTTTAACATGTTGTTGAAGGTTAAAAGTGTCAAGAAGGTCCAAAAATCGCTGTGCATCAGGGTCATTTGGGCAATCTAGATGAAAATTCAGGTCACCACAAATAAGCAATTTATCAGGGGTAGTTATCAATGATTCCAAGAAGCTGCTGTATTCATCCAAAATCATATTCAGCATGAGACCATTTCCGGTTGATATGGGCGGTCTATAAACAACCGCCATCCTTAAATTACGCGAAGAATATTTCATCAAATAAACAGCTACCTCAAATGATTTATAGACTTTAGAAGATGAAGATACATTCTTCAGCTTAAGGCCTTGCTTGTACAAGATTGCAACACCACCTCCTCTAGTTTCACGAGGAATATGTTGAAAAAGATAGCCAGTAGGACATAAGTCATTAATTATCATCTCACTTCCAACTATGTCAGGAACAATCCATGTCTTGGTAATAAATAGTATATCTAAATTATTGTCAACTACAAAGTCTTTGATTATAAATTATTTGTTTTTTATCGATCTTGCATTAAGTAGACAGAAATTCATGTCCATAGAGGAGACCTTACTTCGATCAAGCAGCAAGCAAGAGATGGTAATTAAGTTTGGTCTGTTTACATATTCTTGCTTCGGATGCGTAGAACAATAGATATTGGCTGACCGGTCGGTTATGATGGGAATTTTACGTTTGCCTGCTCTTTTGCCCCTATAGCGAAATAAGCCGTGATCTTTTAGTTCAGTAAACAATTTAGTACGGTCGTGTGGGTATATATCAACAGCACAACTACGAAGATCCAACAGCTCGTTTCGGGAATAGCGTAATTTGTCAGTACCACAAATTTGCATTTTCAAGCCCTTGACAACATGAGATAGCAATTGATTCAGTAGTGGTAGTATTTTCCATAGTTATAGGGCCAGGTTGAGAAAGTACATCCATATAAATTGTGATATCAATGGGTGGATCATGTCCATGCAGGTACAGTTAGTGTAGTTTGGCCATGCTTGGTCCACTTGGTAATTGAAATATTCATCGTAAAGAAACCAGATGGTGTCAAATTCCATTTCACCGGTAATGGGCCACAACGCCAAGTATAAGAAAGTTCGAATATATCAGTGGAAATCCATCTGCACCATTGAAAGTCCTTGAGATACAGTCCACAGTTCTTAAATGAAGTCTCGTAACGATAATTTAACCAGTTAAAACGATAAAATAGTATAAAACAAAGTAAAAATTTAGGGAGCCAAATGAGCGTGGCGGCCATGTTGGCGCCTTTAAATGTCTTAAAAATTACTGCAGCAATTATTACGCCAGCAATTATTACGCCATCTCTTACATCAATATTCAACCAGTGCATCTTAACAGGTATATTTCCTAATGATTGGAAAATTACCAGAATTACCCCAATTTATAAATCAGAAGCTAAAGATGAGATGACAAATTATAGACCCTTATCCATAATATCAGTGGTTGCCAAAATTTTGGAAAAGCTGATCCATAACCAGATCTATGACTATTTAAATAACTCGAGTTTACTTACAACGTTTACTTCGACAAGTTTACTTCGACTTTTATACTCTACAGTTACAGCACTATTAGATATTACCAATAAGTGCAAAACAATATTGATATTGGCAAACTAAACGACCTTAAAAAAGCATTCGATACTGTTGACTAAAATACTTTTAGATAAAATAGCAATTTATGGAATAATGGGAACTGCGTATTGCTGGCTGGAGTCTTATCTATCTAACAGGACCCAGTATTATTGACCCGTAAATGGTCGTCTATCTAACTCATTAATGATGAAAACACGTATACCCCAAGGTTCCGGTTTATGTCCATGTTATTTCTAATTTTGCAAAATCACACATGTTTGCGAACGATACCCAAATTGCAACAGCAAGTGTTTTGCCGAAGAACCAAATGATATGTGGGAAATTTGGAAAAAATTATTCTTAGAAGTCCTAGATAAGCATGCACCACTTCAATGCAAAAAAATCAGATCAATAAAAGTCCCTTGGATTACAAGTAATATAAAGAAACTTATAAATACAAGGGACAAATTAAAACGAAAAGCCATTTTAACGAACCTAGAAAATGATTGGTTAAATTATAAAAAGACTAGAAATAAAGTAAACATAGAACTAAGGAATGCCAAAAAAGATTATTATTCCTCGAAAATTGCTGGTCAAAAATTCAATCCTAAAAAAGCTTGGAAAAATATAAATAACTTATTAGGTAGGCAAAACAAACCAACAGTAGTGAATGAGATTAATCTAGGGGATAATAATTTTACGACTCCCAAAGATATTGCAGAGTGCTTTAATGATTATTTTTCAAATATTGGCCCTGATTTAGCTAGCAAAATTGGTACTTCAAATTATAATTTTGAAACGTATACTAAACATGCTAAATCAGAATTTGCAGCATTCCAGCCTGTTACTGTCAGTAATGTCTGTCGTCTCTTGCATGGGCTTTCTAGCAATAAAGCCACTGGCATTGACAAGATTTCTTGTAAAATTATTAAAATAGCTGCACCAGCTATTTCAGACTCATTGACACTTATTTTTAATCAGGCTATTACTCTATCCTCCTTTCCTGATGAATGGAAAATGGCTAGAATAATACCTCTGTATAAAAATGGCCAACGAAATATTCCAGGAAACTATAGACCGATATCAGTTTTGCCGACCATTAGCAAAATTATGGAACGAATTCTATATGATCAACTGTATAACTATTTAACAAAATTTGAACTTCTGAGTAATTCTCAATTTGGTTTTCGAAAATTTCACTCCACAGCAACTGCATTACTGGATTGTACCAATGATTGGTATATGAATCTAGACAGAAAAATGTTTAACCTAGTAGTTTTAATTGATTTAAAAAAAGCATTTGATACTGTTGATCATCAAATTCTGTTGAGGAAGTTAGAGCTCTATGGAATAAAAGGACAAGCTCTAACTTTGCTCAAATCTTATCTCACAAACCGAAAGCAGAAATGCCAAATTAAAAATTCCTTTTCTACAAATCGACTGATTAAATGTGGTGTACCACAAGGCTCTATCTTAGGGCCACTATTCTTTTTGTTATATATTAATGATTTGCCTGAATGTCTAAATAAAACAAAACCTCGGTTGTTTGCTGACGACACAAATCTGACAGCTTCGGGAGATTCTATAACTGACCTTGAGACTGCAGTAAATTCTGATTTGGAAAACCTTAGAAAATGGTTAATTGCCAATAAACTTAGCCTAAATGTAGCTAAGACAGAATTTATGTTAATTGGTTCAAAACCAATGATAAAAAATATTTCTGATTCAGATCTAAATGTTTTCATTGAAAATAAACAAATTAAACAAGTTAGCGAATGTAAAACTCTTGGATTAATAGTTGACCAGCATTTATCGTGGAAAAGTAACACTGAAAATATTTGCAAAAAAATAACAGCAGGAATCTCTGCTATTCGTCGGGTCAAACCTTTTGTTGACATGTATACACTCATTTCGATATATAACGCTATTGTTCGGCCATACTTTGATTACTGCTGTGAAGTATGGGATGTGTTTGGTGAATCGCAATCAAAACGACTCCAAAAACTGCAAAATAGAGCTGCTAGAATTATCTTGAACATGAGCAATGACGTAAATCATTCTATTGCTTTACGTACTTTGGGCTGGGAGCCACTCAAAACAGAAAGGAAGAAAGCTAAGGCAAAAATGATGTATAAAGTATTAAATAAAATGGGTCCCAAATCACTCACTAATCTTTTTTCATACAAAAGTGAGAAAACAAATTACAACCTTCGGGACATTTCAAGTGGTCTTAGTTTACCAAAACCGCGTACTAACAATATGAAAAATAGTTTCATGTATGACGGAGCCAACCTTTGGAATTCTATTCCAAAGGAAATTAGGGAAAGCAAAACTCTTTCTTCCTTTCGAAATAAAATCACTGCTCACATCATTGACATAGAGTAATAAATAACTTGACGTGCCTGTAAACTAATATTCTAATAACGTTCTTATCATGTAAATAATTTAATATTCTACCTCATATATTATTATATTCTACTGTAAATAGCTCTTAATATCATTCTTCATGTAACATTTTTCTATTTTTGCACACGCCCCTCGTGGAAATCAGCTTCGGTTGACGGGGCCAGCGTGTATAAATAAAGTTTCTATCTATGAAGCTTTAAATGACGCCTTTAATAATGTTGCAAATTGGCTGACCGCTAACAAATTGACTCTAAACAAAAGTAAAACAGAATACATGCTTATTGGTTCTCAGAAAAGACTTAGTCAATTAACTTTTGACCCAGTCATCAATGTGGGTAATTTAGGAATTAGAGAGTTAAAACGACAAAATCATTGGGCCTAATGATAGATGAGTCTTTAAGCTGAACTGCGCAGGTTGACCACATTTCAAATAACGTCACTTAGGGTCTCAGTATCCTTCAACAACTCCGAGATACAGTAACAAGGGCAGATTTCGTTCGAGCCAATCAGCGTATTTGTTTACATTTTTACAACGGACCAATCAGATTGATTTATTCTGAGGTCAGACTTCCGGCGCCACCAGGGAATCCATGCTGTTTACAAAAAAAATTGTTTCATAAGAAGTCTTACCTGTATGCAGATTTTTATTTTTCAGTTCTACACCGACATATTCTGATAGAATACGAGTTTTTCTTCAAACCCTCGATGGGATAAACGGTTTATCTCGTAACACGGAAAATATCAGCTTTAGAATACGACTTACGCGAAGCACTCGCGTGCAACCGAGTTCATCGTCTACTCGGCTTTCGTCTAGCTCCTAGCCTATTCGACAGTCATGATCATAAAAACGTAAGAGCGTTAACGTTCCTGTCTTGTTTTGACGTGTCCTAGGTGTTAAGAATCTTCCTGTATTGAAAAAAAACCTATGAAAATACATACAGTAGGTACTATATTTATGTCTGGCTCTGCCTCCAGTTTTATTCTTTTCCACAAACGGCGGGAAAAAGCGTTTTTTTTTTTAAAAATAAAAATGCCTAAATTTCCGAGAGTGTCATAATCGACCACTTCATGATCAATGGTCAAATGGTCCAGGTGAATACAAAATTGTAAATCTTAGAGCCCATGGCTTAACTGAGATAGCCAATGGCCCAATGCATTGTGTTTGTTCAAGGAAGAATTTGGCATAAAATCACCAAGGGTAATGTATGTAGTGGCTGTCTTAAGCAATCCCTAAAAAACGAGTGTTTACCAAGTATTTACCTCCATGTTCTGGTCAAGCAATTAAAGCTAAGGTAGAGAAACAGGTAAGAGACACAAATTCCATTAATCCCTGATTGATACTATAGTATACAATTATTTTACATATTGACAATGGCTCAACAGATTACAGTACATACAGTACTAGTACAACAAATTATATTGCTTTATTATATTATAATTTTCAGTCGAAAAATGAACAAAACAAAAAGAAGATACCATTCAGTATACACGTAGGACTAAAATAACTGGCAGGAAAGAACCATGCAGAAAAGAACCATGCATCTGATAAGCTAGTATTTTGCAAAGTTCTTTTCACATTTGTAATAAGAAATGACAAGGTAGCTTAGGCCCAATTCAAACGTTGAACTTTTTGTGAGCCAAACCTACATGTAACGTAAATTAGCATTAGAACGTTCATTTGCATTAGATTTGGCTGATGAAAAGTTTGACAATTGAACATGGTCTTAGTGCATCCCGTGCATCCTCTCATTTAGCTCCAAGTTTTGCTTAGTGACTCAAAACAGGAGGGTGTGGACTACATTGACAGCAATACCCCCACAACAAGTGTCAAAAGTTCCGCAGATGCAGTTGATCATGAACAAGTTGGACAGTCAAATAGCCAAATTAGCAATGAGTCTACTGTCGCATTAGACTCTCCAAGCCAGAAAATGTGGGAAGATTCCCAGGAGATTGTAAATTACTGTCTGCCAAAAAGATATGAAGAAAAGGAATGTCAAACAAATGAGGGCATTTGTTTTACAAGATGACTACGAGCAGATGGTCCAAAAAGCATCTCTGAGTTTTGATTTTGTTTTGATTTTAAGGGTGATCTCAACAAAGTCAGTACCTTTTTCTCAAATAAGAGGCTGGTCACGTGGCACCCAGATTCTGGGGGGAAGAAATAGTTTGTCGCATATAAGAAAGTCGTTCTTCGAAATTAATATTTACATTTTCAGTTCTACGCAAGAAAGTAGAAAGTAGTTTCAACAAGAAAGTAGAAACATCATCGCATTAACATCTCTTTATTCGCGGAGAATATCGGATTACGAGGTGCCAACATGTGTCCAGGTGTTATTTTAATGGCAACAAAAGACACCGAAGAAGACGTTTATAAGAGGCTAAGAGCATATCAACAGAAATTTCCTGTTGTCGGCTTTGTAAGGCTGCTGTAGATTCGAATCGCACGATTTTAAAAACGCTGAAGAGATTTACGCTAAATCGTAGCATACCCATCCACTTTCGCTATTTGTATCTGTTGACAGTTAGTGAAAGGTCAAATTACGGAAAGTTCATCATATACAATTGCTTCGTTCTATTTTAAAACTCCATTTAATTTGATAACCATAAATAAACAAGTACACATAATATAAACCTTCGACATTATATTTAAAGAGATTTTAGAGCAACCTGGTTTGTATAAATGTCGACGCACGGTTACCGTACGAATAGCCACTGCATTGTCTTTAACGCCAAGAACTGATGCTCGAATACGGCTTGAGCTTTGTAGATGGGTAATCTGGATACTCATCAGCGGATTTAAAGGTGAAACTACTATGAGAATGGTTGTAGCTGTTGATATACCAATATCTCTCGATTGCCAAATGATCAGAACTTCGTCCAATTTATCCTTCACAAAAAGCAACCGAGGACTGAAGATGAAAAATAAAAGACTTTCCATAACCAGTGGGAAGAATACAAATATTACAAAGCACATCCTTCATTAAATAAGTACATTCGAGGCAGATAATATACTATTTAATCAAATTTTCCTTCACCATAAATCTATAAAACGACGCAGGATTCGACCCTCCCTTCCCAAGGTAATATTATTGAAATACATGTGACCCCGGGTCTCTTCGCAGTGAGTGTGGGGGCGAGCAGAGATGAGACCCTGGGTACGAGGTAGGTTTAAAAGCTGGGGAAGAGAAACTTTACCACACAATATTTAGTACTATGTGTTCTCAGAGAATGTCAGATGAAAATAAACATTTAACTAAAATTAAATAAAAAATTAAATAGTCATTTATATTATGATCTACTCACAGTCACAATGAGCCAAATGATTTCAAGTTGCATTATCTAGGACTCTTCAACAATTTGGCATAACTGAACAAGAATTGACCTCCTTATGGAATTTGGGAATTGCAGCACATCCTCATACTGTCAAAGCTGCAGCAAGATCTTCAGCAGCCACCCAGTTGCATGATGTTGCCTTCATTCAAGTCGCAGTGGAAAATAAACATTCTTGTCTTACCACAACATTCACACCAAACATCGTCCAGAGGCAAAAATACAAACACAGACAGTTCATATGTCCACTTCGTTGGTGAAAGTCTTCCCCAATGTTGAAGCTGTTTTGGAAGACAAAAACCACCAATTATTGTCAGACAATCCAGTTATCACAGAATCGCTATTCAAGTTTATTGGAGAAAATATGTCTGGTTTGTCACAGTTATGTTGCATATATGCCAGATTGGGTGGTAGCGAAATACTTTGACCCTGAAACACAGCGACACATGCTTTTGGTACATGACTACCAGCAAACACAGATCCAGATGATGAGATGCATGGATAACACCAAGCTGATTGATAGTATCCATTTGCCCCCTTAAGTCCTATGAGGATCTGCTCTTTGCACTTAACCATATGCTTTCAAATGGTCTTGAAAGCTATCTCAGTAATTTTGTAGCTCCATTTGTTGGTGACTGGCCAACTCAATTCTTCATGTGCCAGCTGGTATACTCCAACAAGGTTTCTTTAGAATGTGGTTCCTTTGATAGGTCTGTGTGAAGGGAATTTATGTTAATGAATTTATGTTAATGAATTTCCATGAAATCTTTGCAGATTTTTAGTGTTCCTCTTTGGAAAAAGGCAAAGTTAGCAAAGCCATGGAGATTGTCACTTTTGTTGGGGTTATATATGGTGGCTGGACTCTAATTAGAGAAATTATTTTGTCAGTTTTTTTGTCATTGTAAAGATGTTGAGTTTCTCACGCTTTTCAATCTTGTTGATAATTACGTCCCTCTTGTTTTAAGCATTTACTCCATTGTTTTTAAGTTGCTCACAAGATTCCGTATTTGGACCATGTATTTCACTAAATACTGGCAATAGACGAGTTTCAGGGTCATGCGCAGTAGCAATTTTATTTCAAATTTTCATATGAGGTAAAAACAACTGTTTTAGCTAGAAAGATCATATTAAAAATAGTAAAAGTGCAAAGTTTGAAACTAATGCGAAAGCTACACACTTTGGAAGTTTTGCTCTTCACTATGGATTTAATAGGGATTTTGGCTTGGCGTGCAACGCCTGCCCACCAAGCCAAAATCCTTATTAAATCACTAATAAATCCCTTTTGAAATGGCCAACTTTCTGCTTGTGTAACTTCTTCCTTTTTTACACAATTCCTTTCAAACTTTGCATTTCTACTATTTTCAATATGCTCTTTCCAGCTGAAACAGCTGTTTTTACCTACGATGAAAATTTGTTGCTACTGCGCATGATCGTGAAAGTCGTCTATAGGGGATGGTATTTGCACTTTGGGTTATCTAGTGGCATACATACTTCCTCCGTGTGCTTCGATACATGAAAAATATCCACTAAAAACTTCACATTGTCTAGAAGTAATTTAGCACCGACACTTCCGTTCTTCTTCTGATTCTTCAGATATGGTACTAGGCCACAAGCTCTATCATAACCAACGTACTTAACTCTTTGAAAATCTTCAACATCATCACAGAATGTTTTCAGCAGGAATATGAATACTTGCGTTAGAGATTCACAAGTAAACATCTCGGTCATACTCACCACAATTCCGCATGGACGAATAAGTGCAAGCATACCCGCTGTTGTTTCATAAAATAATGAAATATTCTTCTTCAACTACTCCAGATTCTTTTGTGCAGAATGAAATTCAGGAGGGACATCCACAGTTTCACAAACTTTATTTCCATCATAGTTAATATGCACAACACAGAACTTTGACGGTTTTTGTGTCTTTCCCCCGCAACAGGAGAGTTTGGACAGCACTTTAACTTTCTCCTTTGGCAAAGCACACTTCCCACGTTTCAGATACTCGTTTCCATCTACAGTCACATAACCTTCACTACATCCTGGTGTTTTGCACGTGTGCCTAACCCACTTATTAGGAGACGCGCATATGTCTCTCCATAAACATTCACACAGTTTCTCTATTGCAACATGGTTGCTGCCCTCTACATGTTTAAATTTATCATTTCTATGGTAATAGTTCACAATTATCCATAGAAACCATGCGTCGTCATTCACCCGATCTTCATTTAGTCGCCATCCTCCGTCGTTTGTACGGGCAAACTCTTCCAACTGTGACAGTAAAGTTTCGTTAATCGCACCAAAATTTAGCTTGTAAACCTTAGCACGTGATTCAAATGTTGCTCCATTTACCCATATATTGTTGGAAAAATCCATCAATAACTGCTTTTCAAACACTGTTTGAGATGTCACTTGAAAATACCGCATGCTTTCATCCCTAGGATCTTGATAAATTATTTTTCCTTCCACGACTTTATAATTTGGATAAAACTTCGCTTGACATTTGCCGCATTGTCCGTGGAAAACTGCCGCAACGTAAGTTCCACTCATTGTATATACAAGAGGAAATGATGGTCTGTTGTCCATTTTGATTCTTTTCTGGCAACAATTCAAAACATGCGGCACCAGTATGATTGGTTTTAATGCGCTTTTCCCACTTGCATGATACAGAATAGCGTTCAACATGTCGGAACAACATGTCATACTCCTTCTTAATCAGCTTGTTTATCGTACGACAATCCTCGGACCTCTTCAAATTTAAGAACTTTCCATTACTGTTTCCCCCTTTACCAAGGAATATAGTTGGAAACTCTTTCGATATATCTATTCCCTCTCCTCTTACAAATTCTGAAACCAACTCCCATCGGTTTGGCGTACCTTCTGGAAAGTGGTTTGCACCAAACAGAAACGCATTCAACTCCGCGTAGTTCGTCAAATACCCTACCATGTCGTTATTTACTAAATTTTATACTCCAACAACCATGCATACAAACATTAATTTGCCGTATAGCGCAGCCAATCAAAACAAACATAATGTAACATAACAACAGGTGAGACAAAACCACAAATCAATTGACAAAAACAGGAAACTCTGCCAACAACTGATCACACTAATAAAAGCGCATCACTTTCTAGCCGAGTCGCACTTATAAATCATTCCCAATGCACACACAAATGTTTTTATAGTTGCCACTAACTGTTATAGCCCTCTCATGCAAAACTTTTCATCCGTTATGTATGTTGCTGTGATTACAAATTGTCGCGGTCATTAATTAAGCAGTTCAAATGTCAATCAGTTTTAAAATGTCCAGCCCCATGACACATCGCCGCTAAAGCAGCACTGAAGTTTGCGCCACAACAGCTTCGTTATTTCGCTTCCTCAGTCTTCTTGCGTGAACATGTCGTCCCAAACAAGTCCTGACTATGGCAGAATTTGATGCCAGAGAATTTGACGAATAACGCTAGACATTGACAGCGTCTGTACATTGGTCATGAAAGATCTCATAAAAGCCAATGCGAACGCGATTGGTAGTCCACTTGAGTTCATGCTCTTTCGTCTCCTATCAATTTTGGCGCATTTCATGGGCCCAGACACACGTGTTATTGTTAATGAGCATTGGCGAGAACCGCTTATTCTTTGGAACGTGATTCTAGCAGACAAAGGTCAGAAGAAATCTCCAGCCCTCAACCGTTTCATCAAGCCAATACAGCACCTCTGGAAGAAGAGATGAGGTGCGTAGCAGAAGAGAACGATGAGGCTGACGATGAAACTGACGACATCAAAACCATGCCCCAAATTTACAGAGCATTTCTCCATGGAAGAGCTGCACTACACCCTCAAAAGAAACCGTGGAAGAAGAGTTGTTGGGCTCTACGATGAAATATCACTCCTCTACGAGCAGCTCGACAAATATAAGAACGGTAATTCCGACAGAAAAACACTTCTTTCTCTCATCAATGGCAGCCCGTGGAGAAGAAATTTTCGAAGTTCGAACAGCATCATATTTAACACATGTTTTAATATCGCTGGTTTTGTTCAACCTGACGTCATCGTCAACCTTTTAAATGGAAACGACTATGATGGCTTTTGCGACCGACAGCTGTTTGTGTTACCGCCCGAATTAGATGTGGATTATGATGAAATTCTACCTCCTCTGCCACAGACACCTGGCCTTATGGATATATTCAACACTCTCGATAGAAATCACCAATCGACAAACAACTACTCCCTCACTCAAGAAGCACACAAAGAGTTCGTTGCTCGTTTTCGCAACGAGCGAAAACGAGCGCAGCACAGACGTGATAAAGATCGCAAGAGCATCTTATCGAAAGCCAAAGGCCAAGTTGTCCGGCTTGCGGCAGTACTTTACGCATTGAACCAAGCCATTGTTCATGTTCATAACACCATGCAATGCTGAAAGCCCTTGGTCCTTCCAAATTACACGCGAATTCATGCAAAAGGCCATCGCTCTGATGAATTTTTGTATGGAACAGAAGTTTGCCCTCGGGAAGCGACCTTTCCAATCAACGCCTGAAGTGCATGAAAACTCCGCTAGTGAAATCGACAAACACCACCGTCACCAAAATTTCCCAAAGCCACATCCAACGAGTGCACAGAAGAAGCCAAGGCCTTGATGGAAGATGTGGTTAAAATAGATCTTGGCCAGATCGTCGTCGAGCAATTCCAGGCAGGTAAAAGCACTCGAGGAAAAAAGACTCTCGTTAAAAGAAAGCTGGAAGATCTTGAAGACAACCACAAGGAAGTTTTAAAAAAAATGAAAGTTGATATGGGCAAATATCAGCAATAAATTTCCCTGAACAATTCTATTTAGTATACATTTTAACTAAACGCGCATGCATGCAACATATAACGGTTAATTATTCTAATTTCTAACTTACAATTTTAATAATAACCGGCGTTTTTATACTAAAGACACATTATCCGCCTGGACGAACGTTGTCACTTATGTTCAGACGCATAGTAAAGACGCATAATAACCAGACAAACTGGAAATACTTGCGAAAGTTCGTCCACATGGATAATGTGTCATCAGTTATGGTATAAAATGGGTCAATACTTTTAGCATTTATATATTCATGAACATTTACATATTCCTTTGAAATATTTATATATTCTGACTTGATTAACAAACATATAAATATTATTCACACCGCTTGTCCAAAAGTTGTCTGATGCCTATTATGAACCCAAGCAATAACACTTTCATGAAGTAAACTTTTGACTTTGATACACAATAGACACTATATACTTCTCTACATACATTTAAACACTCGCTATATACACTTTTGACTTTAGACGTATACTATATGTTTATTGTGTATATATAAACACTACATACACAATATACACAATATACTTCTCTACATAAATTCAAACACTCACTATATACACTTTATACACTTGACTTTAGACGTATACTATATGTATATTGTGTATATATACACTATATACACTATATACTTCTCTACCTAGATTCAAACTCTCACTATATACACTTTTGACGTATACTATACGTATATTGTATATATATATATACACTATATACACAATATACTTCTCTACATAGATTCAAACACTCACTATATACACTTTTGACTTTATACATATACTATACGTGGGAATATACACAGTGTATACATATACACAATATACATATATGTCTGTATATATATACACTATATACACTATATACACAATATGTATAAACTGTATATTCTGCAATATCGCGCCTTACACTCCAAAGTGTATAGCCCTGCCTATACAAAAGCCAAATAGTAAACAAAGATGTAAATCGATTAGACAGGAAGGGATCATCTTTCATGAAAAAGGTAGGATATAGCCTTGTGAAAATTGATACAAATGTAGAGAAAACGCTATTGTAATAGCCACGAAATCGTTTAACAAAATATTTATCATGCACAAGCGAAATAACAAGTAATTGGCACCATCTTGCGGTCCCTTTGCATGGGATGTTTCAAAGTAGTTACGAAATGTAATGTACCCAAAATCCGCTAATGATTGTGCAACGTCACTCATACACAGAGCATCCGTCCATTCGTGCATAAGTTTCACATCATACCTACAAACAATTATAGTTTAAAAGTCAAATTTTTAATTTACTTGGTAAACTATATATTACTAATCAAACAAGATTTTATTTGTTCTTACCAATCTGCTTGAGATATCCATCTATGACCACCAAATGGTGGTCATGCTTGCAGTTGGGAGAAATTACAAAAAGGTGTTCTGTGATAATTGATCGATTTTCTTCTGAGCTCTGTATACCAAATACATTCATTATAGCATGTCGGTAAAGAACGGTTACATGAATTGAAGCTTGGATCTGGGAAAAATAAAGCGACTGGATCTGATCTTCCATAGTGCACGTGTAGTGAACTGCAATGATATGGCCGGTAGATAGATTTTCAACTACAATACGAAGTTGCTGGTTTTGCCAATGTTGGTTTTGTCGAAGTTGCTGGTTTTAAGGAGATTTTTCAGACAAGAAAACATTTCACTAGGGGAGGTCAATTTATCAACTAACTTAAGCTTTTTTCCGCCGAATTATCATCGTTGACACCTATGACGACATACTCAAACTTGCGCCATTTTATTTGAGGTGCAGTGTCAGTGGTATCTCCCTCTTCATCCAAAACTTTCAAATCTGCAACTCCGCAATCTGCTGCATGGTATTCATCACCTTCCCGT
This sequence comes from Chrysogorgia sp. JL179-B06, assembly GCA_035772405.1. Lineage (NCBI taxonomy): Eukaryota > Metazoa > Cnidaria > Anthozoa > Scleralcyonacea > Chrysogorgiidae > Chrysogorgia > Chrysogorgia sp. JL179-B06. Next base: position 951,426 of record JAYKKM010000121.1, read on the forward strand.
TTTGGGTACAGTGTTTCATTTACCAAATCGGTTAGATGCTTTTGACAACGTAATCTTCTGCTCACTGAGGGAGCTGTCATCGGAATTCCATGCATGAATGAAAAACCATCGTAGTTTCAACATGTATGTGACAGCAGCAAGTAATTCGTACCTGGGACCTCGGTATTGCAATGTAAAAAGTCTTGCATTTCTCAAAAGATGCTGCCCCATTTTTATTTCTGGATATTTTTGTTTAAATTCCAGATAAGCTTCAGTTTGCGTTTTTTCCAGGATTTGTTTTGGATGGGTAACAAACGTTTTAGGTGCTAGTCGCTTTCTGACTATATCTCTTTTATTTGGAGTAGTCCGGGATATATCTGGGCTAGCCCAAAAATCATTGGCAAGCTTGCGATGCTCTGTAGAAATGGCATCAGATATGGTTTGCAGTTCAGTAAAGCTCAAACATGATTTTTTACTTTTAAGAACTTTGGTGTGATGTTTATAAATGCATTACCAACGCATTTACTATTAACAATGAGGAGTTTGGAACTTTACTCTTCAATCGAAGAGGATTTGTTTTGGATGGGTCACAAACGTTTTAGGTGCTAGTCCCTTTCTGACTATCTGTTATTTGGAGTAGTGCGGGATATATCTGGGTGTTTTCTTTCGCCTTCACTCTCTGTTTTTGCTTATAAAGCTTCCAATTATATATCTTTCTTGTACTATCCGTATCTGCCATACCACAAGGATCTTGCCGTTGTTGCTGAGCAACTTTTAATTCCCTGGCTTTCTTTTGTCTTTCTTGCCGTTGACAACAAATATTTTCTTTCTTGCCGTTGACAACAAATATTTTCTTTCTTATTGTGCTTTTGTGTTCTCTCTCTTTTCTTTCAGTCTCCCTAAGTCTTTTTTGTTGCACTACTGCTAGTTTTCCCCATTATCTTCATGCTACAAATCACAACACAACTACCTGACTGTAGTTACACACCAAATGCAGGCGCAGACTAAATGGTGTGCTACACATTACGCATGGCGTGTGCATGTACAAATCTCTTTTTACGTGAATCAGTTGCTTGATAACATAAAACGGGTCATTGAACTGTATCACTATAGGTATGTTTTACTCAAATGAAAAGAAAGCATTGCCAAGATTATGGCACATTGCACGCCATGCGTAAATGTTAGGCACGCTGTGCGCTTCTAACGCGGTATGCTGACACGCCAAGTGGACCTGGAAATCACGCCATCTGCTGACGTTTGTTGTTGAAACACAATTTTCCTTTTGCTTGCCACCGTAAATATTCTAAAGGCTGTTTTCCAGTGCTGCGTTTTTCTCACCCATACGTAAAGGTTGCATAAAAAGTTGAATATGGTTCATGACATGGTTGAGATGACCGTATTGATTTAAATCGAGGAGGACGAACTGCCATTTACTATAGAGCAAAGCTTGTTGCTCATCAAAGAACTGACTTAGCGCGCCCAGATATTGAAGCTACATCGTTAGAAATATTATTACCAAATCAGAGGAGATTACTTGTTTGTTCAATTTATCGGCCACCGAATATGGTATTTAACAACTTTAAAGCTGGTTTCGAAAATATCCTGGAAGAAACATCAACAGAAGGTATTGAATTACTTATTTTGGGGGATTTTAACAGTGATATGCTCCCTCGAAAGCTGTCTGCCGATGCAAAGGGCCTTTGTCAATTATTTAATACTTATCAAGTAACTCAACTCATTAAATCTCCAACGCGCAATACAAGCAATTCTTCGACCTTAATTGATCTTGCCTTAGCAACAGATGTGGAAAAAATTGTTGCATCTGGGGTTATTCAATGCTCGATTAGTGACCATTCGCTTATTTATTAAATAAGACGAGCAAAAAAGGCACGAAATACTTTTAAGAATATCCAATTTCGAAATTTGAAAAATTATTCAGCTGAAAGATTGGCTGTGGATTTGCATAATGTCTCATGGGAGGAGATTGATACGTCGTTAACTGTCGATGATGCATGGAATGTTTTTAAATCATCATTAAACAATGTAATTGAAAGACATGCACCACTTCAATCAAAAAGAGCACAGGTAGACAGTTTACCATGGTTGACAAGCAACATTAGGACTATGATGCGTAAACCGTAATTTCCATCACAAAAGGGCTCAAAAGACCAAGTCTATTGATGAGTGGAAAACGTACAAAGAACTACGCAATAATACAACACAGCTCATTAGAGATACGAAGCGAGACTTTTATTCGAATGTCATCAATGAGAATAAAAAAGACTCTGCAAAACTTTGGAAAACATTAAAGAATGTAATCTCTAATACCAGAAAGTCCTCACATGTGGGATGTTTGGAGACCAGTTGGTTTGGTTTACAAACCACAGCAGATTGTACATGGTTTTGCTCAATATTTCCATATAGCTGTAATGAAAATAAGACAACTTACAATCTCAATCTCTGTCTTCTATGGTAAAAAGCTCAGTTCATGAACCAGATAGTACATTTAAACTCTCTGTAATTGACGAGACTTTTGTCTGCGAGCAATTAAAGAACATTAAAGCATCTAAGTCAACTTGACTGGTTCATATCCCTGCACGCCTCCTTAAAGATGGTTGTAATGCCCTTGCTAAGCCACTAACTGTTCTAGTGAATAGATCACTCGATGAAGGTGCTATACCATCTGATTGGAAGCATGCCATGGTAACACCGGTGCATAAAGCTGGTTCAAAGACAGATGCTGCTAATTATAGACCTATTTCTGTCCTACCTGTTTTTGTAAAGATACTTGAACGCTACATAATATGGTATATTTTTACCTGCAGGAAAAACAACTTCTATCCATCTATCAATCAGGTTTTCGTCCATTGCACTCCACCAGTACATGCCTCATAGATATTACAAATAAGTTACTTTGCAATATAGATAAGGGTTTTCTTACTGGAATGATCTTCTTAGACCTTTCCAAGGCCTTTGATACATTGGACCATAATAAGATGCAAGAAAAATTATCCCTGCTAGGATTTAATGATTCCGCAGTCCTTTGGTTTAATGAATATCTTACAAATCAGATGCAAAGTATCACTATAGGTGGCGTAATTTATGATCCTCACCCAAGGGTCTATATTGGGACCCTTACTTTTTATAATTTATGTAAATGAGCTGCCGTCTGTAATTGAGAATTGTAATATCCAGCTATATGCTGATGATACTTTACTCTTTTTTAGCGGTAAATCTGTTGCAATGATTGAATCTACCTTATCTGGAGATCTAAATCGCATAATAAGTTGGCTAAATGGCAATTTCCTTTTTCTAAACTACACTAAGACAAAGATCATGTTGATTGGTACGCATCAGAGACTTGCCAAAGTTGATAGTTTTAATGTTGAAGTACAAGACACTATATTGGATAGAGTTTTCAAATTTAAGTATCTCGGCGTCGTATTTGATTCATGCCTAACCTGGAACGATCACATTGATTATATTACCGCCAAGATTTCATCCCAACTGGGTATGTTGCGTAAGGCTCGAAAGGTCGTCCCGAGGGGGCATGTGTCACACTTTGATATGATCTTGCCCTTATTTGATTATTGTTCTACTGTTTGCGATAATTGTGGTAAGATAAATTGTGATTTTTTCGATAAGCTTCAAAGGAGGGCAGCTAGTATCATTGAAGGACGCCGAGTGCAACAATCTGATTTACATCTTACATTAAGTTGGCCGTGGTTACAATCTCGAAGGGAGTATCAAATTTGTCTTCAAGTCTTTAAGAGTCTACATGGCCTAGCGCCTGTTTACTTATTGCATGAATTTAATTGTTCGCGTGAATTTCATACTTATAATACAAGACATAAAGATCAACTCCACTTACCCCTAGCTAAGACCACAAAATATCAGAATTCTTTTCGATATAATGGGGCAAAAGTATGGAATAGGTTGCCTTTAAGACTAAGAAATGAAACTAGTTTCTTTAAATTTAAAATGGATCTAAAGAAGTTTCTAAAGACCAAAATAACTCTTTGAATAACTGGCTATAGATTGTAGTTTTATGTGATGGACCATTTGCGTAATGGCGTCTCTTCACATGTGTAGCTATTGCTTTCCGGGGTGCTTTACCGGTACATCTTTTTGATTGGTCTGAATGCTAGTATTGGAGCATTCTGGTGCAGGTTGTGGTCGCATGGGTGGGGGACGTCATTGTGCGAATGGTAGTTAGTTCTTATATAATATTATAAACTAATGATTTTTATAGTACTTAATTGTTTGTAATTTTTGTATATATCTGTAATAATTTGTGGTTTGTAAATTTTTGGAACAGGGCTCCACTTAAACCAGCTATGCTGAGTTGGACATCCCTGATTAAATATTGTTTCATCATCATCAACTATTGAACTGTTTACACAGGTTTATGTGTGGGTAGAAAAACGTGGCAATGGAAATCATCTTGAACGCCAGTAGTTGAGTAGCAAGCAAATTATGAAAATTATTATTATCTATACCTTTGGTGTGGTTTTTGAAGAAGCATGGGTTATTGTTTGCTTCTACATAAAAATGTAGAAAGAGGTATTCAAGTAACAGAAAAAGGGAATCATTGTCAACATCCTGGAGATGCATCACGTGACACAGTCTGTAATGAATAGTATGCAAAACCATGCCTAATCCATGCGTGCCTAAAATTAAATGAAATATTGTTAAGATCATGCCTAATCCATACTTTACGCACAGTTATGGGTTCCGGAAGCATGCATCAGCATTCCTAAGTACGCATAAATAATGCGCTAGCAAAGTAGTTTGGACAGACGTTGTTCTGAATGGTTTAATGCGTTGTACATTCGTATCAATGAAAATTAAATTATTAAAAAAGTAAGAAACTGGTAGCTTTATGTATTGTCATGGTCAAGAAGGATGATTTTCGCCATCTTATCTAAGCATTAAGAAATAATTGCTGATTTGCACTCTTCATATCAGCTATGTTTATACAAATTGGGCATGCTATAATACACATCTAACGATAAAAAAGTCATTAGTTCTTGAAAGTATATCCTTTGGTCATTTCCATAAACATAAATTCACCCTTTAAAAAGCATACTTTAAAATTTTACATGCTAATTTTCACTAAGTTTAGTGATTTTGTTATGCCAAAAATCAACTATTGACCGATTTGTTGCAGTTTTTTATACATTTCTGCTTCATTACTAAAGTATTTGAAAGCGTTAAGTTGGAGTGAGAAACAAACACTATCTATCAAATAAATTTTTAGCTGAATGCAGTACATTTGGTTGAATGTTTTAGCCTATGAATGTGGAATTTCGGTGGTCTTCCTTGTTGTAAACCAACAAACATGGAAGTTGATTCTGGAAATTTAGAAACATACATTAGTGATCATAAAGCAATATGATTTCATGCAAGAGAAGTTTCAAGATGGACTTTACACAGAAGAAAATAAATTAAAATGTATTTCTGCAATACAAATTCGAACATTGTACAGTTTTCCCAGTATAATTTGTGGGTTGGTTTCTACATAACCCACATTTTGTTGCATACAGTTCACCGGCTCAACACACATAACATTGTGGACTTAGAGTTACAGTAGTCTTTTTGTGATTGTAACTCAAATCACTTGATGCATTTCAGACTCGGCATATGTAAAATGTATTACATTATATTTAACAGGTATGTGTTTTTCCCTGTTTCATCATTTTCTGTTCAGTTCTCCCTTTCATTTGCCATGACATTAAATGTGTTTTTTTTTAATTTTAGGATCTGCCCACCAAAATAATTTATTGGATGAATGTATTTAAGGGGGAGCTTCACCTCCAAACATCTTATCTTTCAACGGGTATAGTTGACAACGTCGTGGCGGTTTGATAACCTTCGTCAAGGATGGTTTACCCTACTCGTTTCGTCAGGATTTGAATAATGAAGAAAATGAAGTGCTTTGGTTTGAAATAGCCAGAAATAAATGCAAACGTTTGCTTATTGCTAATGTATATCGTCCGCCAAATATGTCTCAATGACTTTCTATCTCATATGGAATCTTCGATTGTAAAAATCGAGTCTACAAGTTTGAAAAAATTATTCTTGGGGATTTTAACATTGATTTTAGCAAACATGGTAATAGCTTGCCCAAACGCAAGGTTACACGTCTCTTGGGACTGTTCGATTTACATCAAATCATATCGACGCCGACTCGTATTTCACAAAGCACTCAATCTACAATTGACCTGATTTTCGTCAATAATCAACAAAGGATTACAGAGTCTGGGGTTATACACCTGGGACTGAGTGATCACTCGCTAATTTATTGTGTCAGGAGGGCTGGAGTACTTAAATCTGCTCCGAAAATAATTGAGTTAATTCAAATCATATGAGAAGAACGCTTTCCTAAATGATGTTTCCCAAATCCCTTGGTCTTCTGTCAAAAGTGTTGACGACGTAAATGATGCTGTCATCCTATAGACAAAACTGTTCAATGGCGTAGCAAATGAACATGCTCCGATCAAAACTCATAGAGTGAAAGGTCTACCAATTCCTTGGATGACCCATGAAATAACTGAAGCTATGATTGAATGTGATTACCATCATAAAAAGGCACATACATCTAACACTCCGTATCATTGGAATAGTTTTCCAAAGTACAGAAATTTTGTTCCTCGACTCATTAAAAGGGTGAAATCAGATTATTATGTGAAGCTTATTAAAGATAGTAAGGGAAATAGCTCGATGCTTTGGAGTTCTATTAAACAAACACTGCCATCCATCTATTGTCTGTGATGGCGTTGTTGCAACACTAAATAACTATTTCGTAAACATTGGTACTAAGCTCTCCAAAGTATTCTCAAATTCTGACTTAACAAGTCAACTTCAATCATCTCCACATTATGTCTTCTCATTTTCTGAGATCTCCCAATAGTCTGTACTGGATCAACTAAAAGTTAAAAAGGCAGAAGGCTTGGACAAAGTTAGGGCTAAACTTTTGAAGGATAGCGCAGATATCATTGTTCCATCATTAACCCGCCTATTAGTCAGGTAGCACGTACTCCCGTGGGAATTTTGTGCTGAAAACACGCCACTGGTCTACATGTGTTAAGCTGACCCTAAAGAACGTGAAAAGTTTTGATGGCAACATTACAAATTTACGATGGGTCAAAAGTGCGATGTATATAATCTAGCATGGAAACGAGGCTGAAACATAAAATCGCCTATAACTCTTCAAAACGTGCGCCAAAACGCACCATAATCACTCAAAAACTACTCCTCAATACCCCAAAACAAAGCCTATTATTAACGTTTTTAGAAAAGGTCATTGTTGCAGGACAATGCTGAAGTTGATCATGTTTATACAATATCTATAGTTTATATGAACAACCATTACAGCTCTATCTCACTTCTTCCGTTCAGTGAAGAAATGTAACGTAAAAATATCTAGGGCCTAGCCTTGCAGGACTTAAAAAGTAATCATGATTAATTAACGAATTGGACAGGATTGCATGGAGACTAACATCATCTCCCTATAAAACTATAAGCAAAATGCCCTACATTGCATGCGCTTAGTGTGACTTAACAAATTTGCACTCGATTATACTGTCTCACTCCCTCATCTTCCAGTACATCTTCATCGTTGTGCACGTTTTCGCTCTCTCCAGTGTTGGAGCAGCTTCAGAGGTCTGTGAACCGAAGTCAGGCTTTGCAGCACTATCAACAGTTAGTTGAACATCGTTCCTTTGATCATCCACATTTTACCAGTTGTGTGATGGCTTCAGGTGTTGTCAAAACAGGCAGCCATTCATCTTTATCCATCTACCATCCATAATTCTGTGGTGAGAACAGCTCTGGATTCGGTATCACGTCGCTATTCCACACCACCATCATTTGATAATGCGCTTGTAGGATAGCCTGATACAGTACAGCCTGTGTTGGTGGTAGCCTGTATGATTGGGCTTGTTTATTTCTAAAGAGGAACCACCTCAGCTCCTTGACGATGTTTGTTTTAGGAAAATAGAGCTGACAGGCAAACTTTTCAATGCCTGCGAGGCTGTAAGAGTAGCTCAGAGTACAGTATCAGTGTGTTTAACTGAACGTCAAGTCAAAAACAAGTCCCACATGATAAACTCTACCTGTGGGATACCTGCACAGCAGCTAGCAGTGCACCTGGCTATCCATCAACCAACCAACCAGAAGCAAGGAAATTGTAAGCTTGTTGCATGGATAAACCATCTAAAGAAGCAGTAGAGTTCTTTTGGACAATGTGTCTAGCGACACGGCTAGTACAAACCCACTTTTTACACTTAGATGGACTTACTAAGGATTAAAGCAGCTCATACAAGGTCTTCATGTTACTTGCAGAGTTTTCATTGACAGTTTCAGATACCTGAATGGCAGTGTCTTTTGATTCTTTGACGCTTACCCGTTCGGACTCGTCCAATCGTTTTGACTTGTGGAACTCCATATCTTCTGGATGATTTCAATATCTTCTGGATAAGTTCTTTATGGCCTTCCGGCTGCAGTAGCAAGCAAATTATGCAAAGTATTATTATCTATACCTTTGGTGTGGTTTTTGAAGAAGCATGGGTTATTGTTTGCTTCTACATAAAAATGTAGAAAGAGGTATTCAAGGAACAGAAAAAGGGAAGCATTGTCAACATCCTGGAGATGTACCGATAATTTTGATATTTTTGGGTTGTTCGAAACACGTTAACAATCTCTTCACCTGCGAGACTCGTTTTCCTGCCAACTTGGTCACGTGTCCACGCCAATGCCTAAAACACTTTACATTAGTATTTGAGGTATTGAGGACCAGTTTTTGAGTGACTATGGTGCGTTTTGGCGCACGTTTTGGCAAGTTATAGGCGATTTTATGTTTCAGCCTCGTTTCCAAAAATATTGTAAAGCAAATAAACTGTGTGTTCATTGCCAAGAGAAGAATCGCCACCATAGAAGTCTGTGTCCCAAGAAATTTCCAATTGAAACACCACCAGAGATGGCAAACCCAGTGACTGAACCCTTGCAAGAGAATTCTTTGCTTGCTTCTGGTGAGCAAGTATTAATGCAAACAGCCACAGCTGAAGTAGAGGATCTAACCAAGAAAAATAAACGGACCATCAGGATGCTCTTGGACACAGGAAGCCAAAGAACCTATATAACTGAAGAATTAGCAAAGAGACTGCAGTTAAAAATCAAAGGATCAGATACACTAACAGTCTTCACCACCTTTAGTTCAACCAAGCCAAGAAAGTTACAGACCCCTATCACTGAACTTAGACTGTTAACAAAAGATGAATATCTCTACATCTGAGAGTCAATGTGGTGCCAAGATAACCGGTACTCTTCAAAGAACATGCCTTAATACCAAGAAGATTGAACCACTTCTGACTGGCATTCCTCTACCTGACTCACGTCCAATTGCCTCAGAGACAGCCAACATAGAGCTACTAATTGGCAATGACTACTACTGTGACATATTATGTGGTGACATACCAATGAAACAAGTGGTACCAGGATTACATCTCATTGCATCCAAACTGGGATGGGTTCTGGCTGGACGAGTGATGTCCGAAGAAGGTCAAACCAACTTGCCATCTGTGTCGATGCTAACCCAGATTCATCCAGTCCCATTACTTCCCACATTGCTGCTAGATTTAATGACCTGGAACCATCAACAACCAAGCCACAACTAGAAGATTTCTGGAAACTTGATACACTTGGCATACATGATGCAGCAAAGGAAAGTGATTATGATAAAGCCCTACAACAATTTAATAACACTGTCAAATTTGAAGATGGACGTTATTCAGTGACATGGCCATGGAAAGAAACAAAACCATTGCTACCAACGAATTATGAATTAGCAATGGGAAGAATGAGATCACTCATCAACCGACTCAAGAAAAATCCTGAACACTTGGCCAAATACAATGTCATTCAAGACCAGCAAGAACAGGGAATCATTGAAGTTGTGCCTGAGGAAGATTCGAACAATACAATGAAACATTACATTCCTCACCATGAGATAGTGATGCCGCAGAAGACCACAGCCAAGATACGGATTGTCTTTGATGCATCTGAAAAAAAACAGAAAGTGTAATTCCAGTCTAAATGAAAGCCTACACCGCGGTCCAGTCATTCTCGAAGATCTATGTGGTCTTCTAATGAGATTCAGATTGAATAAAGTGGCACTGATTGCTGATGTGGAAAAAGCTTTCCTCCAAGTGGGTCTCCAACCTGAAGAAAGAGATGTTACAAGATTTTTCTGGTTAAAAGATCCTACAAAGCCTGTCCTGGAAAACAATGTCCAGATCCTGAGATTTACCAGAGTTCCATTCGGGATGATTTCCAGTCCATTCCTCCTAGCTGCCGCAATACAGTACCACCTGAACTTAGCTGGTACACCTGTTGCCAACCGTATTGCCAGCAACATGTATGTGGACAATGTGATCACAAGAGTTCACACATCAACCGAAGCTGACCAATTCTACAAAGCAAAAAGTCTGTTCCTATCTTCAACAATAAATCTTCGAGAATGGGCATCTAACTCCAAATAATTCCTACAGAGCCTTCCTGAAAGTGACCGAATAGATGGGAGCAGAATGAAAGTCCTTGGAACAACGTGGGATATGAACAATGACTCAATGTTCATTAATGGATGTGACGCCCCAGTAAGCCCAGTCACAACCAAAAGGGAAGCACTACAATTCATCAGCAAAATGTTTGATCCATTGGGTTTCCTCTCCCCAGTCACACTGAAGGGAAAACTTTTCATTCAGGAGCTATGGCAACAACAGTTAGACTGGGATGACAAACTCGCCACCTCACAACAAGAAAAGTGGTGCAAACTACATGATGATTTTGTTCCGCTGTCATCACTTCCCATCACAAGAGATATAGGAGACAAGAAGAAATTATTCTGCTTCACTGATGCATCAGCCAAAGCATATTCCGCAGCAGTATACCTACACTCCAACGTGGAAGGAACTACAAAGGTGAACCTGATGTTTTCGAAAGCAAGAGTCACTCCAACAAAACAACTGAGTATTCCAAGACTGGAACTACTAGCTGTTGTCATCGGAATTAGATGTTTAAACTACGTCGCCAAACAACTACACTGTCCTGTTACAGATCGTATCCTGTGGACAGACTCACAGTGCGTCCTACACTGGATGAAAAGCAATAAACCATTGCCAACATCTGTCCAAAACAGGCTGATAACAAAGATATCACATTCAGATACGTCAGTACAAGCCAGAATCCTGCTGATCTAGCCACCAGGGGTATCACAATAGATGAACTTATGAACAGTGACTTATGGTGGCATGGACCATCATGGCTCAAAGATGACATGACAAAGTGGCCATCGTGGAACTTTGAACAGATTGACGACAACACATTGAAACAGTTGGCCAAACAAGCTTCTGGTGAAAAGATTATCTACAAGACTTTAGCTCTGATGGAAATTGATTGTAACGAAGACCAGTCTGATGAACCAACAACGCCCTTCGAGTTGAACGAGAAGAAACATTCCTCACTGATCAAACTTCTTCGAGTAACAGCATGGGCCCTGCGGTTCGTCAGAAAACTTCAAAGGAAGAGTACAGAGAAAGAACAACTTACAGCTGAAGAAATTATTCAAGCAAAACTTATGTGGGAAAAATCTTGCCTCAAAGATTAATGCTATCAAAAGAAACAACCTAAAGAATGAACTAGGATTAAAGATGGATGAATCCGGTATTGTTCGCTGCCATGGCAGATTAATAAGTGAAAACCTTCACGAAAACACCGTATACCCCAAGCTCCTGCCAAAGAAAAATGCCTTTACGAACTTGGTCATTCTCAGCTTTCATAAAAAGTTGATGCATGCCGGAATGTCCCACACCTTATCAGCCATTCGAAACGAATACTGGATTCCACAGGGAAGAGCGGAAGTAAAGAAAGTACTTCACAACTGCAGAAGATTTCGGAAATTCCATGGAGGACCTTACAAAATGCCAAACATGCCACCATTTCCAGCAAAGAGAATAGAAGCTTCACCTTTCAGTTACACAGGACTTGACTACTTAGGACCTCTTTATGTGAAAGATGGAGGCTAAACAAGCAAGATATGGGTCTGCCTATTCACCAGCTTAGCAGTTAGAGCTGTCCATCTAGAGATTATTAGAGACATGTCTGCCGATCAATTCCTGTTGTGCTTAAGAAGATTTATTGCCAGACGTGGCAAACCTAAAGAGATCATCTCTGATAATGCAACGCACTACAAACTAGCGAAGTCTACCCTTGACGAAGGATGGAAGAGTGCGACAACCAACCCGGACACGCAAAGCTATTTAGCAAATGAAGGAATTACGTGGAAATTCATCGTGGAATTAGCACCCTGGATGGATTTTTTCTACGAACGTCTTGTTGGACTAGTGAAACAGGCTCTCAGAGGATCAATAGAAAAAATTTGTTTGAGCTTTGACCAACTCCAGACAGTTATGACCGAAGTGGAACCTGTATTGAATTCCAGACCACTAGTATATGTGGGAGCAGATATAGATTCTGGATTCACCCTCACACCTGGTGATTTCCTCAGCTTGAATCCAAAAACTGGTTCCCCATACCCAACCATGGAAGATCAAAAGAAAGACCCAGACTTCTTGCAGAGCGTAACGTCTTCCATGAAACTTCTAGAAACATGGTGCAAAGGTCAGCAACATCTTGATACATTTTGGAAACTGTGGTTCAATGAATATGTACTGAGCCTACGCGAAAGAACAGAATAATTTGAAAGCGCCTAGAGTTCAATCTGAAATCCAACCTGCCAAGGGAGATGTTGTGTTATTAAAAGATAACTTACCAAGAGGAACCTGGAAGTTAGCGATAATCGAAGGATTCATCACAAGCAGTGATGGAAAAGTACGAGCCGCTACAGTGAAAACATCATCAGGGAAACTGTTGAACAGAGCACTGAGTTTTCTGTACCATTAGAATGCTCAGAAAGCAGCGAAAACCCACAGAAAGAAAGCCAAGATACATCTCAGAAGCAAGAGAATAAGTGGAATCATTGAACAAACGCCCAAGGCGCAGAGCTGCATTTGAAGCATGAAAATATTTGAACAATTTATTGAAGAAATAGACAGTTAACATTTTGTGTTGAGTTAGTGAGACCAATGTACCATAAACTGCCCTAAACTCTTAGCCTCGGGACTCTATGGGGTGTGGCGAGGTTTTATATTCTGTTAATAAATAAAAGGAAGAACGAAATTGGAGTTGTTGTGGTAAGCAATATGCCCGTCACGACACCTATTGAAAATACGACCGAAGGCGATAATTTTTAATGCATGAGGGCTTTGAAATCCAAGTAAAGTCTGACTTCGAGTGTTTGCACTTACTTCTCAAACATAGTAATTTACATATTTTCAAAATCCTAGGACTTTGAAATATTTCAAAATGTCATCACATGATCAGCTAGATGGATCTTCCTCCGGTTTGAAAAGACTAATTAAACATTAATTTCTTTTGTTTTTGGTTCATGAATTATTGATAACTTTGAGAAATATTACTTTACATCAAGACGTGTAGTCATACTATGAAGATGCAGTCCATTATTAACTTGACGTACATGCATGTACGTATTGTCCACCTATTTTTTGTTCTGTTGATAGCTATGTTATTTATATAGTTATATTAATGTTGAACTTGTTATCTGCATGCTCGCTGGAGGGCTGGTAAAATTTGCTGGTTGCAGGTTGGACACAGTTCACTCAAGCTAAACCGAAAATAGATTTAGGCGTTTTGCAAGTTTTCCTGAAGTGTTTTACAGTTATCTTTAAAGATGTATTTAAGATAGTCATGTGAGCTGATGGAGAGTTGTGAAAGAGCAGGACGTGACCGGAAAGGCGGTGGTTATTTGCAGAATGCAGCGTTAGGATCTTTGTTGTTTTGGGGTTGTTTTGTCATTCAGAGATTTCACGCATAAATCTATAGCTTGGGTGACTTGTGTCCAACCTGCAAATTTTTGCAGCTGCTCTCTGAACTTGAACTGATGTGATATCGAGGCTAGTTAGGTTATGACGTTTTTATGTTGGATCCAGTCCTTCATCAGCTGTATACGGTGTTTGTTGAACAACAAAGCATTGTTATATCTCACTTCTGTGTTCTCATATAATCTCGACTTTATTTCAGGCGCTTTGCACCCTTGCAAAATCTTCAATTTCTGGCCATGGTATTATTGTAATACTTTTGTTTCTGATTGCCACCTTGATATCGCCAAGTGGATGAAAACTGATCAGAAGGAAACAACACATTTTTCAGTAAGGAAAAAGATTGCAGTGTTTTAAAAAGTGGAGCAAGTCTGTTAGAAATCACTTATACTTGTTGTTTATACCAGGTTCAATAGAACTTCTTGCTTGTGAAAAAGTTGTTATCTTTGCTTGGGGTGGCATTCCAAGCCTCCAATCTGTTATTTACCCCTTCTTGGAAGATGTTCTCAAGAACTGTTCCTAACTGAGGAAATATTTCAGCTTTTAATTTTATTCCTCTGTTGTCGTAAACAAGTCACATCAACTTCTGCTTTCTTTACCTATAACTCTTCTTGAGTTGCCGTTGTTGCTCGCAAGTCATATCATTATGTGTAACGTAGCCAAACACAGTAAATATCACAACTCCGTTTAAGTCTGACTGTCTAATCTGTTTATCTCATAATACTGGTGCGAGTGCAACTTTCCCTCTCGTGTGCACGTTCAATCTGCCCTTTCCTTAAGAGCACCTCTGTTTTATATTATCCTATTTACATAAGACACCATATCATGTTACACCATCCCTCAACAATAATATTCTTGCCCCCAAGAATTGCATTTACGATTGTGTTTCCTCCGAGAGTTTACTACGCAGTAAAGCCGTACCGATCAGGCGGATGAATATTTTGCCTGAGATTCCTAGGCCTAACCCGTGGGACATGTCGAGCATTTTCACAATTAGATTGAACGTTGTTTGTGGGAACAGTGTAAAGCACCTGGTCACCCCCAAGTTCTGGAGCAGGGTAAACGACCTTGCCGCCGTTTAATGGTACATAGCCGTGCTTCAGCTGATGAACCTTTGGTTGATTTTATTTTGTAGTCAATGCCCAATCTATAAACAACTTCAAATGGTCCTATCCACTTCGCCCCTAATTTCAATCCCTTCGGTCTGCGTAGGTACACCGTCTCCCCTGGTGTGAATGGGCGCCATGTCTGGACTTTTTCCTTGTTACATTTCCTTTGTTTCTTCCTTGCTTTCTCTAAGTTCTGCCTTGCTACCTCCCTTCCTTCCTTAAATATCTTCCTAAGAGACTGAGTGTATTCTGATTGCATGCTGGGATCTTTCAGTGGAAGTCCTAATTCTAATCTGGGTATGCGTCCAAAAACTATTTCATACGGAGAGGTTTGTAACGATTCTTGTCGACTAGTGTTGTACGCGAAAACTACTGCATCTAGCCATAGATCACAATCATTGTCATGTCTCGTACAAAATGCCGCTAACATATCTTGTAGAGTTCTGTTTTGTCTCTCTACTAGGTCTTTGTAATTCCCATTACATCGCACACTTCATGCATTAACGTGCTTTCGAAATTGGCTCCCTGATCGAGTGCAAGACAACTGGTGGGCCGAAACGACTGAAAACTCTATCGACGAGGATTTTTGCGACAGTTGATGCCTTTTGATCCGCTGTAGGAAAAGCTTCACACCATTTTGTGAAGTGATCCATTAAAACTAAAATGTGCTTGTTACCACGATTTGTCTCCGGTAAGGGACCCATATAATCTACAGCACAAAATGTAAATGGTTCGCTAACTTCTAAGCTTTGCAGTGGAGCTGCGCCATTGTTGGCAGTTAGTGCTGGTGTTTCCCTTTTAACGCAAATGTCACATTGACGAATGTAGTTTTCAACAGATTTCTGCATGTTGGGCCAAAAGAAACGTTTCCGAATGCGATCTAATGTTCTTGTAACCCCTAAGTGTCCGGTAAATGGGCTATCGTGACTACCTTTGAGTATTTCTGTTTCTAAAACCTTTGGCACGACTTTGGATCCGGATGTGTACGGTTTTTGTGGCTTATAAAGTAACCCATCTCGAACAAAAAGTTTGTCGTAACGATGCCAAAATGCTGCTAAGTTACGAGCATGTCGCCATGCTGCTAGTTCATGTTTTGGTGTACGGCTTGTTTTCATTTGGATAAGTTTCGAAATATTCGGGTTGTCTTGCTGGGCTTTCCTTAAGTTTTTGTCGGATTAAGTGTTATTGCACAATTACTAATATATGCGGCAGGGTAATGTTTTAGGGATATACTTCATGGTAACAAAACATATAGTCTCCCACCGTATTTTACGGTTGTTAGGGTTATGGTTAGGATTAGAGTTACGGTTGGGGTTAGGGGTAGAGTTAGGGTTAGGATTTGGGTTACGGTTGGGGTTAGGGGTATAAAAAACAGATGGAAATCCGGTCTAGTGTTACCATGAAGTATATACCATGTATGTTTTAAGGTAGATGTGGTATTCGTAGCCATTTCGCTTTATTTATTTATTTATTTATTTAAGAATATTTACCCAGGATAATCTTATCAGTATGTACTTATACTGCTATCACTAAGAGTGCTGCCTTATTTTAGAATTCAAAATAACTATTAGAGATAAAATGTTAAAAAAGTACTTAAAGATGTTAAAAGTACTGACGTAGTTACAAAAGTGAATAATGTTCGGCTGCCTTACTTCTAAAATCGTCCAAGCTTGATGAGTTTCTGACAGCAATAGGGAGACTATTAAATGTAACAGCCGCCGTGTGATAAAAGCCCTTTCTAGCTACCTCAAGCTTTACTTTAGGAAGTCGTAAAATACAGCCGTTGTTCTTAGTATTGTGGGCATGACTTAGCATTGAAAAATAATTATTAAACGGTTTACATAAATAATTATTAAGTGATTTATATACTAGAGTGCAAGTTTGTAATTTAATAATATTATGAAGATCAGGCAGCCGAATGGAATCCTGAGCAGATCTTGATGGACCACCAATGATGTTAGCAGCTTTGCAGGAAAAGTCAAGTAGTTTTTCTCTTGAAGTATTACTTAAGTTGATATTTGAAGTGCTACAGTAAATTAACACCGGTATGATCATAGAACGATAAATAGATTCAGCAGAGTGGATGTTGATGGATTTTCTGATGCGTGATAGAAGACGAAGTCTGCCCGATGCTTTACGAAAAGATTTATCAAAATGATTGGAAAAGGTAAGTGACGGATCCAGTTCAACTCCTAGATATTTGTAAGTGTCAGTGTTGTTTATAATTGAATTCTTGAAAGAAACTGAAAGTTTCAGTTCCTTATTAATAGCAAGGCGCTTTGCGGTACCGAATAGCATAACCTCAGTTTTTCCTTTTTTCAAATTAATAAAAAGTTCGTTGTTGTCGAGCCATTGGGAGAGATAGATCATGTCTTCGGATAGTTTAGAATTGATAGAATTGAGATCTTTGTCAGAGAAAAAGATAACAGTATCATCGGCATACATTATTATCTCGGAGTTCCTGACACAATCTTCCACATCGTTAAATTGAATCAAGAATAACGAGGTCCTAATAACGATCCCTGTGGAACGCCGCACATGACAGGTAGCGGCTTAGAGTGGTAACTGTCGTAAACCACATATTGATGACGGTTAAAAAGATAATCTTTGAACCATTGTAGCTCCATGTTAGTGACTCCGTAGCTAGGCAGTTTCTTTAAGAGACCATCGTGGCTGATGGTGTCGAAGGCCTTCTGAAGGTCGATGAAAATTGCACCAGTCAGTTTGCCTTTGTCCATTTCTTGTCTAATCTTATCGGTAAAATGTATAACAACTCAGTAGATCGCTTTGCACGGAAACCATACTGACTGTTCGACAACAGTTTATTTTCCTCGAGATACCCAGTAATCTGGCGATACACCACTCTCTCAAGAATTTTAGATGCTGATGATAAGACTGATATAGGTCTAAAATTATCGACATTCTTACGGCTTCCGGATTTATGAATCGGAACGATCTTTGCAGATTTCCATTCGGATGGAAAGGTGCCTGAAGTGAGTGACAAATTTATGACATAAGTCAGAGGCTTTGTTAGTATTGGAGATGCATCTTTGAGCATTCCTGGAGGAAGGTTGTCAAGTCCTGGTGCTTTAGATCGTTTGAGCTTTCTTAATTCAGCAAAAACAGTTTCTTCCGACACACTTTTAAAGGAAAATTTCATTGACGTTCGACTGCCAATGCTATCTGAAGGTTTCCAAATCAGATTACTTAAAGAAACAAACTTGCTCTTTAGTTTAGCGGCAACAGATGAAAAATGAGAGCAAAAGGCGTGTGCAATGTCGGATTTATCTGTCATACTGATTCCATTGTCAGATACAATTTCAGGGCATGAAGGCTCGACAGTAGAGGGTTTACTTGGATAAACTGTCTTTATAGCCTTCCAGAATTTTTCGGGACAATTTGCATTTTCCATTAGTAGGCTTTGATGGTATTTATTCTTGGCAGAACGAAGCAAATTGTTCACCTTATTTCTCTGTTTTTTATAAGCCAACCAACAAACTTCAGATTTTGATTTACGATATTTCCTGAGGGCTTTATCTCTTATATTAAGTTCGTATTTTAACGCTGGAGTAATCCATGGACATCGGCGACCGCGAACTCGCTTAGTAACCATTGGAGCATGGGATTCAATTACGGCAGTGAGGGATGACTTTAAAAATTGCCAGGCATCATTTACATTCCTTAATTGAAACAAGGGGACCCAGTCGATCAAAGCCAAATCCTCACAAAAGGCGACAGGGTTGTAATTAACATAATTTCGGCTATGAATAAATCGAGGCTTGAAATTAGAGTGATTTAGTTTGCGAACACAGCCCACGAGGTCATGATCACTGAGGCCAATCGGGACGACATCCACTTTAGATATTCTCTGGGGATCATTGCTTGTAATTACGTCAATGAGGGTTTTGCTTTCTTTAGAAATACGAGTTGGTTTGTTTACCAGTTGACTGTGACCGTGAACCCTAAGGACTGACTTTAGATCTTTATTGTCACTCCTCTTCAAGAAATTACAATTTATATCACCCAGAACTATAGTTTCTTTTCCCTCCTTTCCAATGTTCGACAACATAGCATCCAACATAACATTAAAATCCTTAGGCAGATAACTTGAGCTATCCGGAGGTCGGTAGAATGTTCCGATTAAAAATCCTTTAGAATTTGGGTACGTAACTTCAATCCAAACACATTCCAGATCACTCACCTCGAGGTCGTCTCTCCTTTGCCAAGATATATTGTTGGAAATATACAACCCAACACCTCCCCCAGATCCTGAAAGCCGATTTTTCTTTATAAACGTGTAATCAGCTATTTGTAGTTCGCCATCATATATTTCTTTGCTTAGATGAGTCTCACTGAGAGTAAGAATGTCGATGCCCTTAAAATTGAGGAGCAAATCCGTTATCTGTGGGATTTTGAACCTCTGATGTTTTGATGTAGAATCTTTAATCCTTTTTGGCGCAAAAGCGTTTTCAGATCAGGTATAGATCTATGTTCTGCACTGTTTACAAAGGTGTTAGCTGAGTCATCTATTTCTCGGCATCCAGGGCAATTAGTCTCATCATCTTCCCCAAAGCAACGAAGACAGAAATACTTATGACAGTTTGAACAACAGACCTTACTTCTGTTCACACTTAAAGACTTACTACATCTTTCACACGGTACACCAGGTCCAGGGCAGGTTTCGATGTCACCGCACATTAGCAATATAAGATGTATAGCTGGGTTTCGTCTCGCCAAGATCACGTTTAGGCCAGACTCCCGTTTGATGTTCCATAGTGACGGATAAATATAAGTTTCATCGCAAGTATGAGAAGCACTTTCTGATTCAAAAATAACTCCAATAATATCATAGCTACAATAGCTTGGTTTTCTGACCATGAAGATGCATATTATCACGGCGAATTGAGAGGCAAACCGAAATTTCGGCACTCGTGACAATTCCGCCATGTTGCTGCTACCATTAGCTGCTATTCGAACCGCAAAATTGTATTGACAATTAATCAAGTTGATCCAAAAAACCAGCTATTCATTACGTTTTTAGCCTGGCACCACACAGACACAATGCTTAAACGTGCAATTTACGGCGAAAAATTACAACTTGTTATGTTTCTGAAATTTGGATGTCCTTTCTGTCAATGTGTTCTCCTTAGACGGACCATGTGCTGCAAGGCGAGAAAGTGCATCAGCGTTATTGTGGAGTTTTCCTGGTTTATGAATGACGGAATATTGAAATTCTTGTAGTTCCATTACCCACCGCTCTAATCGTCCTTTGAGATGCATGCTATTTGGCCATTTTAGTGCGCTATGGTCCGTTATCACTGTAAAAGGCCGGCCTAGTAAATACGTTCGAAAGGTGCGAATACCAAATATGACAACGAACGCTTCTTTTTCTGTTGTGCAATACTTACGCTCTCGACCAGATAAAATTTTAGATGCATACGCAATGGACCGCTCTATGCCACTGTCATCAAGCTGTGATAATACTGCGCCAATATCCGAGGCATCGGTTTGCAAGTAGGAATTCTCTGTCAAATTTAGGGTGAACTAAAACCGGCGACTTACATAGGCATGTTTTTAAATGTGTAAAAGCATTTTCACAATCTGTGGTCCAGTTAAACTGCTTAGTACTGGTTTTCGTTGTCAATTTAGTGAGCGGTGCCGAAATAGTTGCATAATTCTTAATAAAACGGCGGTAATATCCTGACAAACCTAAAAAACTTCGAACTTCCGTAACCGTCTTCGGCACAGGAATTTGTTTGACTGCTTCAGTTTTTGATGGTAGCGGGCTAACTCCGTCTTCGGATATCATGTGCCCTAAATAGTGGACATTTGCCAAATTTAAGCGCAAATTATGCTGCCGGAAACGACCTAAAACCGCTCTTAATCGATCACAATGTTCAGCAATACTATTACTAAAAATAATTATATCATCTAAGTAGCAAAGACAAATACTATATGTAAGTCCAGCCAAGGCTAGTTCCATGGCTCGTTGGAATGTTGCGGGTGCCGTTGCTAGGCCAAAAGGCATACGGTTAAACTCATAAACCATCATGTGTGATAAAGGCAGTCTTTTCACGATCATCAGGGTGAACTGGAATTTGCCAGTAGCCGCTTTTTAGGTCTAGTGTGGTAAAATAATTTGCATTTCCGACCGAGTCAAGAAAATCGTCAACCCTTAGTAAGGGATGTGCGTCATGGCGTGTAATCTGGTTAATTTTGTGGTAATCAATACAGAAACGTAGTTCGCCTGACTTTTTGCGAACTAAGACAATTGGGCTGGGGCATATTATTCCTTGATCTAGCATGTCTGCAATTTGCTTGTTGGACTCTTCGCGAAATGCATATGGCATTCGCCTGGCGTCAATTTTGTGATGAAGTTCTTCAAAGTCGCCTAATACTTGTTTTACTTGCTGTTTTTCGGAGTTACTTAAGCCCACATCTAAACGAGAATCGATTTTGTGCGCAAGATTACGACGACCTGCTGCTCAATTAGGGGAAAAATCCGCCAATTTGCAACTTTTCGGTAGTTCAATTTCGTTTTTTGTAGTATTCGCTATTCGAATTGGTACGGTTCTACCTACAGGCGTGACAACTAATTGAGCTACATGTAATCCTTGTAAATGTCTAACGCTATCTGTCTGACTAGCTGATATCATGCCAACCTGTGAAATATCTGTCGCCTGTATCTTACCTTCAATTAGTATTTCCGATCGAGCCAGAATTATCACTCCTTCAGACAAAATTACTTTGCTCACACCTTTCAACTGAGACTGCACGAGTACCGCTTTAGCCTCTGTAATCACAACTCCGTTCGATTGCACCTTCTTTGCTGGATGCTCCGCATGTAGTGGGATTTTCCCATAGGTCTCCGCTAACTGATAACGACTTTGCCCTCCCAAGAAATCCCCTTGAACACTTAATTTGTGCTGCGTAATAAAATCCCATCCCAAAACACAGTCATAGGGTATATTACTACTTACAAGAAATGAACTATGATAGTTAAGTTTAGAACGTGGAAAGGTTACCCTTGTAGATATGTTCCCCACAATATTTAAATCCCCTGATCGAGGTACAACGTTGTGGTTGTGATTTATCTAATCGAACACAGTCAAAATTTAATATATTATGCACTTTATCACTAATAAAAGACTTCATTGATCCAGTATCCAACAAAGCATTTACAGGTACACCGTCAATGCGACATGCAACAAATGGGTGTTCAGGCAAACTGTCATTAGAAATTACTAGTATTATTAATATCGACAAAGTTCTTACTTGTCTCGGGGCTGTCTACCAGCCTGTGGTTCCTCGCGACGCCCCTTGGAAGTTCAAAGGCGCAGTATTCCCACACTCACGGGCATAGTGGCCGTACTTTCCGCAGTCGTAGCACTGCACGTTGCATCGATCTTGTCGTTGGCTTGAGCTGCGGCACTCACGAGCAATGTGGCCTTGTTTTCCACATCGAAAACAAGTAACTTTCTGTCGTGGGCGTTCTTGTTGCTTTATTGCTGCGGCGTAAAACTGTTGGGAAGTGACCACTTGATCTTCCAGCACTTTCTGTCGGGTAGCCATTTCGGTGACTAAACCAATGAGTCGGTCAACGTCCGTCGTCTCCTTTTGTGTTGCTGTGCTCACGCTGGTTGGTGCAGCGACATGGTGGTCTTCGATCGCTCGATATCGCTGAACAAAACTCAACATTTCAGTTAATGTTGGTGTAGGGTTGTGCGCCAAGTGTTTTACACGAACAGTGCTCGGTAGACCACGCATGAACTGGCGGGACAAAAGCGCAGATTTTGCTTCGACGGCGAGTGTTGGGTCGGCTTTTTCTGGCAGTTGTTCCAAATTTTGTCTACACTACTCATCAATAACGACACAGTTATTCAGGAACAACCTGTTTATTTTGGATATGCGACCAGGAACCCGCAGCAGTATATACATTACAAATAACCTTTCACTTTGTGTATTTTAACATCTCATCGCAACTGCTTACAATATTTATTGCTGAGCGAGATACGAAAACGATAAAAACCTTTTAGGAAAAAATATGGAACGTGTTCTCCAAACAATGCTGCAGCAAGGCTTTGGAGATTAAAGCTCTTATTATATATCAAGATATGAAAGTATCTTATAAATTTAGGTTTACGTACAATTGACATTTCAGTGAAATTATACATACCAGCAATCCAACTTCTGGTCCGACCTGAAAATATACAATGCAAAATTTACAAATGCATTTCAACTTCTATATGGGTAAAAAGACATGATGAATATGTTAAGTTGATATTATCAGCTCTCTTTAAAACAATACAGCTAGGAGTGGGTTGTGCCCTTATATACTCTCCTATAGCTCACCACGTGATGCTCCCATGCCGCCAAAATAATAATTTCTGTCTAACTCATTTACATTCATATGACAGAAATTTATCAATTTTGTCTACACTACTCATCAATAACGACACAGTTATTCAGGAACAACCTGTTTATTTTGGATATGCAACCAGCAACCCGCAGCAGTATATACATTACAAATAACCTAGAAGTCAAAGTTCGGGCTTGATGCGGACTTATAAGGGATGTCCTGTTTGAAGAAACTTAGAGACTTCCAACTTCTTTACTAGTTCATCATCAATATACATATTCTTGGAAGATGCAGATTTCCATCTACCATGCCTTTGCAGCAATCGATCATTTATACCGGAGCTGGCCGCTAATGTAGCGCCGCCGGATCTGAGTGAATGCATGCTGAATTCCGAAGGATTTGCTACTATGCCAGTCAAATCTGTTTTGAGTTGTTCTCTAAACGTGGTATAACTAATATGTCTATCATCCTTTACTCTGCTATGCCTTAACTTTGTTTTGACCATTGGTCTGAAAATGAATTTCTTACAATCTACTGGAACAGATAATCTGAATAAATAACACTTAAGTAGTTGTACTGGAGAATTGGAGGATGAAGATTCATTAATAAGAACTTCATTTCCCTCCCTAAGTTATCGTTCTTGCTTTTAGGTATTGTAATGTTCAAATAGCCAACATTAAATTGTAAATCACTTGTTCTGATGCGAATAAGGTCGTCGAAACGTAACAATGCAGAGAAGGCTAAAGAGTACATGCATACATTTCTAAGCTCTAGAAGATTACTCGATTGAGCTGATCCAGTGTAAGTGGCTCTTTCCTATGGATCTTACGCGTGCTGAGAGACCTTAACACCTTCTGTAACAAGTTTTACGAGAGGGTTATCAGTCGGGGAAGGTATGCCAGATAGATGATGAGCCCATTTAATTGCATAAACAGCTGCATTGACCGAGTGACATGACCCAGTAGATTCCATCATATGTTGTAAATACAGAGCCACATGCGCAGGTTCTGCAGGGAAATATTTAAAGTTTGTATGCTTATCGGCAAACTCTTTCCATCTTCGCAATGATCTAAGGTATGTGTTCACAGTGCTTGGCGCTCTGGATGCTAATACAGTGCATTTCATTCTCTCTGCCAAAGTGGATAGATCATTGTCATGGCTAATATATGAGGTCGTGCCGAAATCCTTCACCGAAGATATCTGTGTAAAAATAAAAGTGCACCATGAATCGTATACCAAGAAGAAAATAACGTTAAATGCAAAACTTTTATTAACAAGCATCTTATACATTTAGACGATGTATCATCTTTTATTCTTATGAACCCCATTATATTTGCGTGCAAATACGGCAAGAAAACATTTATACTCATTTCTCACTCGAGAAAACATTATTGAGTGCCATGAGACTCGTCTCTTATGTGAGCAGACATTAATATGTAGAGTACCATAGACTCATAGTTTCAACATGTTTGAAAACAAAACAGTGATTTATCGAGTACCATAGACTCATTCTTTTACACAATATATATATATATAAAATATATATATTAACTTGTCTTAGGAAAACCATAATTACTACATAAATGCACGAGTTAATTTTTGACACATATTACACATGCCTGCCTTACTGGTACAAAAACCTTGTTTGGCAATACGTGGTTTGAAACTAAACGAGATCCAAAGGGCTACAAGGGAAACACCGTAGTCGGATCGACAAAACATAGGATTCTTAGCTTTGCCTCTAATAATTAAATCACAGTTCCTATTATTTAATATTTCCCAGCCTTGTACCCAAGAATTCCAATGTACGCTGTCATCACAGAAGAGAGTAAAAAAAACCCAAAAAAAACGCAGAGTGCTCGAGCGGCGTTGGCGTGTTTCGAGGCTATGTATTGATAGGCAATTGTACGTTGATCAATGCAAAGCTGTAAACGACTTGATTAAAGATGCGAAATCTACCTACTACTCGGGGATTATCTCTGAGAATACGTCCAATCAAAAAGTTCTATTCGCAACAGTCGTTAAATTATTACACCGAAATCCTGAAAAGTGCTATCCATCAGCCACTTCTAATTCTGAACTTGCTAATGCATTTGTGACATTTTTTCATGATAAAATTGCTACAATAAGGAAGGAACTGTCTGTAGAGCTTATTCCTGCTCCTGACCTCCACTGCGAAAGACAATTATTTCAGGTGATACTCTCTGAGTTCCAACCATTGACACTTGACCAAGTTGACAGTCTGGTCAGCATGTCTCATGTCAAATCATGCGAGCTTGATCCAATACCAGCGTCAGTGTGGAAACATTGCAAGGTCATCCTTCTGCCGGTTCTTACAAAAATGGTCAATTGCTCGTTACAGGATGCTAATGTACCTCTGCTTTTGAAAGAAGCGATGGTCAAACCAAGTCTAAAGAACGGCTCTTCATATCATGAAGTGTTTAAAAACTTTAGACCAATTTCAAATTTGAAATTTGTTTCTAAGGTCACCGAAAAAACTGTTGCTGTACAGCTGAAAAATCATGTATGTGATAACATGAACGAACAGTTTTAATCTGCATATAAACAGTTCCATAGCACTGAGACTGCTTTGGTCAAAGTGCAAAACGATATTCTTCATGCTATTGACAATCCGAACTGTGTTGTATTGCTATTACTTGACATGTATCAGCTTTTGACACCGTCGATCATAGAATTTTACTATCAAGATTATCGAGCTGCTTCGGGGTTGGTGGAAAAGCACTTGACTGGTTAAAATCATATTTACAAAATCGCTGGCAGTTTGTCTTGGTTAATGGTGCGAGGTCAATCACTAGGAAATTGGACCTTTGCTATATCTACTCTATATATCTCCTCTAGCAGACATTATAAATCATTATGGCCTTGCATATCATTTATATGCAGATGACATACAGCTTTATCTAGCATTTAAGACCAATCAGCCACAACAACAACAAGCCTCTTTATCGCTGGTTGAATCATGTGTTGGTGAAATCAATTCATGGTTGGTACAGAATAAGCTGAAACTTAACTGTGATAAGACCGAGCTGCTTGTCCTTCATGCACATCATCGCCCTCGTCCGCCCATTCAAACTGTGTTGGTAGCTGGGGAAGAGATACAGCTGTCTACCTCCGCAAGAAACATCGGAGTGATTTTTGATCAAGATATGTCATTAGAACAACATGTATCTAGTATCTGCAAAACATGTTTCTATCACTTAAGAATATTGCTAGAATACGGAACTGCCTTTCCTTACAGGATACTGAAACATTGGTCCACTCATTTATTTCTAGCAAATTGGATAATTGTAACTCACTCTTATACGGACTCCCGAACTATCTCATCGACCGCCTACAAAACGTCCAAAATGCTGCAGCGCGCCTCGTTGTTCGTACAAGTAAATTTGATCACATAACTGTAACAGTAACTAGTTACAAAAAAGCCTTAAAATTGAAACGATTACAAGTTACATTTCAGGGGCGGATCTAGGAATTTTGTCACCTTAGGCATAAGTGACAATATAATTAGGGGGGTGCGGGGGAAATTTTTTTGAATTTTGGGTCTCTGAAATGGCATTTCCTGCAATTTGAGAGCACTTAAGCAAAATCTAAAGATCTTGAATCACGTTTTTGTATAGCATGTCCCATAATTTAAGTAACATTTTGTCCAAATGAAAAGTTTTATCAAGTATTAAATGCCTGCATTTGAAAAACTAATAAAAACATGATAATTGCCCATTTTTCTCTATGTCAGAGCTCATCAGCATGCCTTCAAAACATGATGTGTTTGATGAGTGCAACATGGATTGACTGGCCTAATTGAAAAGTATACCCCTTCAGGGGGGTTTAAAATCAGAGTTTTCCATCTCCTATGTGGGCTGACTACCATGGCTGTTTAGTCCCACCTACCCAAAGTTATCTGGTTTTACCTGCCTGTCACTTGGTTAGAAGAGGCTGTAAATGCCGCAGAGCTCAGTTCTTACCATCCCAGTCATTCTAACACTTTCTGGACCCCGTCCACATGGGACCCTCACCTTATCCTACTTTAATCTACTCTAAATTAACCAGTTAAACTAACCTGTACATATCCAATAAACTAAATGTAGCAACCATCAAGTGTTTGTAAACTTTACAAATGTCTGCTATATAGTGCTGAGCAATTATACATTATAGATTTATATAAGTAATAATAGACATATTATGAGCATTATACAATAGTCTCAATGCACTCTTACAATATATTCTTAATGTTACTTATAACACTACAGTAGTTATTATACATTACTGTACTCATATCATCTTGATTGGCTAAAAACCTACAGACAATTCCTGATGTCCTACAAAATATCAAAAATTGTCTGTACTGTAGGTGAAGTAATTGTCTTTGCATGGCGTACTTCCTAAACTCCCTAAAGGCTTCTACATTTAATTATAATTGTATAATAAAACAATTATTGGATTTGGCTTACACACGATATCAAGAATTATCCAGATCTCTGTCAATGTTGTCCGCCTCAGCCTTTGGCTTCGGCAGTAACATTGAACTTGGTCTGGATAATTATTGACATCATGCTCAGCCTCATCCAATAATTGTTTATTACTACTACATATATTATACTAGTTTATTATTGTCAAAACTACAGTATTACATATATTATATTACCAATAAAACCATGATAAACAGATTGTGCACAGGTAATCTTTGTTCTTATGCAGCACAGTATAAATATAGACTAACAGTATTATGAAATACTATAAATCAAGGGAAATAGTTGTAGATAAGATAGAGTAAGAATTATTTTTATAAAGATAAACAGTGGAGCATATAAATTATAAATAACCTGTGGAACATCAGGCTCAATTTCCTGATGAATAAATTATAAAACGCTTAATACGCACGCAGTTTATGTTAACAAATCAATATTTCTGGTTTGCAATAAATACACAACCTAACCTATTACTAAACATAAACACAGAAAACAGAGACAATCTGCGAGATGAAATATATATTTGTCAACTAAAATGATACACAATTAATATCCAGCAGTCCAGCACTGGTAAGATTTGTCGGTTTATAATAAAAACTTGTACTAGGTTTGGAACTTAGGAGCATTTATAATCAGCAAACTAAGCAATTACCTTGGAGCGAGCCTTGGGTTCTTGTCACTTTTCGCGTAAAGACGGACATTACTCTCGATCGGCGCTAAAATTCCTGTACAGGTGAAGATTTCTCGCAATACTTCTCGCCATTGAATAAGGCAGCAGCAAGAGGCAAACCTGAGGCAAATGAGGCAAATGAGCTTGGAGCAACTTCGTAGCTTCGGCAAGTAAGGCAAATCAGACGTAGCTTCGGCAAGTAAGGCAAAATGGCGCAGAGATAATCAGCGCTCAATACAGATAAGGCAAAATTCACTCACAAAATTTCCGAATGATCGAAGGATTCCGAAGCTGCAGGTAGCCTGCAGTGCAGGCGTTTTGGAGTTTGGGGCCGACAAACCTCGTCTCAAAAAAGAGCCTGGGGACGAGGTTGGAGACGAAAATACCCGAGGAAGAAATTATAGAAATTGATTTCGTTCATCGTTGTTAACAAATGCTAAACTCATTTTCTGAATTATATTATTATTTACGCCTTTCTCTTCCTTACATCGCGTAAAATTATCGTCATTTGAGTTTGTCACCTTAGGCGGCTGCCTTATTTGCCTAACGTTAAATCCGCCCCTGCATTTTGCCAATCGTATGTTCGTTACTTTTTGTGTACGTTTTTAAATGAAATAAATCAATTGACAATCAGGCAAGCTCTTCATCATCCACACAAGAATAATTTAATCTGATGACAACAGAATCCATTCAAGACACGAATTTAAGTCAAGGATTGAAG
The DNA here is from genome assembly GCA_035772405.1 of Chrysogorgia sp. JL179-B06. Classification (NCBI taxonomy): domain Eukaryota; kingdom Metazoa; phylum Cnidaria; class Anthozoa; order Scleralcyonacea; family Chrysogorgiidae; genus Chrysogorgia; species Chrysogorgia sp. JL179-B06. The sequence goes on from JAYKKM010000121.1 coordinate 980,706, forward strand.
TAAAAAACTGTAAAATTTATGTATACGGTTTTCAGTTTCATCAATGCACATCAGAATGCCGTCGCTCGCCTTCACGTGGCCTCGTCACGTTTCTGTTTTTTCATTGCGAAGCCACTAGCCAGCGAGGGATATTTTTGTTTAAATATTAGCTTACAAGTCTGGTGACTAATGCTTCATGTTTCCTGTGGCTGTGATGCAGATTTTGGATGACAAGTGCAATAGAATGTAGCCATTTGGTCTATTTTACTGTTAATTCTTGAATAGCGTATTTCCTCGATTAAGCGCCTCCCCCATCAAATAAGCGCCCCTCATTTAAATTACAACGCAATTTCTAGAAGCAGACTTTCTTTTTTAATTGAAAGTCATTCACATTTATGTCCATGTGCCTGTACGTTTCTTTCGCTTTCACCAGCTTCACGTGTAACTTCTCTGCAATTCTTAAGTGTGCTGTTCTAGCGCCATACACACATGGAACGACTAATCCATTTTCGCGTTTCCTTGCACCAGTCACCTCTGTTGTGAGGGAATTATTCTCTTGACATCAGGAAACATTTCACCAGAAAATAAATTTATATTGGAATATGTCCTACAAGTTCATACTCTTGCATTTTACTTGAAAAATGACTTTATTATTCTTGACATGATTTTGTATATTTTGTAATAAGCGCCCCTCCTTTTAGTCTCCAAAATTAATAAGCGCCCAGGGGCGCTTATAATCGAGGAAATACGGTAGTTGACAGTTCTATTAAAAAATCAATGTTGAATTTTACAGATACTAAATAATTGTTAATTTGTTCTGTATTTTAATGCATTGTTTGCCGATTACTCAGGTTTCATTGCCATTCGACGTAGATGTCTTCTTAATTGCAATCAATAAATGTAACTTGTAACTTTGTAACTAAGTTACAAAAAATATATTGTAACTTTGTAACTGTAACTAGTTACGTTTCTGTTAATGTAACTGTAACTGTAACTAGTTACAAATAAACTGTAACTGTTACAGCACTGTTAATAGTATAATCGTCAGTCTATAATTCTGCTGACAGAGTCAGCTTCAGTATTAAGATCCCTAGAAATCCACTTAATATCTATTGATATATTATTTTTAACGCATATGGTAAACAGTTCTAAAGCTAAGTCAGTCTTGTAGCTGTTTAACTTTACTGCCATTGTCTACTATAGAGACTACACTTTGGTTATCAGTAAACCACACTACTACTGTACGGTTTAACAACTCCAACCTAAAAGCCTCGAACGCAATGCGAACGGCTTTCAATTCTCTCCATGTGGAACTTTTCAACTTTTCCTCTTCCGACCAGTTACGAGATATTTTCTTCACGTCATCTGTATCTAAAATTGCGTCTGGATGCGTCGGAATAAACTACTGTAACCGGGATAACTTTTTCTATCCATAACTGTTTTTGATTAAGTTGCATTACGTTATCTTTCCAAAATCGCAACTCGTTTAAAGCGGATGAATCTAATTTTACATAACCAGACCAAGATGAACAACTGTTAATTATCTTATATGTTGGTCGAGTCATTAAACGTACAATATTTCCAACTGCTGTTTGCAGTGATATAATTTGAGCTACAATCGATGCTAATTGCTTCACGGGAATTAATTTGCCATGTCGTTTTTCGACAATGTCATTGGTAGATGCAACTAGTTTACAAATTCGCTTGTGAGTTGCCTTGATATACCCGAACTTCGTGTTTATTATATAACCAAGCCAGGTAAGCTCTTGTACCGGATCCCAATTGGATTTGACTTCATTTACAAAAAATCCACACTTAAGTAAATCTGCATGAACAATTATGCTAAATATCTTAGCTTGGTTTTGAGTTCTTCCAGAACCTAAACCATCATCAAGAAATATTCCAATGGGTATGCCCTGACTACGCCATGATTTCGATAATGGTTTAAACAATTTTGTGAAGACAAATGGGGCAGGACTTACAAAACGCAGAATTCAAAATATCGTGTAACTGACTTATCAAAAGACCAAGCGAACCTCAGGTACTTCCTATGTTCTGGAAATATCTCGATGTGATGATATGCCGACTTAATATCAAAATTAAACATAAAATAATCTTTATCGAAAATCGTAATGATGGTCTGAATACCATCGCATTTAAATTTTTGTTTGTATATAAATTTATTAACTTGTCTCAGAACTATAATCAGACGTTTTTTACCCGACGATTGTATAGAAACCGATAACGGGTTTACAATTTCGGGTTTTCCGCCGATTTCCTGAATACAATTTTGAGCTAATTCACTTACAGCTTTTTTAACAAAGTTCGAATGCTTAAGCGCTGACAAATTATTCTGTCCAATGAAGGGTGTCGGTAATTCAATAAACGGGATCTTATATCCACACGTAATAACATCAAGAATGAATTTTGATGCCCCTATATCTTTCGAATACTCAATAAACTTCTTAAGTCTACCTCTAACTGCAAACTCAGAAACTTGGTAAGCTTTAACATTATTAGTTGCATTACCGGCGTATTCGCCCTGATTCATACACTCTTCGGTCAACAAATTATCAATTATATCATAAGTAGATTTTCTATCATTATCTAATGAATTAGAGTTTACAACACCTTCATATAGTCAATTGATAGAATTAGAAGCCAATCTTGGACAACTAGATCTCCAATGCCCTTCTTTCCCACACGAGAAACAATTTCCAGGCTTGATAGAGACCTTTTCTGTGTTAAATGAACGATTGCTGGCTATCGTAGATATTGGGAGGCGTTGATTTAATTCCACGTTGACGTTGGTACCGCTTGGCCAGTTTCTTCGCTAATATTTGCTTATTCTGTGCTTTTGCTCGGATTTCTGACTTGTATATTCTTTTTTCATCTTCTGAATCCTCTGCCAATTCGTGCTTCTTATATTCGTTGACTGTAGCCCAGCCAAAGACGGATTTGTCGGCCAAAAGAATATGCTTTTGACGCTCAGCGAGTAAAGCCTCACCTTTAACAAGCTCATCTTTGGTTTCTGCGTATTCTTTCTTCTCGAGGTAACGGTTGGCGCTTTGCAAGGAATCTAATACTTTTGTATTAAACTTGAATTGGTCTTCATTAGCCTTCTTTTTAAATTTGTGGGGTTCAGCATTTTAAGCTTCTTAATCTCTTTTAATTGGGATTCTGTATTCTCCGACGAACAACGTTTAAGTTGGCCTACAGAATTATTCAGCATTTCCTGCATTGCGGACAGCATCTCAGCATTATTTCTTGTGATCTGAGATTGGATCAGTGAATTCACTTCAGATTCGTCGATACTCATGGTTTGGCACGAGTTATGCTTCGTTTGATATTATCAACTCTCTTAAAACAATACAGCTAGGAGTGGGTTGTGGCCTAGAATGCTGTCCTCATGATATACTTGCCCTTATATCACCATTGGTTCAGTTTCCTTTGTTCTCTAGTGGCCATTATATCTGATATCAACCTCATAAAATTATTCATGAGGTTGATAAGTACTTATCAACCTCATACAATTATTCATGAGGTTGATAAGTACTTATCAACCTCATACAATTATTCATGAGGTTGATAAGTACTTATCAACCTCATAAATACTAAACTTCACCAATGGTGATATAAGGCGGTTATATACCTTAGACCTTGGTGTTTAAGCGATATATCAACCCTCGGGCTGATATATCGCTTAAACATCAAGGTCTAAGGTATATAACCTATACTTATATACTCTCCTATAACTCACCACGTGTTGCTCCCATGCCGCCAAAATAATAATTTCTGTCTAACTCATTTACATTCATATGACAGAAATTTATCACTCCATTTGTAAACTGCCGGGTCTTCGCCAGTACAGAGCATTCGGCCTTCAAATCTTACATAGTAGTTTTCTCTCTCAACTGGTGGGCACATGGCTCTTTTTAACTTTTTCGCTGCGGCGTCATATGTGGCTCTTTCGTCGCCAGGGATTGCGTAAAAGTGCGTAGCTGCGCGTCCTCGTAGAAACGCAGGTAGTTTCTTAATCTTCGCTTCGTCTTCCCAACCACTTGCTAAAGCGCACGCATCAAACTCTCTTAACCATGCCGCGATATCGTCTTCGTCGAATTTTGATGGAAGGATGCCATTGTTGATTCTTTTCGATTTTACCGCTGCCACTAGTTGTAACGTAGCCAAACACAGTAAATATCACAACTCCGTTTAAGTCTGACTGTTTAATCTGTTTATCTCATAATACAGGTGCAACCTCAATCTGCCCTTTCCTTAAGAGCCCCTCTGTTTTATATTATTTTATTTACATAAGACACCATATCATGTTACATACGTACGACTTCGGATGTTTTGCAAAGTTCGTCAAATTTTGATAACTTTTCTTCAAATTCATCCAGACAAGACATGATAGAACTTTTGTTTTTTACGCCCGTAAGATTGGCAACAAATCGCACGCTAGTTGCCTTTGTGAAAAGGGCCTTGATTAACTGAAGGCTTGAATTAAAGTGCAAATCAATTTTTCTTGCAGTAGATGCTCAATTGGAGTCATCGGTCGTCACCAACAATGGCGGCCATAAATTTTTTTGCTTCGTCAATCGTGTTAATTTTTTCGCTTTTTCTTCATCATAAAACCTCCCTGGAACCAAATCCAGTGCCCTTCAACGTAAACATCCAGTGGAGCTTGGTATCATACAGAAATGCCCAGTCCTATCTAGATGGTGAAGCTTTTATACGTTGTGTCATTCGTGCTGATCGAAGGAATTTCAACATGGCGCCTGAACGACTGAGCCAGAACAGAAGATTCTTTACGAGTTTCTGCTCCTCTGTGGCGATATTTCGGTAAATCCAGGACCAAGCGCCCAGTTTAAATGTGGCTTGTGTGATCTTAATGTCGCATGGAAGGACCAAGGACTTTGCTGCGATGACTGTGGAGTGTGGTTTCATGCCACATGTCAATCTATTGGCTCTTCAACGCTAAATTCCCTCAACAAAGATGGCGTGTCATGGTCTTGCTGCTCGTGCAACTGCCCAAATTATTCTGCGGTGTTCTCCTACCACAGCATAGACTTGTCAAATGTGTTTGAAGTCCTGTCAACCTCAAATTCCAACACTGATCAGAGTCAACTAACTACAGTCCCATCCCACTTGCTACATCTTCTCCGTGTAATAACAAGAGCTTTAATTATTTACAGCGGAAGAAATCTCGTCCAATTCGCTTATTGAACATGAACGCTCAGTCAATTAAGAATAAAAGGGCTGAGTTTTGCAATCTTGTTGAAAGCACCCAGCCAGATGTTATTGTCTGTACAGAATCATGGCTTAATAGTGACATTGCAACTGGTGAAATATTTCCCCAGGACATGACAAAACAGTTCAATGTATTCAGACGAGACAGGGAGCACTCTACAGGGGGTGGTATTTTTATTGCTGTTACCAGTGATTTTGTGTGCTCTAGAGAATGTGAGTTGGAAACAGACTGTGAAATACTGTGGGTAAAAATATGTATTGCTGGCTATAAAAGCTTATACATATGTGCTTACTACAATCCGCATGTTCTGACCTCGCGGCCTTGTTAGTTTAGGTCTAAAATTAGCCTTTGTTTTGTTCCCGCCATTTCCTCAATCTGGCGGATTTCATTGGTTCTCCTATCAAGCCAGGGGGGCTTTTATCTTGTCAATTTCATTCTGTTGTTTAGTGTGCTAGGCCGAAGTCAGCACCTCTTTTTACGAATCAACCAAGAGTCAATAAATAGTTATAAAACCTTTTGTGTTTATATTCGTTACTGCTGGAGAAGGGCCCCAGTGGCCTGAAGGATCAGAACAGTAAAAAGAGGTACGCTTTTCGCGTAAAATACGGCCAGCAATCGTGTTGACGTTATCGAAGAAGATCTCGTACTTGTAGTATGGATGGTATCGCTATAAATGATGATCTACCCGTTACGGAAGCTGAAATTAACAAAGAAACGCAAGATGAACCTCGTCCCGACGGACCCAAGTTAGGGGAAGAAGTAAATACTGCTCGACCATGCGAGAACACTGGCAATGTCAACGTACGGGGACAAGACATTACTCAGACATCAAGATCGGTCGAAGAGTTAAACCGGGAAAGAGACGAGATTGAGAGTCTTACAACGGATAAAGAACTATCAACTAGACCCAAAAGGAACGCTAAGCCTTCTGCTAAATCTATCGAGAATCGAATACAGTCTGACAGAATTAAACTGGAGAAACTATGGGAGAAAGTATTCAACGCCATATCGAAGCTTCAACAGTCGCCAGACTCTCTCGAAGAACTCCGTTCAGGGTCAGCGAAGGTACGTTCAAATTTTCACGATTATCAAGTTGTGTGGTTGTCATTTGTGGATTTTCTTGCATATATTAGTACTCCTCAATGTCAACAAGAGCGTGTGACATGGGAAGAAATTATGAACAATCATGAACAATTTGTACAAACGACCCTAGCGCAGGGGGGTGAACGTAAGAAGGAACTTTTGCTAGAAATGGGTTCGTGGCGATCTCGCGGTTCGTGGCGATCTCGCGGTTCGCGCGCGTCCTCGTTATCGTACATACATACATACATACATAATTTTATTAGATGCTCCTCGAGAGGCTTTTCAGCTCTAATTTACAGTGTTTCTTAACATTATACTAACTACTGTATATCACTATATTTACAAAGGTTTGTGTTTACGAATATACTATAATAATGTCTAAAAAATCCAATTTAAACATTGGTTTAAATTTATATTACATAGGATTACTTATTTAAGAAATCCGTGAGAAGATTCGTCTTTATATTATGTTTAAAACTTTGAACTGTCATTCTAGATTTTAGTGAGGCATCAAGATTATTCCAAATTGTAGAAGCCCTGTATAAAAAAGACTTCTGAGCTTTAGAAGTTCTACAAAGAGGTTTATGTAATTGTTTACTCTGCCGTGTTACGCGATTACTAATCTCAGAACGAGTAACAAACATTTGGCATAGATAATCAGGCGCTAACTTGTTCATACATTTAAACGTCATAACACAATCCCGGAGATACAAGATATTCTCTACGGGAAGCCATTTCAATTGCTTTAATGCAGGTGTTATATGGTCATATTTACGGGATCCTGTCATTATGCGTGCAGCAAAATTTTGTACTGTTTTAAGTTTATAAATGTTCTTCTGACTCGTTGAGGACCAAACAGAGGAACAATAAAACAGCTTGGAAAAGACGTAAGATTGAATGATCATTTCCAGAGTTGATTGCCTAAATAAGTTCTTGATTCTATTTATTTGATGTAGTTTCTTCATACAAGATGATACTGATTGCTTGATGTGTTCATCAAAAGATAAACTTGAGTCCATAATTAAGCCAAGATCTTTGGCATTTTGGACTGGTTGTACGGTTTTCCCGAGAAACGTAAACGAGATATCAGCTGGGATGTGTTTCAGCATCTGTTGTGTTCCAAAGAACATAATCTTGGTTTTATCAGGGTTAGCAAGTAGGCCATTGTTACTTAAGTAAGTGGCAACCGTGAAAAGGTCATTGTTTACTGTCGTTACTACATCTTGTAATGTTCCAATGCAAAATGATAAAAACAGTTTAGAGTCGTCTACATAACTTTCCAATTTACTGTTTAGCGGGATAGAAGGAAGATCATTAATGAATAAATTGAACAACAAGGGTCCTAGTATGCTACCTTGCGGAACTCCTTTCGTTATGGGAAGTAAATCCGATATTTCAGCGCCAATCCGAACTGCTTGCATTCGTCCAGTAAGATAGCTCCGAAACCATTCCAGTGTATTTGACGAGATTCCACAGTTCTGCAACTTGTGAAGGAGACGATCGTGGTCAATACTGTCGAATGCTTTACTCAGATCAAGCAAAACAAGAACGGTGACTTTCTTTTCATCGATAGCATTGAGAATATGGTCAGTTACCAACAAATGAACTGATTCAGTCGAGTGTTTGTGTTTGTTGCCACTTTGATGACTTGTAAGTCGATTGTGTTCTTCAAGATAATTTGACAGTTGGTTAAAAACTATTTTTTCACAAATTTTAGAATTGGTCACTAATAAAGAGATTGGTCGATTATTACTTGCAACTTCGCTATTTCCGTCTTTTACATGAGGCACTACTTCAGCGATCTTCCAAGCCGTGGGAAATATATTGGAGGTGAACGATAAATTAATTATTTCTGTTAAAGGCTTGGAAACAATGGACAGGCAATCTTTTATAACCTTTGTAGTCACTTTATCGATACCGGGAGATTTATTTGAAGGCATATTCATTACCACGGCTACAAGTTCCTCTCTAGTTATTTGGCTGAGGGAAAACTGCTCTAGTTCCGGGTAGTGTTTTAAAGGTTGGTGCTCTATGACAGGTATATGATGTTCTTGTGCTAATTTCTTAACAGATTCAGCCGTAGAATTGCCCACAGAAACAAAATATGAATTGAACTCATTTGAAACTTTTTTGGGATTTGCCGGTTTTATTAATTCCTTTGGTTTATTTGATGTGTATCGTCGAATAGTTTTCCAAATGGCATGACTATTATTCTTATTTTGCATAATTTCATTATCGACAAACAATTTTTCCGCTTCGGTAATCATTCTTTTAATTTCGGTCTGTGTCTCTTTATAGAGAGCCCAGTCAACATGACACCGCGTTCTCCTTGCTTTTCGTAGAAGAATGTCTCTCACTTTCATTTGATCTTTTATTTCAGGAGATATGAAGGAACCTGTACGATGTTTAAATGACATCAATTTAACTGGTGCATGTAGATCCAATACTGCAAGGAAAGCATTGTTAAATTGTTCCAAACGAATGTTTATGTCAGTAACATTTTCCAAAGTATTCCAAGAAACTTTTGAAATATCATCATTAAATGTTTTAGGTTCATATATCTTGTACGATCTAGATCTAATTTGAAATGGTTTTGGTTTGGGTGCCTTGAGGCGAATTGAAGCTGTTACGGTAAAATGGTCGCTAATTGTATTTTCCAAAACTGCAGAGCTAATAACTTGATGTAGATTTGTTGTTAGAATAACATCAAGTAAAGATGCTGATTCCTTTGTAACTCGGGTTGGTTTTGAGATAATCTTAATCGTCTGCCGCCGTGGCTGCTGCAGCAATGAAAAAAGCTGAAATGCAGAAAAAGCGATCCTTTCTAGAATCCCAATCCGCGCTGTTAATACAACAAGAAGAATTAGCGCTAACTCGAAGAAAAATGCATGAGCAAGCAAGAATGGAAGGTTTACGTCTCGAAGAAGAAGCAGCAATTGCTGTTGCCAAAGCGAATGCCATAGACGATGAACTAGGCTTCAGAGGCAGTGAAGAGGCTCACCGACTAGACTTACCTGAAGAAAACGCTAGCCAGAGAGTACAACACTACATCCAAAACCAGTGTATTGATCCATCTGCTAACCATCAAGACCAGCCTCTTGGTGTGGTCAACCAACCTAACCAAATGACCCAACAGGACCACCCCCAGAGTCACCAGATTCCAACTCCTCGACCGTTAGACCCCACAGCGAATGCGTTCAGTCCACCAAACCAGATGAACTCACCTTCTAACCCAAACCCAGTTATGAAGTCTTACATTGAGTTTATGGCTCGGCGAGAGCTCATAGCAAACAAAATAGAAAAATTCGATGACAGCCCAGAGAATTACCACACCTGGAAAGAATCCTTTAAGAATATGACAAGGAATGTCAGCATCACACCCAGTGAAGAACTTTCCCTCATAATTGAATACACCACCAAAAATTCAAAGAAGCTCGTTCAACGACTGCGCAATGCCTATATCACAAATGCAGCCGAAGGAGTGGCCGTGGTTTGGAAGAAATTGGGGGAACGATATGGTTCTAATGCTGTCCTTACGAAAGTACATCTAAACAAGCTGACAGACTTTCCAAAAATTGGCTACAAAGATAATACAAAATTACAGGAACTAGGAGATCTGCTGTTGGAGCTAGAGTGTGCCAAGAAAGATGGAAGTCTGCAAGGTCTTAGAATTCTCGATGAACCCATCTACTTGAAACCGATCCTCACTAAACTTCCTGGAGACATTCAATCCAGATGGCAGAGACAAGCCTTCCGCTACAAGAGAGACCACCACGTTGATTATCCTCCATTTGTTGAATTCGCCAAATTTATTCAAGATATCTCGCTCGAGAGAAATGACCCAAACCTAGCTATAGACACCTTCGAGAAGGACAGTCCCAGTTTGAGAAACTCGACGCCAAAACCGAGGCAGAGCTACAAGACTGAGATCAGCGATGGCACATCTGCTGACCAAAACAACCGAAGTCCGAGCAGTTGGTGCATCATTCACCAGAAGCCCCACCCGCTAAACAAGTGCCGTGCCTTTCGAACCAAACCTTTTGAGGAGAGAAAAAACCTGTTGAGACAGCATCGTATATGTTTCCGCTGCGTTGCCTCCTCCACTCACATGGCTAAAGATTGCAAGTGTACTGTTAAATGCACAGAATGCCAGAGCGAGAAACATTTGGCTGCACTTCACGCAGGAATACCACTTGAATCAAAGAAGATGGAAAAGGAAGAACAAGGTGAAAGCGAGGAACGAAACGACAACCGCCGCCAACACTGGAAAAAAGAAGAGGTTCAACAGCAAGGCGAGGAGCCCAACCAAGTTACATCAGCCTGTACTGAGATATGTGGAAACAGTCAGGGTGGAAAATCATGTTCGAAGATATGTCTGGCCAATGTGTATCTCAAGAATCACCCTGAAACCAAGATACAAGCCTACGTAGTCATCGATGACCAAAGCAATTGTTCTCTTGCCAAATCTCAGCTTTTCGAACAGTTAAATCTAGATGGAGAGACGTCTACCTACACATTGAAAACTTGTGCTGGAACAACACCGATGAAAGGAAGGCAAGCAAAAGGCCTCGTAATTGAATCGTTGGATGGACGTAAGACCCACCTCCTCCCCACCATATTAGAATGTAATGCTATTCCAGACAGCAAAGAAGAAATCCCCACGCCAACCGTAGCCATGGCTCACCCGCATCTCCGCCCGATTGCCGACAAGATACCTGAAGTCAAAGCTGAAACTGAGATACTTCTACTGATTGGAAGAGATGTACCACCACTTCACAAGGTACACGAGTCGCGTAATGGAAGAGGGAATACTCCATGGGCACAACGGCTTGACCTTGGATGGGTCATCTTAGGCAACGCCTGTTTAGACGGTGCACACAAACCCAACGATATCTCGTCCTTCAAGACTCACGTACTTCATAGTGGAAGGCCTTCCATCCTCGAGCCTTGTCCAAATGTATTCCACATCAAACAAGATTTCAGTTCAGATTCTCGCACCTGCAATGGAAACAGCAGTAGAAGAGAGACATTCGTCCAAGGAAAGTTCAAAGATGGACTAGCTGATAACGTATTTGCGCGCACAGAAAACGATAACAGACCAGGACTGTCCGTGGAGGATAGAAGATTCATCGATATTATGGAACGAGACATGGTAAAGAATAACTCCGGCAACTGGGTTGCTCCACTTCCATTTCGCCACGAAGTGACACAACTGCCAATCAATCGTGAAGAAGTATACAAACGTCTCAAGTCTACACGCAGAACACTTGATCGAAAGCCTTTGATGAAACAACATTACTTCGACTTCATGCAAAAGATTCTTGACAAGGGACATGCCGAACTTGTGCCACCCAAAGATCTTGCCTCGACTAAGCCATGTTGGTATCTTCCACACTTTGGTGTCTACCACCCCCAGAAGCCTGAAAAGATCCGAGTAGTCTTCGACTCTGCTGCAGAAACCGATGGAGTATCTTTGAATAAACTACTCCTCTCTGGTCCCGACTTTACAAACAGTCTACTGGGTGTTCTACTACGCTTCCGCCAGAATTCCACTGCATTCATGGTCGACATAGAGCAGATGTTCTATTCATTCATCGTCAAGGAGGATCACAGGGATTTTCTACGCTTTCTGTGGTACAAGGACAACAATCCTGACGGAGAGGTAATGGAGTTCAGGATGAAGGTCCATCTCTTTGGAAATACTTCATCGCCAGCAGTTGCAACATTTGGTCTCAGGAAGACAGCACTACTCGGAGAAGCCGAATTTGGATCCGATGCAAGGGAATTCGTAGACAAAGACTTCTACGTGGATGATGGTCTAACGTCTACGCCTGAAAGCAAACAAGCCATTGACTTACTACGACGTACTCAAGCCATGCTAGCCACCGCTAACCTCCGTCTTCATAAAATCGCATCCAACGACCTCAAAGTAACCCACGCGTTTCCAAGTGAAGACCGAGCTTCTGGCTTTCGTGACCTGGACATGAACCAAGACACCACTCCGATTCAACGGTCATTGGGCGTATGCTGGGATTTAGAAACGGACACGTTTACCTTCAGAGTGACCCTTGGAGACAAGCCATTTACAAGACGCGGTGTTTTATCGGTGATTAATAGCCTGTACGACCCGTTAGGAATTGCCGCACCAGTAGTAATCCATGGGAAAATTCTTCTTAGATCCATGTCAACGCATCTAAAAGAGCGACAATTTGAAGAATGGGACAAGCCGCTTCCTCAAGAGTATAAACCAGCCTGGCAATCGTGGTGCGAATCACTTTTTGACCTACAGCATCTCCATATTCCTCGTGCTTACGCCACGGCATCGCTTGAACAAGCAAGACGTACCGAGCTCCACACCTTTTGTGATGCTTCAGTGCAAGGCATCGCGGCAGTTTCCTATTTGAAAACCGTCCAGCCCAATGGTCAAGTCGAAGTATCGTTTGTTCTTGGGAAAGCCAAGCTGGTGCCATCCCACGCTACCACTATCCCTCGGCTGGAGTTGTGCGCTGCCGTACTCGGAGTGGAGATCACTGGATTAATTCTGGAAGAGAAAGTGGTTCAGCCAGACTCAATCACGTACTATTCGGACAGCAAAGTAGTATTGGGGTACGTCACTAACGAAACTAGACGATTCTACGTTTACGTGACCAACCGAGTGGAACGAATCAGAAAGTCTTCTTCCGCAGAGCAATGGCGCTACGTATCGACGCATCTCAACCCCGCTGATCTAGCCACTCGCTCAGTGAAAGCTAGCGATCTCGGAAGCTCTAGGTGGCTGACTGGTCCAAAGCTCCTCTACGACCAAAACCCACCCAAGGATATGCAAGTAGACCCGTCAACCGTAGAAACGTCTACAGACGATCCTGAAGTTCGCCTAGAGATCAAGACACTAAGCACAACCGTACAGAAAAAGAAGTTCCTTGGGTCAGATCGTTTTTTGAGATTTTCGCAGTGGAATAATCTGGTAAAAGCAGTATCGCGGCTGATCCTGTTTGCTCAATCACACCATCGAGCTACACTCCTCAACGATTCTAATCTTCCGACACCAGAAAATACGCCGATCGCAGAAACAGCTGTTTCCAGTGTTGTCAATACGCGAAAGCAAGCAGAGACGGTGATAATTAGAAATCTACAGCACGAGGCATTCGGTGAGGACATTGAACGCATCGAGAAGAAGAAGATACTAGCAAGAACAAGCGTGATTTCAAAACTAAGCCCGATAATTGACATCGGGGGTCTATTGCGCGTTGGTGGACGTCTTGATCGAGCCGATCTCACCAACGAAGAGCGTCACCCACTGATTCTACCAGGATCACATCATGTCACGACCCTCATCGTCGAGCATCTCCACAACGAAGTCAAGCACCAAGGGCGTCATTTCACGCACGGTATAGTGAGAGCAAACGGCTACTGGATAGTTGGAGGTAAACGGCTAGTGAGCAAAGTCATCCACCGATGTCTAAAATGCAAGAAGCTGAGGGGAAAACCGCAACACCAAAAGATGGCCGACCTTCCAGTCCAACGCCTTACTCCAGTCCCTCCATTCACTTACGTTGGCCTTGACGTTTTTGGACCGTGGCAAGTAATGACTCGACGCACCAGAGGAGGAGCTGCTTGCAATAAACGCTGGGCAGTGATCTTCACCTGTCTCACTATCAGAGCAATCCACATCGAGCTAATCGAGTCCTTAGATACCTCAAGCTTCATTAACGCTTTACGCAGATTCCTGGCGATTAGGGGACCAGTTTGCACAACTTCGTTCCGACTGTGGGACAAACTTTGTTGGGGCACACAACGAACTAGCCGCGGCCCTCAAAGAGATGAACACAAAGGACATCGAAGCCTACCTCAACCGCGAAGGCAGTGAATGGGTTTTCAACCCTCCATACGCATCTCACGCAGGCGGTGTATGGGAACGAATGATTGGAATCTCAAGGAAGATACTAGACTCAATGCTCGCTGATCTTGGATACAGACAACTTACCCATGAGGTCCTTTCAACTCTCATGGCGGAAGTCACGGCCATAGTCAACAACAGACCTCTGGTGCCAGTTTCCAACGATCCATCTATACCAGAAATCCTTACGCCATCCACCCTACTAACTCAGAAATCAGGGACACTTAACACAACGCCAGGGGTTTTCAGCCAAACAGATCTACACGCTAAACAATGGCGACAAGTTCAACATTTAGCTAACGTTTTTTGGTCCCGATGGAAGAAGGAGTTTCTGCCCATGCTTCAGCCGAGAAGAAAATGGAAGAATGAGTTACCAAACCTAAAAGAGGGTGATCTGGTCCTGCTTCGTCGTAAAGAAGTGGCAAGAAACGAGTGGCCTCTTGCTCGGATTACCAAAGTCTACCAAAGCGAAGATAAGAAAGTTCGAAAGGTGGAGTTGGTGACTGCGAAAGACGGAACGAAGCATACATACACCAGACCAGTTACAGAAGTCATTTTGCTCAAGACAGTAGACGAACTAAGCTGACTTTTGAACATATTATTCAGTATATATATACAGTACATTATGAGTGGTATTTTCATACCAGGCGAGGAGTGTTCTGACCTCGCGGCCTTGTTAGTTTAGGTCTAAAATTAGCCTTTGTTTTGTTCCCGCCAATTCCTCAATCTGGCGGATTTCATTGGTTCTCCTATCAAGCCAGGGGGGCTTTTATCTTGTCAATTTCATTCTGTTGTTTAGTGTGCTAGGCCGAAGTCAGCACCTCTTTTTACGAATCAACCAAGAGTCAATAAATAGTTATAAAACCTTTTGTGTTTATATTCGTTACTGCTGGAGAAGGGCCCCAGTGGCCTGAAGGATCAGAACACCGCATGAAGGAAATGATACCAGCTTGGCCAATTTTGAACAGTCTGTACAGAGGGTCAACAACCTGAGCTCGCACATCTGGATTGCTGGTGATATGAATTTTCCAGGCTATGATTGGAACAATAATTGCCTAAAGCCAAATTGCTCATATCCCAGCTTGACAACACGGTTGGTGGATTTGTTGGATGACTGTGGCCTCACACAGATGGTCACAGCACCTACAAGGGGAGCAAATATCCTGGATCTTTTTATTACCAACAATGACTCACTGATCAACAAAGTTAAAGTAATCCCAGGCTTGAGCGACCATGACATTGTGTATGTCGAAGGAGACAGTCCCATCGTGAATAAACAAAAACCCCGTAAGCTATTCCTATACAACAAAGCTGATTGGGATGGGCTACACAAACACATGCAGGATTTTAGTGAGTCTTTTTTTAGTACAAACCTAATGGACTCAGAAATATCTGTAAACCAGCTCTGGAATTCCTTCAAGCTTGAACTTGACAAAAGTGTCAGCAAATACATCCGTTGCAAATTTGCTAGGCAAAGAAATGGCCTCCCCTATATAACTTCAGAGATCAAACGGCTGATGAAAAAGAGAGATAAGCTGCATGCTAAGAAAGATCTAAGGTATAAAAAGTTAAAACATCTGGTGCAGCAGAAGGTGAGAGCTGCATACTGGCAATATATTGAAGATGTAATTACTCCTACAGACAGCATTGAATCTTATAAGGTCAGTAAGCGTTTTTGGTCACTTATTAAGCACTCCAAATCAGATACCACTGGGGTGCCCCCCTGAAGAAACATGGTCTCATTGTGACTGATGCTGCCCATAAAGCCAAGTTATTGAATGACACCTTCTACTCAGCATTCTCTCCTCCACCTGACAATTCATACCTCCATCGTGACACCTGCAGCCCCTATCCAGACATGCCATATATCCACATCAATGTTGAGGACACAAAGCTGCTGGGCCTGATGGCCTTAAGCCAAGAGTGTTAAAGGAACTGGCTCCAACCATAGCACCTATTCTCCAAGTAATATTTTCAACCTCCCTTTATAGTCATACCATCCCAGATGATTGGAAGATGGCTATGATTACACCAGTCTACAAGAAAGGTGATAGACTGCCCGACAAACTACCGCCCAATATCACTTACCTGCATATGCAGTAAGCTGTTGGAACATATTGTTACCAGCGAGATGTCAACACACTTCGAGCAGCACAATATTCTCTACCATCTACAACATGGTTTCAGACGTGGAAGATCCTGTGAGACCCAGTTGCTTGAACTTACAACAACTCTTCAGGCAAATCTATCTGCAAGAGCACAGACCTTGTAATCATGGACTTCTCAAAGGCCTTTGACAAGGTCAGTCATAAGAAGCTCTTGGCAAAACTGGATATCTATGGTGTACGAAATGATATCTTGTACTGGATATCCTGCTTCCTCGATAGCCGCCAACAATGCGTTGTAGTCGATGGTGACCAGTCCCCATACCTACCAGTCCTTTCTGGGGTACCGCAGGGTTCCGTTATCGGTCCAACTTTGTTCCTTGTGTACATTAATGACCTGCCAGAATACGTTCAATCTGGTGTACATCTCTTTGCAGATGACACAATCATGTATTTGGCAATACACACAGAAGATCAGTGTGCTCAACTGCAATCAGACCTAGACAGCCTACAAGTGTGGGAGAAAGATTGGTTAATGGAATTTAACCCAGACAAATGTGAAGTTCTCCGAGTAACGCGAAAGAAATCAATGATCCATTATGACTACAATCTTCATGGTAAAGTTATTAGGTCAGTCACAAGTACAAAGTATCTTGGAGTACAATTGTCACATGACTTAAAGTGGAACTCTCATATCAGCAATATTACTGCTAAAGGAAATCGCACCTTAGGGTTCCTCAAACGCAACCTGAGGGTAAAGTCCTGTTCACTCAAGCAAAAGGCGTATTTTAGTTTTGTACGCCCACAGCTAGAGTACTGCTGCAGTATTTGGGACCCCAGACACGGGGTTGAAAACAACGGTTCATATAGAGTGGAGATGGTCCAGCGTAGAGCTGCAAGGTGGACACTATCACGCTTTCATCCACTGGCCAGTGTGACGGAAATGCTGACAGAACTCGGATGGCGCTCCCTAGAAAAAAGGCGCTGTGACGCTCGTTTGACCCTGTTGTACAAAATTACTCATGGCCTCGTAACTGTTAACTGTTGTAATCTCCTACGTCCAAAAACCAGAAGTTCTCGAAATACACATGAACACTCGTTTCTACCCCTAGTCTGCTGCACGTCCCATCACCAACTGTCCTTTTTCCCAATAACAATCAATCAATGGAATAGTATTCCTCCAGCCATTTTTGAAAATTGTAGAAACACTGATACTTTTCGCCAGCATATCTCTTCTACTGTTCTTCCGTAGGTTTTGTTAGTTTATTTATTTATTTACTATTATTTTTATTTATTTATTTACTTTTATATATCTATTATTATTTTGTCTATTTATATTTTGCTGACCCCGGCAAGTAATCCTTACATAGAAAGGTTTGCTGTATTGGGAGATAGAGAGATAGGTGTCGTTGCCAGATCGTCAATATCAGGGTACTTATTCTCCACAATATACGCTGATCCACCAATAACAACGTTGAAATGTTTCTTCAGCTTTTGAAGAAATTCAGAAGAGCGAAGCCATATTTTCGTTGCACTTTGCTTACTTCCTGAGCAGCCACAAGGGGTCCATCTGCAATTAAGTATTTCCCAGCAGCTATAATCGCTACACAATCCTTTCTTGAGTTCTCAGACATTTTTTCATCTTTTAGTTTCGTATCCAGATTAAGCACACTTTCCTCCAACGACTCTCCTTCCTCTCTTGACTTTTTATCTTTTCTCGATCGATTTTTACCAAAAAGCTTTCCGCTATTTTTATACTATTTTCTTGGTATTTTACATCTGTCTTTTATGCTATGTGTGGGGTAATTATGATTTTCCAAGTTTATGTCGCTTGTAAGCATTCCTATAAATGCTATAAATTTTTGGCTTCATTTATTGTAATTTGTCACTCTAATGATGTTACAAGTTTAGTAACGAAAAGTTAGTTGGTTTCTTTTCAAAATTATGTTATGGCTCTTTTTAAAGCTATTTGCTGGGCATTAATATTCATAACAATATTTCAAGGCTATTTTAGCATAACTTATGTTATTTTCGCAAATTTCAGATGGCATTGGCAGGGGTGCCCTACTAACTCTTCGCAGCTTATTTTCTCTTTCTCTTCTATACTGACTTTGCAAAAGTTCATAACCACCACCATTGGAGTTTTGTTTTCTATATTAATATTCTTTACAATTTTTTTTATCCCCAAGGCCAGCTTCTAGCAACTGCTTTTTATAATCTTGTGTCGGAGACTGGACATAAGTTTGCATATATTAGGGAAAATAGCGTGACAGGAAGTGCGGCATATCACCCCACGTGGGCACTGGCCAATTAGAAGAGAGAGAGACAATCAAGTCTGTTTTGACAATCGAGTCTGTTTTGTTCGGAATAGTGAGCGGGTTTTTGTGTAGCGAAGCGCGAAGGAGAGTTTACATTAAAGATATATAGTATTTTCAACACATTGTGATTATTTCGTTTATTCTTACCCTGGGAGGCGGGTAATTTGCGAAACGTGGCACCTCCGACGGGCTAAATTGTGAGTTAGTTTTAAACGAATCCGACCGTGTGAACTGAAATCTGTGAGACGTCAACGATGGAGGGCGACGAAGTCAAAAACGTAGAGGGCCAAGCAACGCTGGTGACAAAGCTGAAACAACTACTGATTACTAGCGGGAGAACCGACGCCGTGTTGGATTCGGGTAAAGATGTTACCATCCAACGCCAAATGGAAGCGCTAAAAGCCATATCAACCGAAGTAGAGATTTTGCGAAGAGCTGTGGAAGTGGTCATGATTGTGAACAAAGAAGAAGCTGAAATCGACAAATGGAACGCCGAGATAGAAGCGCAACTATCGAAGGGAGACGACGAATTCAAACGCTTAGAAAACTGGCTGGACGAACGCAAACAAGAAAAGGAGAAACTCGGACGAGACGAGCAAATGAAATTCGAACTTGAGCTACACGAAACGAAGATAAAACTTGCCACCGAACACGAAGCCAAGACAATAACAACCGGAAAGCAATCAAGTGCGTCTGGACAAGAAGCTCGAGCCAAGCTACCGAAGCTGGTAATATCAAAGTTTAATGGTACCTACATGGATTGGACGCGATTCTGGAGCCAATTCGAAGTGAAAGGCCTCGTAGCGATGACTCTCGACAAATTGCCCGCGATACGGTGAGACCTTGCGAGATCCGACAACGAGTGG
This sequence comes from Chrysogorgia sp. JL179-B06, assembly GCA_035772405.1. Lineage (NCBI taxonomy): Eukaryota > Metazoa > Cnidaria > Anthozoa > Scleralcyonacea > Chrysogorgiidae > Chrysogorgia > Chrysogorgia sp. JL179-B06. The sequence continues at coordinate 1,000,205 of JAYKKM010000121.1, forward strand.
GAATCGTGGGATTTCTCTCAACTCGCTGAAGCTCTGCGCCTTTGGATTCGAAGACACCCAGTGGATCCACAACAAGAAGAACGCGAGAACGAAGAACACAAGCGACGAGATAAACGAGCGAACATGTTCAATACTCGCCTGGGGGATTACAAACCCCGGGCATGTGTTTATTGTGATAGCGATGGGCACAAAGCACCCGAGTGCACGAAAGTCACCTCTGTATCCGACCGCAAACAAATATTGTCGAAGAAAAGATTGTGTTTTAACTGTGCTGGTGGAAGCCATCGAGCAGCTGAGTGCCAAAGTAAAACATCATGCCATAATTGTGGGAAAAGACAACACACTTCGATATGTGACAATTCTCGTGACCAAGAACACAAGAATGTTGCTCTTACTGCCAATGGAGTGGGTGAAGGAATATTCCCAGTGGTGTTGGTGAAGGTCGATGGTATAACTACTCGAGCGCTCGTCGATACAGGTGCTGGCAGCTCCTATGTCTCAGCGAAAGTCGCAGGTATGATGCACAAGAAACCGTTCGAAATCTCAACTAAACGTGTGGAGATGCTAATGGGTTCTCATATTACCAAGACGGAGACGTATGGTGCGGTGTTGGCATCCATCGATAATACCTTCCAAATGGATGTGGAATTAACCAAGGTGGATAAAAGTGAATTATTGACAATCGACAACCCACACTACGAGGAAATGAAAAAGAGATATCCCCATCTGGAACGAGTGAACGTAGCTGACAATGATAGCAAAGATCAGCTACCCATTCATGTGATCCTGGGCGTGGGCGACTACACCAAGATAAAGACCGACAAGAAGCCAGTCATTGGAAAGGTTGGTGAACCCATTGCTGAATATACCAAAATGGGATGGATAATGATGTCACCTGGTCAAGAGTTCGAGAGGAAGAAGATGCTGTTGACTCAAACACGCCAAGCAGAATACGAGGAACTTTGTCGTCTTGATGTTTTAGGCCTCAAAGATTCATCTGAACATGACCAGCAAATAGTCCATGCAGAATTCAAGGAGCAATTGCAGCGATCGCCAGAGGGATGGTACGAAACTGGATTGCCTTGGCGAAGCAACCATCCTCATCTACCTTCCAACCAGACCGGAAGTCTACACCGCCTAAATGGATTGACCAAGAAGCTCCAGCGAGATGGTCTTACAGAAGAATATGATGCTGTAATCCAGAGTCAAGTCAACGAGGGAATCGTAGAGAAGGCTCCAGAAGTTCCTACAAGCAAAGAATTCTACATTCCTCACAAGTGTGTGATCAAGGAGACTTCTGAGACCACAAAATTGCATGTGGTGTATGATGCTTCTGCGCGAGCAAACCCTGAAGCACCATCGCTCAACGAGTGTCTTTACACGGGACCGCCCTTGCAGAATAAACTCTGGGACGTGTTGATCCAGCAGAGAGCCTATCCCGTGATGGTTTCGGGAGACATACGTCAGGCATTCCTCCAGGTACGAATAAGAGAAAGCGAAAGAGACGCCTTACGCTTTCATTGGCGTAAGGATGAACAATCACCAGTAGAAACACTGCGGTTCACGAGAGTGTTATTTGGTCTTGCACCATCACCCTACCTCCTCGCTCCTCGAAGCAGTCATTGAGAGCCATCTGGAGGCATGGTCAGAAAAGTGTCCTGAAGAAGTTGTGCAGTTGCGTCGTAGCATGTATGTGGGTGATCTACTCACTGGCGGCCATACTGTCCAGCAAGCACAGGTGCGAAAGACAGCAGCCCAAGAAATATTGGGAGATGCTACATTTGACCTACACAAGTGGAATTCGAACATTCCGGAACTAGAAGTTGAAGAATCATCAGAAGATCAAGACCAGTCATATGCCAAACAACAACTCATGGTCAAGCCACGCGAATCCAAGTTGCTCGGTCTTAAGTGGAACAAACACAGAGACACCCTAGCAGTGACTTTCCCAGATGACAAGACCCCAATGACAAAGCGTGGCATATTGAGTAAGCTGTCAAAGATCTACGATCCTCTTGGACTTGTGTCACCCTCCGCCCTCGAGGGTAAGCTCATATATCGAGATGTGTGTTTGGCAAAGATGCCGTGGGATGCACCCCTTGATGAGAATCATTTGGAACGCTGGAAAAAGTGGGAGCAATCCTTGCCATCTGAAGAGGAAGTACCAAGGTCTATTGTGAAATACCAAGAGCAAGTTGAAGAGATCGAATTACATGCGTTTGGAGATGCATCCACCTAGGGTGTTGGGGCAGCTGTCTACGCCATTGTCAGACAACCTTCTGGGACGACACAGCAGCTAGTGACGGCGAAGAGCAGGTTGGCTAAACAAAGTCTAACCATACCGCGATTGGAATTGGTTTCTGGTCACATGGCCACCAACCTCGTCGTGAATGTGGTTAACGCCCTTCCAAAGGTTCCTTCACCTATCATCTATGGTTGGTTAGATAGCATGGTCGCACTGCACTGGATATGTGGCAATGGAGTCTATAAGCAGTTTGTTGCTAATCGAGTGGCGAAGATACGAGCACACCCAGAAATCCAGTGGCGACATGTGTCAACTAAGGATAACCCGGCTGACATCGCTAGCAGGGGGGGGCCTGTAGGATCTTCAGCACTCTGGTGGACAGGGCCAGAATGGCTTCAGGATCCGACGAAGTGGCCAGACAACCCAGTCACACAGAAATCGCGTGCAGCAGAAGCTGAAGCCAAGGTGATTAGAGAAGTGCTATGCGTGGCTCAATCCGAGCAAGCCTCAGATAAATTTGATGAACTGCTCGGAAAAAATAAACTTCGTCATACCCTTCGGGTTTGTGCATGGATGAAACGGTTCATACACAATGCCTGGAGTCAAGAAAAGAGGAATGGGCCGTTATCTACAGAAGAAGTCAAAGTGGTGAATGAATGGTGGATCAAGAGGGTCCAGCTGCGCGACACTTCAGCCCCTCATTACCAACAAACCAGCGCCAGTCTCAACCTTCAACCAAACGAATGTGGAATAGCAGTATGCAGAGGAAGAATACAGGGAAGCCACCCAATCTACTTGCCTCATGACTCAGAGTTCACAAAGAAGCTGGTACAGCGTGTTCACCGTGAAACGCTCCACGGAGGAGTTGGGCTTACCATGGCGGCAGTACGAGAACTGTACTGGATCCCCCGACTTCGAAGCCTGGTGAAACGAGTACGCAGCAAGTGTTGGGGATGCAAGAGATTTCGGATCAAAGCCGCAACTCCACCAGTCCCGGGACTCCTACCAAAGGACCGAACCAAACCTGGAACAGCCTTCGAAGTGGTTGGAGTAGATTTTGCAGGACCGATCAGGTACAAAAGGTCACCAAAATCCGAAGGGAAAGCGTACATCACCATCTTTGCTTGTAGCTTATCCAGAGCTGTACATCTCGAGCTGCTGCGCGACCTCGAGACACCAACCTTCATCGTGTGTTTCAAGAAGTTTATCGCCCGACGAGGTCGTCCGCGAATCGTCTATTCCGACAACGGTGGTACTTTTATCAAAGCAAGCAAGTGGTTGGAACAGCTATGCAAGGACGAGCGGCTTCGTGGTCTCGTGGAACAACATGATGTAACTTGGAAATTCAATCTGAGTCGCGCCCCTTGGTGGGGCGGCCAGTTTGAACGGTTGATTGCTGTGGTGAAGTCGGCGATGTACAAGGTGATCGGGGGAGGAGCTATTACTTGGGACGAGCTTGGCGAGGTACTCCTCGACATCGAGATCCAGATAAACCGTCGGCCGTTGAGTTACTTGGAAAGTGATGTCGAGTTGCCTGTACTCACCCCTGCGACCTTCCTGTATCAACGTCCAAATCAACTGCCTGAGGAAGAGCATTGGAGAATCGAAGAAAGGGACCTCAGGAAGCGAGCAAAGTACTTGAAGGTGTGCAAAGATAGTCTCTGGTCTCGTTGGACGAAAGAATACCTTGCAGCCCTAAGGGAGAGACACAACCTGGTTCACAAGAAGAGCAAGTTTAATCCCAAGCCTGGAGACGTTGTGATCGTTCGTTCCGACAACAAAAATCGAGAGAAATGGCCCTTGGCCATTGTCGATGAAATCTATCCTGGTAAGGATGGTGTGACACGAGCTGTCCGTCTGAAAACGTCGAATGGGACACTCGAACGAGAGCAGTGCAGCACTTGTTCCCTATGGAGTTAAGCTGTGATGTTGACGAGCAACAACAATCATTGAATCCCACAGCTACTGTCTTTACGCCCCGTGCAAGAAGAGATGCAGCAGTTGCAGCCAGACTTCGAATGGAAGAAATGACGGACATCTAACTATACAGGAACATTGGTATCATAGAACATTTTAGTTAAATCGGACACGTACTAACTGTTGAAACTTTTATTATTTTTCCAGTCTCCTTTATACATGCACCTTCCCTCTAAGTTGCATGGGGGAGTGTGTCGGAGACTGGACGTAAGTTTGCATATATTAGGGAAAATAGCGTGACAGGAAGTGCGGCATATCACCCCACGTGGGCACTGGCCAATTAGAAGAGAGAGAGACAATCAAGTCTGTTTTGTTCGGGATAGTGAGCGGGTTTTTTGTGTAGCGAAGCGCGAAGGAGAGTTTACATTAAAGATATATAGTATTTTCAACACATTGTGATTATTTCGTTTATTCTTACCCTGGGAGGCAGGTAATTTGCGAAACTTGTATCACTGGTATGGCCCCAAACATACAAATAGGTGTGTGCATGTGTTGAGAAGTTTCAATGAAGCCGGATATTTCCATTTCTTTTCATTCTTCTTGTCATTCCTCTCCCTTTGTGGCATTTGTACTGTCGATGTATTGAACAAACGGTTAAGCTCACTTCTTGCAGTTTCTCAATTACAAATAAATTATACAATACAGTATAAAGGAGTGGTCATTTTTTATTTATGGGAGGGGGTTGTCAAATGGGTTAAAAACGTTTTTGACTCCCCTTCAAGGATCAAAGTAAACTTCCATTGCCCCCAATATCACTTCAACTTTTCTAACCCACAATCACCACCTTTATTCAATAGTTCAGTATTAAAAGAAAAATCGTAAGACATAAGGGCAATAAATGGACTCGCATTGTTTTAGAATAGACCACTTGATAATTGAATGATGGAAAAGTGTGGCACGGTTTGATGTTAATAGAGACATGACCATATAAAGCACCACCGAGAACAGAGATTAACAGCTGTTCTTTTTATAATATCATACTAGAAACACGTGTACACAACAACCCCTCGCCTGCTTACTGTTTGATTTTCAAACTGCTTATTTTTTGGGTGCAATTTGTGGGTAGTGCACTGAACAGAACACAAGTGGGAAAGACTGCCAACATTAAATTGTCTCGCAGGCAGTATTAGAAACCAATTGTGTAACTCTTGATTATTGAAATTAATAATTAATTTTAATTATTAAATTCAATAATAATTTTATTAATTATATATTACATAATTAAAGTTAATTATGTCAGTTATGATTTTCATAATAAATTTCAACATGCATGTGTACAGTAACGGTGGCATACTCATAATTTTACTCAAAGTACAATTGTATTCACTTGTATTCATTTGGAAGAAAGTGAGATAAATACAATCTATTTCACTGAGATACATGTATGTAGCTAACATATAGCAGTGATAGCACAGGAACATGTTTTTGATACTATAATAATTATCACGAACCCACCATTTGGCACTAAAGAATAATACTGGAATTGATTTGCTTTTCCTGCAGGTACCTGGTGGCATATAGATATAGTAGTTACATATTATAACAAAAGGGGGCTGGCTATGACTTAAGTACTGTATAACCTTTCACAGCCACCAAGCTCTAACTAAAATCTATTACATTTTATTTCTGGCTATAATGCATGGTTCAATTATTGCTGTGACCACCCCACCACTTCCCAAGGTTAAATTGAAATGTACTTTTAATATCTACAGCTTTGGCATTGTTCCGAATATTTATAAATGCAAAGTGCAAAGGAGGTTTGTACGCTGAAATATTTGAAATGTTGATATATTAAAATCTACTTGAAGATTTGATAACTTGACCACATGTAATTATTTGTCAATGTTGTCCATGTTGTCCCTAGGCTGGAGAATCGTCTTTTTTCATATGCCCGGGGGTGGGGAATATACAGTTTAGTAATTAAAAATATGGGTCATCACCTACCTATACTATCAAGGTTTGTGATTGGTTGATTCAAACAATAAAACAATAGAATCAACCACAAACAAACCAATGTCCTAACCCTGTCACTTTTATTCCATATAGCCAATCACAAAACCTGTTCATTTTAGGTACGTATTTACCCAAAAATATGCGAATCCCAGCAAGGTACCTCAGAGATGTTAACGTGATGTCTAAGAAATTTACAGTTTGATGGCAGATTTCGACTGTAATCTCAAGACCGAATGGTTGAAATGGTTTGTGTAAATCTTTTCTCGCTTTGTCAACTACGCATCCGGTTCTTCCATTAAAGCCAAGAAGAACAATTTGCTGAACAAACGATCCGAGGTTTTTTGCAAGTGCCGCCACCAGAGAATATTTTTGGAGGGAAACATTTTCCGCAAGAAGAAAGTTGAAAACCAATTCTACTATTGTATGAACATTGCCCACAGGCATGAAACTTTAAGTAGCAATGTTCAGTTAGTTTTAAGTTAAAATCAATAAATATTTGCTCTACTCAAAAGTATTAGCAGTCTGAGCTATATGCAAGAACAAAACTCATCTGGTTCATTAAATGCACTTTGTTCTCAGTTGTGCAATCTGCTTCGTATATATAGACAACACTCAACTAAAACCTTATACAATGAAGAGGATTCTGTTTAACTACTCATTGAAGAATATTGGTCTACCATCACAAGACGCTTACAAGATCGGTCTTACGGATAAAATTGAAAATGTTGTGGGCATCAAACACGCATGCAAATCCCTACTCTTCAACACTGGTATACCCTGGGTTAAGCAAAACAACCAATCCATGTTCGATGTAACAATGGGCAGTTATGACGGCACGGAAACTTGCGAACTTGTCGGTTTGTACATACTAAATGAATTGGCTAAGAAGTTTGGGAAATAGTTCGTCGGATTATACTGCGATGACGGATTAGCTTTACTAAGAGGAACAACTGGACACGTAGTTGACAAAGTGAGAAAATATTTACACAAACTGTTTCAACAATACGGTCTTGAGATTACAGTCGAAATCTGCCATCAAACTGTCACTGTCTTAGACATCATGTTAAACTTAACTGACGGAAGTTACCAACCATACAGAAAACTAAACGAGCCTCTCTGCATCGACAGCCGCTCCAATCACCCACCACCAATCTTAAAGCAACTCCCAACGTCTATCAACAAACGAATCTCGCATCTATCATCCAAACAGCACCGCTATACGAAAACGCGCTTCACCACAGTAACTTCTACACCACATTACAATACTCCAACAACAACAACAACGAGAAAGACACATGTAACAAAAGAAGACGACAAGGAACATTGTATGGTTCAACCCTCCCTACAGCAGAAACGTCAAGACTAACATCGGTAAGATTTCCTACGCCTCATCGACATCCACTTCCCTTCACAAAATCTTCAATAGAAACACAATAAAAGTTAGCTACAGCTGTATGAATAACTTGAAAAACGTCATATCAGCCCACAACACAAATTCTATCGAAAATTCTACCGAAAACATTGCTGATGTTTTCCCCACCTGAAAGAAAATGCAACTGTAGAAAGAAAGATGTGTCCATTACAAGGTAAATGCCTGGTTAGCAACGTCATATACCAAGCAAAAGTCGTCACTAACGAGAATGAGAATACATCGCAGCAACCGCCAACAGTTTCAAAGAACGTTTCAGAAACAACCAGAAGTCCTTCAAAAACGCGATATATTCAAATGAGACGGAATTATCGAAATATGTGTAGGACTTGAAACTGAACAACCGACACCATAGCATTAACTGGTCAATCCTAAGACGCGCTGCACCATACACAGCCGGAAACAAGAGATGCAATGTTTGCAAGAATTGTTCCTCATGAATGCCAAGAAGAACAATTTGCTGAACAAACGATGCGAAGTTTTTTTCCAAGTGCCGCCACCAGAGAAGATTTTTGGCATGAAACATTTTCCACAAGAAGAAAGAGCATCATGCAAGCGCATGCATCAGCAAACAATGAGTTGAACTAACGAATTCTACTGTTTCTTCTATTGCCTGAAAAATGCCCATGGGCATGAAACGTTAAGTAGCAATGTTCATTTAGTTTTAAGTTTATATCAATAAATATTTGCTCTACTCAAAAGTATTGAGCACTGAGGTATGACAACAAAACTCATCTGGTTCATATAAAAACGTATATATTTATCATCTATAGACCTGGAGCGAGGGGGATTCGGCGAAATATCACCCAAAGTGATGATATATCATCAATGAGGGTAATATTTCGCCGAATCCCCCAAGCAGAGGGTCTATAAATGATATTCCCAAGATATTATCCTCAGGGAGTCCTGGTAATATGTACTCGTTTATTATTAATTATATTATTACACCTTCGAAACGTGACACTCGCACCCTAGGAACTCTTAAGTTGTTATATTAGTCGGTTAGCGCACTCGCACGAGACAGCATAAGGATCAAGTATTCAGACTACATATGTTCGCTAGATATAGAGTTTACAACGTAAGTAGATCATGCTACTTTGTTTATATGGGATTGAATATTGTTTTGTGTTTTTAGTTACGATATTTTATGTAGTCGTATGTGTAGAACGATATTCATTCGTTGTTATTTAGTTTTCACCGCACGATTTAGGATGTTAATAAATTTAAGACTTCATTTGAATGTGTGGTTGATCACATGCGAACTCCGTAACTCCCTCAAATGAGGGTCAAGTTCGGGAACGCGACAGATATATTATACCGAATATATACATCCATGCATGTTTATGTGCATGCGATAGATTTGTGAGTGCGTTCCCTTTATGACTCGTGTAATATAAAGACAATGAATGAACGCAACAACTTTGTTTAATATTTAACATAACAATAAACATTTTTAAGTGTGAAAATTTTTGTTGGCTATATAGCCTATAGTATTGTGTCAGAAAGTCAAATGCTAAAACTACAGACACAGTATTTTATTTACGCATGATAATTTATATTAACTGTACAACCATTGAACTTATTATATCTGAAGATATCCTTTGAAGCTGACAACACAGAAGAAAGAACTGTATTCATGATCTTGCGAGTAGAGGGAATATCCGAATATTTAAGCATCGAGAATCTTTCAGGCGATATTGCACCTTTCTGGCCTTGGTAGACATCAATATCAACAGCATGTGTAGCCATTGGCATTGTCAACGCTTTAGACATGTCGCGAGTTTGATCCTCAGACACACTAGGCGAGCAGGATCTGATACTGGTTTCATTTTTATGGCCATGCATAGCCTAATTCAACGAAAAAAGATGAACAAAAAGACATTGCTTTCTCCTATAAAAATTGTAATTTAAAAGAAATCTGTTTTTGTTTGGAAATTAAACTTACCAGCTTCATCCAAAACTTATTGCAGTTGACCGTATGCAATGATTTCTGTACCGCTGTGATAACTGGGCTTGTCGAGATATTTTACTCAGCATTTTTCCAAGTGTGTTTTTCCCCGAGAGTGGCTTTGCAATACCAAGTTTAGCTGTCTGGGAAAAAGGAGTCGAGAGGTCTTCGCCAGAGCACTGTTATTTTCTTAATTCAGTTTACTTAGGTACTTTAAGAACAACTGCACAGGGCAGCTAGGATTTCCTGGACAAAAATCGGACAAATTCAATACAGAATAAAGTAACTATAAGAACATTATGAATATATACCTTGCTCCTCATACATTCGCCCTTGTGATACAGCTCCTATATTTAAATCTCGATGGTTTCTAGCTTGTCGACTTTTTGAAATATATATCGTTCACCAGTGCTGTCAACCGCAAGTTCAAACGTTTCTTTCGTCATTGTTCTCAGGTTTCCTGCTCTCTTCTACAAAAGAAGTACATTATCTCAAACCACACTTTGTTCCGCATACAACTTGGTGTGTTTGTATTGAAAACAATCGTGTCACCGATGTAAAGTTTAGCCATGTCCACCTTTGTTATTGCCAAGTGATGTTGAATTGTCCGAGACCTTGGCGACGTAAATCAACGATCGATGCCCTGAAAACCTTCGTACTATATGAAAACGACTTGTCCTTAACGATGTCAATGACCAGTCGATCCAAATGTCGGAACGTCTGAAGGGCAGTTGCTTTGTGTTTTGTTCCGTCTCTTTTTTTGCATTGGCAAAAAACTTTGCTAAACTTCGGTCCAAACTTTCAACGTCGTTTAATGCCTCATAAAAGACCAGAACAGCATTCTTTGTTGCACGTTTGGTATTCTTAGAGGGTAAGTTGCAAAACCTGGAATCTGGAATCTTTTATATTACACGAAAACGTGTATTTTACCGTGCATTATTATTATTTATTAATAATATAAATAATAATAATAATATAAATAATAATAATAATATAAATAATAATAATAATAATATAATTAATAATAATAATAATATAAATAATAATTATTATTATTATTAATTATTATTTATTATTAATTATTAATTAATTATTATTATTAATTCTCTCATTTACTTGAAGGTAATTTATTATTGTAGCTAATTTCAGAACAACACTGAGTTGTCAACTAAAAGTCTACACACGAGCGGGATTTCAACTCGCATATCTAGCGCATGGCTCTGAAATAGAGTTGAAACACTGTACCATCGATACGGTAAGAATTCATATTTATTTTAAGTTTTTACGTTGCGAGAATCAGTTTGAATATGCGCGCGACCCAGTTGGCTCGGTGGTAGCGCAATTGCTAGAGCGCTAGCCCGGTACGCTAGATATGCAGGTTCAAATGCAGTGTTGGGTTTAAAGTGTTTTGAAACTCGATATATACACAATTGATTTTGCTAGCCGTTTCGGCGGAAACAGCTTGTTTCCGCGTCTTTCGGTCTGACAATAACTCTGCCTTTAAAGTGAAATGTGATGCTATACAGTACTTGTCACTATTTCCCCCACGCTATCAGTAACTCTTATAGCTTTTAGCGACAACGTTGTCTTTTGCCAAACTTACTTTTGGAAAGCGCTCCTTGGCTTGAAGCTGAATTCGTTCTGTGAGTCAAATAATGGATTCTGGTAGAAAACCTTTGTACTCTCATGTTGTTTTGGGTAAGTGTAATTTTTTAATGAAATATTTTAGTTAGCTGCCCTGGGACGTTGTTGTCGTTGAGGTATACGATATAATATATATAAGTATAAGTTAGCGCTGTATATAGGGTATATGATCGAATATGCTTGAATAAACCGGAGGCGCACAGCCCGGTCGTAAATTACTGACGGTAACTATTTGATTAGTGTTTGTTTCTGCAAGAAAATAAAAAGGACTCATACGGATTTATGAACTGTGAGTGATGTATAAATTAGCGCAGTTCATGGTAAAATGTCGACAATTTCCGATTAATTTATTTATAAAAATTTTCAGGTCAATCTTCATCCTCAACGGAATCTTCAGATCAAGATAGATGGTGAGTTTATACATCAAATTATATATAAATAGTAATAATATATATATATATATATTATATATATATATATATAATATATATATATATATATATTTACCAAAAATAGCGTGTAACATAAAAATCACTAGATTGGCGTAAGGTACAAGAGCGCTCAATACCACTATAGGCAGAGCGAAGTATAATTTACTAACTTTTAATGCTGAGTCGCTACTCAGAGTTTCACGCTTACGCGATCTTCAGGCAAAAGGTTGCCTGAAGATCGCGTAAGCGTAAAACTCTGAGTAGCGACTCAGCATTAAAAGTTAGTAAATTATATATATATTTATATTTATATATAATCAAATAACGAGAAGGTTGTAAAACTGGCAAAAGGTAGAAATGTATCCCTGACGTTTCGAGCAAAAGCCCTTCATCAGAGCAAAATATATATATATAATATATATACACAAATATGGGCACGCTGAGGGTAACAGTATTATTCAATGGTTTATAGGGATTACGAACCGATTCGTCCAAGGCAAATTGGAAAATCCAAGAAGTCTAATAAACGTAGTTCGAAAAGCGGTAAGACAATAATACACTAAAGTATATATACCTTGTTAATTGTATAATTCCCCTCGTCGTTGACTAAGGCTACGTTCGAACGAGATGAGACCGAACGAATTCCACCGAAACACTCCCCCAATTTAATTGGCATGAGTGCACACGAAACAATAGCTTGACTCACTGAGAATGCAATTTTATCTTTTAAGTTTATAGTAAAGTTAAATTCAACTTAAACCTCGTGCCACGCATTCATTGTCTCGAGGGGTGGATTTCAAACTGATCCCTGCAATATATGTAATTTTGGGGTCCTAATCCATGCAATTTTCGAGTGCAAATGTCAGCCAAATTCTCCGCAGGCGATATACAATAATTCCGGCATATAGTTCGCTCAAATCTCAATCCCATTCCCATTTATATATATATATACAGTCGAACCCCTATTAAGCGCGAAGTGGCCGCTTAATAGGGGTTGGCCGCTTAATAGGGGTTGGTCTAGGAATTTGTCAGAATTAGCAAAAGACGTTGTGGAAATACACACACAATCAGTATAAAAAATAACTGTTATCATAGCTAAAATAGGCATTAAGTAGACTACACTAACATCTAAAAACGTAAAATATTAAAATACATAAGGATAAAAAGATGCTGTTTATAAAATGTACCAATATTAAAACTGCTATAACACTGATAATTGTCGCGAAGATACTGTATCATTTAAAAGTCATAGAATTCCTCTCAAGAAGATATTGTGATAAGGTCTCAACTTAACATGAACCATATAAACTACATGTTTACATATGGACGATGAATATCACCTGAAACGAGAACCAGGTAACAAGATGGATCCAAATGCTGTGGCGATTGTTCGATCAGTTCCACGTGGGCGATCTCGTGAGGAATTTGCTCCGAAACCGAACCACCAGAATGAACTGGGGGATGATTCTCAAGTTCTTGGACATGTCCCGAAACTAATGGCAATGTGGCTAACTAAATTTCTCAAGAGAGCAACAAATAATGGCAAAACAGTTGTTAAGGGAAAACGTCTTAACAGAGGAGGTGGCTATGGCTTGGAAGTTCCATGTGAATACCACTTTATGGGAGACAAAATGTCCATTGAATGGTTAGCATCGAAGCTTAAAAAAGAAGGATTTGACTTTACACTTAGCTAGAGACAATGGATGTTTTATCAGTTTTCATCACCGTATATGAGTCCTATCTGTCATCACTTTTTTCAAAACCTTTGTTTTGTATTAAAACTGTGTGTATTAAATTTTTGGTGGCCTCTTAATAGGGGTTTCATTTACAGTAATATACTGTCAATAAATTAGGGACTTTGATACTTGGCCGCTTAATAGGTGGCCGCTTAATAGGGGTTCGACTGTATATATAGACTGTGTTTTGGTTAGTATAGTTTTTACCTCAAAAGGTCGAGGCTCCTTTCGAGGTAAAAACTGTACTATATATACTGAACATATATATACACATCATAATTCAGTGAGCATTAATTATTAGTACTAATAGTATGGAATGTTCTCTCTTGCATGCGATCATATCTTGAAATATTATTCTTAGCATACCGAAACAAAAGGGAGTGCATTGAAAGCTCATCAGATGAAGACGGGACACGAAAACTGCCGATTTTAATTGAAGAATCTCCATCGAAGAAAGCTTCGTCAAACGATGAAATGTCTGCGCTGCCTGCAATATTGCGATGTAATGGGAAACCCAAAGTCCGCCGGTCGACAAGTTACGCTGTGAATAATCCCCTTTCCCTTTCGCCGCCATTGAAAACTATAAAAGTGGAGATACGAGATTCCGATTCGTCAAGCAGCTCATCCGACGAAGAAGGTACGGAATCTAGCGAAGAAGATTTACCTATTCTTCGAAATTTACATGATGATAACAAACGAATTCCGGTGTTTGAGAAGCCAAAAAAGGCATTATGCTTCCGATATTCTACGCATTTTGTCCACCAACCACCCAAACAACGTAAAGTATACTCGGCAGCCAATGCGAGTGCAATACAATGGTTCATTTTTAGTGGATGTGACGTTGATTGCAATAGATTACATTTTTGCGGATGGCAACGGCTGCTACGTAAATGGCCACAGCACTCACACGTACAAACGAAAGAAATCTGGGAATTGGAAAAAAAAAGTCTTCTCGCAAAGATCCACTGGAACGAGATGAATTTCATCTGGAGCGACATTATAGACGACTGAAGGAATATCCTGAATTCCACCAAACAGTGTCCTATCTCCGCGACCAACGAGGGGATATATTTGTACCAAAAATAGTTATAAAAGATAGTAATAGACCTCCGTGGATTGATCGTGAGGTGTTACACATGATCAGAAAGAAGAACAGAATCAGATGCAAAGCAAAATTAAAGGATTCTCCGATTCTATGGGAACGATTCCGTAAGCTGAGACATGAAGTTAAGAAACTACTTAAATTTAAAAAGCGTAATTATTTATGTAAACTTAGTAATTCTCTCAGGGACAATCCTCGTAGATTTTGGTCATATTATAAAGCAATTACCAAATCTAGTAGAATCCCTGGAGTAATTAAGCATGGATCAATTGAGGCTTGTAAACCTATTGATCAGGCTAACTTGTTTAATGTATTCTTTTATTCAGTCTTTGGCCCACCTGATAGTCCTAATGTGTTACCCGGGACTAGTCTTATATACAATCCTATTGTGGAAATATCTTCATTGGGAATAAGCATAGATTCGGTAGAGAGGCAACTTAAATCCTTAGATGTCAGTAAGGCGTCACTTGGACTACCTTCAAAGTTGTTACGTGTATGCGCCGAGGAAATTGCACCATCATTGTGTAATCTATTTAACATGTCTCTTGAGTATGGATCTTTCCCTGCAAAATGGAAAGATGCCAATATTGTTCCAATTCATAAGAGTGAGTCTAAAGCAATTGTTCCCAATTATAGAGGTATATCCCTTCTTGACGTATTATCTAAATTGTTAGAAAGGCAGGTGTATGACGGTATTTTTGATATTATCTCCCCCCATCTTTCGCAATGGCAACATGGTTTTTTGCCTGGCAAGTCAACTGTATCTCAGTTATCTCAGGTAGTTCATCAGTTTTCCAAGGCTCTCGAGATGAGACAACAAGTGGATGTAATATATCTTGATTTTTCCAAGGCATTTGATAGGGTTTCCCACAATAAACTTTTGTTTAAATTAGAATGTCTTGGCATAAAGGGATCTTTGCTTTGTTGGTTTAGGTCCTATTTAACTGGTAGAAGGCAAAGAGTTGTGATCAATAATGAGAGATCTGATTTTCTTCCTGTAACATCTGGAGTCCCTCAGGGGTCAATCTTAGGGCCCTTACTCTTTTTAATCTTTATTAATGATATGCCTAATGTAATATCTAAGGAGACGTCTTTACCCCTCTTTGCTGATGACTCAAAGTGCTTACGCCTAATTCTCAGTCAGAAAGATGGTTATGAATTGCAAAATGACTTGAATAGATTATTGAATTGGTCAGAAACCTGGGGAATGGAGTTTAACACTAGTAAGTGCAAGGTTTTAAGAATTGCACGTATAAAATCTGTCTTTGACAGAGATTATTTCCTTAAGGGAATTAGGCTTGATCGGGTGATTGTTGAAAAGGATCTTGGTGTTTTGATTAGACAGGATTTGAATTGGAATGATCACGTTGATTTTATCACTGCAAAGGCTCAAAAAATGTTGCAACTTCTTTATCGTACATGCAAAGATATCAATGATGTTAAAATAAAAAAATTACTGTATATCACTTGGGTTAGATCTCGCCTAGAGTATGCCTCTGTTGTGTGGTCACCCCATACTAAGAGGAATATCTCAAGTTTGGAAAAAATACAGAGGAGAGCCACTAGATTTATTCTTGGCAGGGATTATTCAGAGTACGAACGCTTAAGTAAGTTGAATTTGCTTCCCCTGCAATATCGAAGAGAAATTCATGACATCATCTTTTTTTTCAAGTGCTATAAGAATATTTGTCCAGTTAATATATCTGATTTTGTTTCATTTCGTTCCTGTGGTAAACCATTACGTAATGTTGATCATCTAACTCTTAGCATCCCTTTTAGTAGAACAGAATCATTTAAGAATTCTTACTTTGTTCGTATATGTCGTCTTTGGAATGATCTACCGCTTGCCATAAGGGAACATGATACTTTACCAATTTTTCGTAAAAAGTTATTTGATTTCTATCATGATAAATTTTGTACAACCTTATTATGTGTTTAATTGATTGTCCATTGTACTTTTTAATTTATTATTAATTTTGTATTATTAGTTACTGTAATAATTTTAGAATTTTATATTATTTAGTCAATGTTATAGGTGGCTTATGATAGGGAATCATGTATTCTGTTTTGAGCCTACCTCAAATTGCATTATAATTAACTAATTGTATAATTTAATGTATATTTGGAAAATTGATTAAATTAAAAAAAATTAAAAAAAAAATGTAGCGATTCTTCAATATCTTTTCAAAGGCAACGAGCACGAGATGAAACTTTTTCCACATGGAAATGCGAAGGAAGCCAAACCTTTTACGCGGACTAAGCCATCAACAGTGAATGCACTTCGACAAAACCTCGAAAATACAACCCGAATGAGGCTGTGTCGAAAACTTGCAAAGAAATGGGTGGGTGTTTTTCCAACTCATCAGAAGCATGTTTGCCGCGAGGCCAAATGCAGGCATACAACCTAAAACGTATTAATGCCAATAGCACATTAGTTTCTGGCGCTAAAAGATCAAAAGATGAAATTACTGCGCTGAATTGGTACGCAAAAACTGATGGAAAAAACTTCGTACGAATGCAAGAGATTGCGGATGAACCCCTTGTGGTGATAGCGACCGATAACCAATTAGATGACTTGGTGCGATTTTGTACCAGCGAGATTGACTTTAGTTACCTGTCTGTCGACCCAACGTTCAACTTCGGAAACTTCAGCGTAACACCGACATCATATAGAGACCTACTTTTAAAATCTCGTAAAACTGGGAAAACTCCTGTCTTTATCGGGCCGATATTTATTCACCATACAAAACAGCGAGCAACATAAAACGAGGGCAGTTAAGTGACGGCATTTGCTACGGAACTGATGGAGAAAAAGCTCTGAGTGATGCTCTAGCCGAAGCATTCCCTTTGGCCATTCATCTTCGTTGCTTTTGCAATTTTCATGGTAATTTTCAGTCATTTCTTACGAGCTTGGGAATTAGCGAGACCCGTTCATACTTCGAAGAAGTGTTCGGAAAACAGGAAGGGGGTGTTTATCAAAAAGGTATGCTCGACGCTGCTTCTGAGGACGAGTTTGATGCAAGACTACTGTCACTAAGGGAATCTTGGGCCAAACGCGAAACATGTGCAATAGGAAATTGTCAAGTCTACCACTGGATGGAAGAACGTTCAATAATGATAAAGTCATGCGTGATGGCTAATGTTCGCACTAAGGCTGGTCTAGGAAATCCGATTAGGTTCTACACCAATGATAGCGAGAACACTAACCGACGCTTGCGTGAAAAACAAAAGGTTGAGAACAAGGGGAGACGTCATTTACTCGTGATATGAAGGAGTTGATCGAGGACAGCCAAGAAACAGAAGTTGTACTGGCCATGTATGGATCGTCTGGAGTCTACGAACTTCGAGAATCTTTTAGCAAGTTCCAACTGCGAAGAGAGGAGTGGTTCCAAATGAACGAGGAACAATGACGGAGATACATTAAAGAGATGTATTCCAAATCTATGGAGGACCTTTATGCAGCAGAAAATAACGCTTCTATATATGCTGAGAAAACCGACAGCCATCGAGGACGGGACACCGATACGCAAGGACTTTCTGTGGAACGTTCGTTTCTGTTAAATCTGTATGACGACTATTTCTTGCAGTGTGTATGGAAAAAGGCCAAGCGATTGGTGTCTAAGCCAGACAACATCCTGCCGGCACCAAGTAAGGATCAGCAAATTAAAGCGTTTTCTGTGGTATCCGAATCCACCAATATACCAAACCACGTCCAGGTGTTTCTAAAAGAAAACGTTGTGTGCCAGAACCCGTTACTGCTGTCATCGACCCTTTCTCCGGTGTAGTAACCCCTTTAAGACAACCCATCAGCCAACCTGGAGCTACTTCTAATATTCCCTTGCAGCGAGCCATTCCAAGTGCGTCTTCGTGTTCACCTGGTCGTCCTAGTTTACATTTGCCCAATCCTTTATCCCAAAACCGCGTTGAAGGCCAGACCAGGCAACTTCAGAGACCTTTGCAGGAGAACGCAATCCAAAGAAACATGGTGGCACAAAACAACCAATCGCGACAAGCAATCTGGCAGCCATACTTAAATCCGCACGAAAACCGTACTTCTGGCACAGCGGCGGCGGCGTCAGGTAATATTCAACAAAACACGATAAATCCCGTTCCTCCTGGACTCCCTTTGCCACCAAAGCCACCTGTTCCAGAATCTAACAACCCTTATTTCCTCGCGCAAATTAGAGGAAACATTTCAAAATGTTTAGGATGTACGGTTTCGTTCAAGGGAGTTTATCCTTTGCTTCCTCCAGATGACAATTTTGTCATAGGAAGAAAAGAGAAAGACTGGTTTCTGTATACCCAACCAAACGGAGAAAAATACTGGAAGCTAGGACGGGAACAGAATCGGTATTACCACCTCCATAGCTTGATTTCGACATGTTCGAGCTTACTAACCCTAACACCTGAACTAATTACTGCATTAAGAGTGAGGTTTAGCTAATGCTTGTAACAATGAACATTTTTTGGAACATCACCTTTTACGTGCTTTTACGTAACACAAAAAATTTATTTTGTTTTTGACGTTGAGAAAAGCATCAGTAATCAGTACCGTTGAATTCCAAAAGTAACAACCGTCCCCCGAAACTCCCGAAAATAACTTCCCTAGAAAGTACCGGTATTTTTAAAAGCATGTTTATTTAATTATGATATATAAATATAATATAAATATAATATAATATTATATATATATATATTTTAACGTATTTAACATCCCGAAATTTTTGCATATGAAAGTATGGCGCCCATGAGGGCAACCGAAACAAACGGGGACCGTTACGTTCGGAATTCTACGTTAGTTACGCATCTAAAGGAAACGCCATGAGTCCAAGATGGGCATAAAATGGGTAAATAGAATGATAAAATTGTAATTGCATTTTGCAGAAAACATGGACTACAGAACCGAGGGGAAGAAGTCCTTTTGATTTTAGAGAACATATCGATACCGATTGTACCGCTAAGCCGCGTATCAGCGAGCGCGTTAGTTCAAAAAGTCCTCGTCATTTCCAAAAATAACATCGCGGAGTTCGTCTTTCGAGATTTTTCGTCGGTGCGGAACTGTTGACATTATGCTTTCGAAACATTTTGAGACCTTTTTATTATTACTTTCTATCGAGAAGACAAGATACTTTAACGTATGCGTACTTGACAAATGTCACACTGATAGCGTGGCGAAAGGAAGTGAAGCCTGTTCGTAATCTCCCCTAGTGACAAGTACTGTATAGCATCACATTTCACTTTAAAGGCAGAGTTATTGTCAGACCGAAAGACGCGGAAACAAGCTGTTTCCGCCGAAACGGCTAGCAAAATCAATTGTGTATATATCGAGTTTCAAAACACTTTAAACCCAACACTGCATTTGAACCCGCATATCTAGCGTACCGGGCTAGCGCTCTAGCAATTGCGCTACCACCGAGCCAACTGGGTCGCGCGCATATTCAAACTGATTCTCGCAACGTAAAAACTTAAAATAAATATGAATTCTTACTGTATCGATGGTACAGTGTTTCAACTCTATTTCAGAGCCATGCGCTAGATATGCGAGTTGAAATCCCGCTCGTGTGTAGACTTTTAGTTGACAACTCAGTGTTGTTCTGAAATTAGGCTACTATAATAAATTACCTTAAAGTAAATGAGAGAATTAATAATAATAATAATAATAATTAATTAATAATTATTAATAATAAATAATAATTATTATTATTATTATTTATATTATTTATATTATTATTAACTAGAAATTACTATCGCAAGGAAAGTGCTGCCTCAAAGGCCATTGCATGGGCAGTGTAGTCAGTTTTGATGAAATTTCAAAGGTGAACCCTGGGATTGATTCAGATTGTATAAATTGTAACGGACATGTTAATAACGTAGGTCTCATGAACGGATTGGAAAGATAGGTGATGGCAAGAAATCGCAGATATACCTCGCAGTCACTGAACCATATTTCCGTTTGGTGAGCGTTAGGTAGTGAAACTTAATACCATAATCGTTATTACCAGCTGAAATAACATCAACATTTTTTCACAAACGCAGATAATGTCTGATCGGAATACTCATCAGCGCGCACAATATTCCTGTGAAAAATGATAAAGTCACAACAATATACACCTAAAATAGAAGGAAAACTGTATTCATAAACAAAACAATTTGATATTATGATTGTGATGGCATAGGGGATGGCAAGAAATCGCAGATATACCTCGCAGTCACTGAGCCATATTTCCGTTTGGTGAGCGTTAGGTGAAACTATCTTAGTCGTCTTACTTTGACAACAGAATACTTCCTCACTGAAGGCAGAACAGATCGTTCAAACTTCCCAGCGTTGACAAGTTCCGAACGGCGAAAGGTAGAAGTTTCACACGTGTATTAAAGTTCTACGTCACAAAACGTCATAAAATGGAACAAATATCCCGACATCTCGACAGAGGCAATTTACACAAATCGAGATTGCGTTGACTATAATAGGTCCGCGAAGAGATCTGGGTACGAGGTCAAGATTAGTGTGCTGCCTACGGCAGCAATTATAATAATAATATTATTAATAAATAATAATGCACGGTAAAATACACGTTTTCGTGTAATATAAAAGATTCCAGATTCCAGGTTTTACTAACTTACCATTCTTAGAGTCTTTGTTTTCTAAAACTCTTGCAATTTCCTCATCCGAGTCTGCTTCAAAAGGCAATGAACATTCGCCAGTCTCTGCTCGTAGTCTTGCGTGCAGTCCACGAAATATCGCAGCGTGAGATATTTTACATATCACTCACTCCAGAGTGAGATATATTATTTATCTCACTCCACACTTGGGAAATGGGGTGGAATACCACGAAAAATCTCCTCGTCACATGGTACAAATGCTGTTTTCTCATTGTAGTTGACGTATAATATATATATATATATTAAGTCTAAGCATGCAAAAATAAAATGTACTCATGAATTGGAGGTAAACAAATCCATGTCTTTCCTAGACATAAGTGTCAATCGTTCCAGCGGTTGCTTTTCCACAAATGTTAAACGTAAACCTACTTTTACTGGTCTTTTGATTCTTTTATTGCGTTTTCTTACAAAAGAGGTCTAATCTTTTCCTTACTTCACCGTTGCTTCAACATTTGTTCCACGTATACTATTTTTAATGTTGAACTGGAAAAACTAAAACGCATCCTTATAAATAATGGTTATCCAGAGAAATTTCTCGACAGCTGTGTTACTGCTTTTCTCAACAAAGTTTTCTCCGAATCACCTAAACCACCCACAGTTCTTAAACGCACTGTTTATTTCTCTCTACCGTTTACCGGACAACAGTTCGTTCAAATCCGAACCCAACTCCGAAAACTTCTCATCTGCCTATCCTCAAATTGACATTAGATTTATCACTTGTTTTCTTTTAAAGATAAAATTCCCTCTCGTCTTAGGTCACATGTTGTATATAATTTTACGTGTGGAAGCTGAGGAGCTTCTTACATCAGAGAAACAATGCAAATGGGAATCTCGCCTCTTACTGGGAAGAAGTATAGTAACCCTCCTCTCACATCACCATGACACTGGTCACCCTGTCTCTTTTAGTGATTTTAAGATTATTTCTAGTTGTACTTTTGAATCAGAACTTCTTTTGCGCGAAACTCTTCTCATTCGCGATCTCAAACCACCTTTAAACACAAATATTGGCACCGCACCACTTTTTCTTTTGTAAGCTAGTGTCGTCTCATGTAATATGTATTTTTAGTTTCCTCTCTTGATTTGTTAATTATTCATAATTTATGACAACTTTATAACTATATATTTAGGCTTTCTGCAATTATGTAAATTATTATTCTCTGAAGATGTGTTAACAACGAAACGTTAGAACTTTGATAAATATTATGATTTCACTCGTGTTTTACTCAATATAATAGTTTTTGTCAAAATATTATGCTGGGCTTTGATATTTATCCAAGATAACGATTCCTGCCTGGTCAATCGATAGTTGAGATATATATATATATAATATTTGTCATTTCACTCGATTAAATTACAGGTTCTAAGAATTTATGGTGAAGGAAAATTTCGAGTGTTGGAATATATACATTTTAACATCAAACCGGGACCAGTTGCGAAAAATGAAAACTTAGAGGCCTTCCGGTGTCACAGCGGATAGTGTCCCCCCAAGTGAAACTCAAAAACTAAAGCTTTGTGCATTAAAATTAGTTAGTTAATTACTTAAAAATTAGTTAAAAACTAAAGCAAACACTTTTATTAGACAAATTTTCCTAATTAATTTAACCAAAAAGAGAAGAACTAAACATAACGGTACAAAATATAGTTTAGAAAGACAAATTGTTCAGAATGCTATCAGAGTGCATTCGGGGCACAACCACACTTCATCGGACTCCAAACTCTCCACATTTACACAATTAAAAATCATGTCATCACACATTTCGGGCACGAGACAATGGAAAATCAGTTCGATTTCAAAAATGTTTGGTTCATCTCTCCTCCGCTACTTGCTACTCTGACCTGGGAAAGACTCGAATTGGCCATTCTCAAGGCATCTGATCAATTGGTCTCGCATTTGTTGTTGTTCAAACTGTTTGTTTTGCATGCTGTGCTCATAAGCAAACGCAATAGCAAAGAGTCCACAGTCCACTCATAAAATTGTGTAATGAAATGAACAAAAAACCTCGCCATCTACGCGATATAACTTGATAAAAAGTTTTGCGATATTTTGTTTAACAATGCAATTAACAATATCAGTTTCTCAATTTGGCAGTTTATTAGTCCAAATTTATATATTTCGACCAAAGGACACGAGAACTAAAGCTTATCCCAGTATTTCTTTTCGGGGGGGGCAGAATCCCGAGGGGGGCACTATCTGCATCACGAATAGTGTCCGGGGGGACAATATTTGCTAGCAGATAGTATCTGGGGGACACTTTCTGCAGGGGACACTATCCGCTGTTACACTGGCTGGAATCGAACCCGCGACCCTGCGATGCTAGTGCAGTGCTCTGATCACTGAGCTACGGAAGCCGTTGCCGAGAGCCTAGTCACAAGTTCTGTATATATAGTGGTGGTAATGCTGGAAGGCCTCTAAGTTGCATTTTTCGCAGCTGGTCCCGGTTTGGTCTTAAAATGCATCTATTCCAACACTCACAATTTTCCCTTCACCATAAATCCTTACGCCTGCATTCTAAAAGCTCGCTCACACTCACACTTGAGTTACGCTCCAGTGAGATGCACTCAAGTAGAACTGAAGTGTGAGTGAGAGTGGAGTATGAGTGTGAGTGTCCACTCAACGAGGGAGCACTCACGCTTGAAATTATTAGGCAGATTTGCATTCATAGAGGTCGCTCGAGTGTGACTTGCTGGAGTGTGTGTATAACGTTGAATATTGATGAGGTTGGGAAGTACCATATAGGCATGTTGTAGAATCATCAATTGCATTCGTACTGCGGTGCTGCACAAGATGTCTGACAGCAGACAATATTATTCGCAATTAGAAAAGGCGCTTGTAACGGAGTTAGTGCGAAAGCACAAAGATCTGATAGAAAATAAAAGGAACGATTACAGAACGATAAAAAAGAAAAACAGCGCGTGGGAAGCTGTATCCGAAGAGTTCAATTCCCAGTCAGGTGTGACTAAGAGGGATGCGAAGCAGTTAAAAAAATGTTGGGAAAATTTAAAGGCCCGTGCCAAGAAACAACTGGCTAAAGAGAGGAGAGAGTGTAAATTAACTGGTGGTGGCCCCTCAACATCCAACCAAGACGACGAAGCTGCGGCTGTTGCCTCTATTATTCCCGCTCAAATAGACAGCCTAATTAACCCGTTTGACGACGATAATTATGAAACAGGTATGACAATGCTATAAAACATTATCCAGGTGTGATATAATTGCACCATCCGATCTATTATATTCCATGTTGTAAACATCAACACAAGCTAATATGATTTGTTTTATTGGTGCATTTATAGAACACGACGACGATGAAATTGATGCAGAAGCGACAACATCAGTTACACCAAACCAACATGAATTGCCGTCATGTGTCGTTGAGGCGGCGCTAACACCGTCCTTGCCCAAAAAAGCGCAAATATCCGCGGCCCAGGCACGTTGTTTGGATATGCAAACCAAACAGCATGAGGCGGAGATGGAGATCCTGGATATCAAGAAAACGAACATCGTAATTGCACACAAACGGAAAATGGAAGTGCTAGACGCGGAAGGGCAATATTGGGAGACGATGACGAAGGCCATGAAAACAACACAGGAGGAACAACCTAGACCAAACACACGGGCTAGGAAGCAAAACTAGCTACCAACATTAATGACGTAAATAACGGCTAAAATGTACACGCGTGTATTCTCTTGCATGTTCTGGGCGGAATTAAGTTGTGTTATTAGAGAATATGTAATACCTGTATATTAATTGTGTTATTAAATGGGATAAGTTGTTCAGACATTATGTGAAATGTTGCACGATCAGGGCTTGACGCACAGCATTTCCCAAACGCCGTTCACCATCAGGCATATCAGGTACGCCTTCCTCAGCAGCCGGAATATGCTCGGGTTCGTCAATAGGGTCATGTCAGCTTCGTATATAGTTGTACAACACACCTGTAGCGACAATGACAGTTAGCGTCGTTTGCAGTTTTGTACGCAGGGTCGTTGATAGACATGGGAACAACCTCTTCCATGTGCCAAACATCCGCTCCACTGTATTTCGTGTACGTATTTGAGCCACATTATATGCGTGTTGTGGTCGGGTCTGCGGATTAAGTAGTGGTGTCATGAGATATGGCCGGCATGGGTAACCGCTATCACCAAGTAAGATGCCAGGGATATCACCATGTTCGAATTGTGCACAAATGCGACTGTTATCGAAAATTCTGGCGTCGTGGACGCTACCTGGCCAACGAGCAACAATATTGAACATTTCTAACGTGGGTCCGCACACAGCTTGAACGTTGATTGAGAAGTATCCTTTTCGATTTCGAAATAGTTCAGCATTAGCACCCCCCGGGCATGGTATCTTTATATGAGTACAGTCAATTGCACCCACAACACTAGGAAATGCACAAATTCGCCAGAAATCACGTTTGAGTTGATCAAGCATTTCATCTGCCGGAAAGGTAATGTAGTTATCCTTTAAACGTGCGATGGACTCGGACACACGTTTAATAATCCGACTTGCTGATGGCTGTGAAATATCACACAAGTCTCCGCATGCTAGCTGGAATGTACCCGTGGCATAAAACCGCAGCGTCAACAATAGTTGAATATCAGCAGGAACGGGTTTTCCTCGGTCGTTGTGTGCAGAGATGTCTGCCTTGATTATTTCCAATAACTCACGAAATCCAGCCTTAGTTAACCGGTATCTGCTCCGGAATTGCTCCTCATCATATTTCCCATAATCAAACCTATATGGTTTTCGTTTATTTCGGTTGTTTGTTGCAATATTATCCAAACATTCTAACCTATTTAGCCACCTCTCCGCCATCTTGTTGTGACTAAGTACACATGAGTGCAGCTCAAGGGACGTATACCTCTCACTCACACTTCACTCCACATCTGCGATTCACTTGAGTGTGAGTGGTGTCTTTGAATGGTTGAAGTGTGAGTGTAGCATTATACTCAGTGAGTGTGAGTGGACACTCATTGAGTGGTGAGTTGCACTCATTGAGTTTGAGCGTCCACTCATTGAGTGTGAGTGTGAGTGAGCTTTTAGAATGCAGGCGTTAGTGTTCCTAATTTTCGAGCACAAACTGGAAAGCCAGAAATTCATTTTGTTGATATCCATTTCCGTTTTATCTTTGTCAACTCCTTTTTTTTTAAATAACTTTATTGGGAAAATGAAATAAAACTACACACAAGTATATAACACAAACGCGAAAGGTGCGAACGTGCCTTAATAGCCCATGCGAGGCACCCCCTTTAAATACAAATATACATAAAAAACAATGACATAAGAAAAACTAATTAATATCTGTGACAAGGGCAACTTGCTAAGTAACTTGTAACTTGCTTAGTTCTAACAAAAATATGAATTTCAATGCAAATATACACTTTCATGATATGCTTTTTAGATGGGAAAGGTCGTGGGAATATGCTCTAAATATCTATCTGCTGTGGTGTTTCAGTCAATTCCTGACCAAGTTACCCATGATTCAAGCTCAGTGCATTGTTTCTCCTGGAAGCGACTTCATAAGTAACGGATGTGCATGTAATTTTATGGGTGCTTGTTCATTTGATGCCACAACGCACATGTACAAAGCTTTTACAAAAACGACCAGTGACCTGAGGAAATATGTTCCAAATTTTACAAGTCTTGCACAGAATGCTGCTGCGTCGTAGAAATATGAGCCTGGAGAAATAGGTATTTTCTATGACTGTATTTTCTATGACCGTATTCCGTTAGCTTCTACAATTGTTCTGACAGATGCGCAGAACTTTGGACGCCACTATGTTAGAGGAATCACCATTTCAGACAAAGCAATGCAATTGATCCTGATTTCCAACAACAGAACGAGGACTATCGCAATTGTCTAAAACATGTAACATGAGCAAAATTGGTATAGAGCATCAAGCAAGGGTGATAGGGGCCATTTAGTTGCTGCACAGTATGGTCGTAACGATAGAGTATATGAAACGCTTGTATATAGAAATTCAGTCCCTCACTTTTCGAAACCAAATTCTGGGCTATGGAACAGTCACGAGCAGCTACTTTTATTTTGGGAAGACAATATTGTGGAGTCTATACTTTGCATATTATTATGGGCTGCATACTGTCTGCATATAGAATATTTGGGCTCACACTGGAACCAAGGTTTTTTGGTCTTGAAGTTTCAGTAATTATCAGAAGATTTCAACCAAGAGTAACACTCGAAAATATAGAGTTAATTTGCCTGCATTCTTATGGACTGCAGCTTGTCATATACGCCACCCATTCCGGATTTCTTTGGCAGATACATTGATGAATGGTTACGTACAGTGTCGTGTTTTCATGTGGATTTAGAGACATTCATTAACTATGTTAATGATTTCCATCCAGCTCTCAAATTCACATGGGAGATCAGTGAAACCTGTGTCGTTCCTAGATATTTCGGTATCGATTGATGGTGATGCGCTCAACACTTCTGTCTCTTATAAATAAATAAATACTACATACTATACATAACGACATGTATATCATCAGTGCACATACTACATGTATATAATGTGCAATTTATTTCTGCCACCCATAAATTGCCATCCACATTAATTAACAAATTTTCCCAAGAACTTCCTCTTGATCTGATGATCCTCTACATGTACTTTATCTACAGCATGCATGACAGGCACTCTTGTAGGCAAACGGTGAAAGCCACTTGACTGAAACATCAGTTTTAGAGAGTTAAAACCATTCTATCTTTTTAGAATTTACTACAAAATCCAGATTTTCTAAGTCGGGTAGAGAACAACTGCACAAGAGATGGCATTATGGCAGACATTTGTGATGGGCAATTTGTAAAGAGACACCCAATATTCCATACAAATTCAAATGCGCTTCAAATCATAGGTTACTATGATGAAATGGAAGTTGCAAATCCACTTGGTTCAAAAGGTTCAAAGCATAAGCTTGGTACCTGTACTGTTATTTGCTGTATTTTTTATATTTGTTTTTGATTAAAATAAAATGCAAATTTACGTAAATTAATTTTATTAAGGATGTTTTTACTGGATGCTTGGAAACATTCAACCTAAGTACAACCTCGTACCCAGGGTCTTATCTCCGCTCGCCGCCCGCCCCCCACGCTCGCTGCGAAAAGACCCTGGCTGCGGCTGGTCACGTGGCACCCAGATTCTGGGTGCCACGTGTATTTCAATAATATTACCTTGGGAAGGGAGAGTCGAATCGAATGCGTCTATTGCGTCGTTTTATAGATTTATCGTGAAGGAAATTTTCGATTAAATAGTATATTACTTGCCTCGAATGTACTTATTTAATGAAGGATGTGCTTTTTATTCTACCCACTGGTTATGGAAAGTCTTTTATTTTTCATCTTCAGTCCTGGGTTGCTTTTTGCGAAGGATAAATTGGACGAAGTTCTGATCAATTGGCAATCGAGAGATATTGGTATATCAACAGCTACAAACCATTCTCATAGTAGTTTCACCTTTAAATCCGCTGATGAGTAACCAGATTTAATACTCGTCTATAAAGCTCAAGCCGTATTCGAGCATCAGTTCTTGGCGTTAAAGACAAGGCAGTGGCTATTCGTACGGTAACCGTGCGTCGACATTTATACAAACCAAGGTTACTCTAAAATCTCTTTAAATATAATGTCGAAGGTTTATATTATGTGTACTTGTCTATTTATGGTTATCAAATTAAATGGAGTTTTAAAGTAGAACCAGCAATTGTATATGATGAACTTTCCGTAATTTGATCCTTTCACTAACTGTCAACAGATACAAATAGCTAAAGTGGACGGGTATTCTACAATTTAGCGTAAGTCTCTTCACCGTTCTTTAAAATCGTGCGATTCGAATCTTTATACAAATTCTTGTATCGACACTCGTATACAGCAGCCTACAAAGCCGACAAGAGGAAATTTCTGTTGATATGCTCTTATAAACGTCTTCTTCGGGGTCTTTTGTTGCCATTAAAATAACACCTGGACACATGCTTCGTAATCCGATATTCTCCGCGAATAAAGAGATGTTATCGCCATGATGTTTCTACTTTCTTGTTGAAACTACTTTCTACTTTCTTGCGTAGAACTGCGCAAAAAATGGAAATATTAATTTCGAAGAACGACTTTCTTATGTGCGACAAACTATTTCTTCCCACCCTGCCCACAATGGATTTTTTTGTTAGCACCCAGAATCTGGGTGCCACGTGACCAGCCGCAGCCAGGGTCTTTTCGCAGCGAGCGTGGGGGGCGGAGGCGAGCGGAGATAAGACCCTGGGTACGAGGTTGACCTAAGTATTGCTCGACCATGAGAGCAATTCAACTCTCTGCTGTTGAAAAAAACAAGCCATAAAAGAATATGGAGTGGACAAGATCTTAAGACCATTTGTGGATGAGCTGAATCAATTGGCCATGGTGAGTAAATAACTGGAATTTCCTCCTAGCATCCAGCGTTAATGAAGTCATGGCATTGATGCACTATTGTATTGTATTGGTTTTAGGATGAAGGCATACAACTTAGGGACACTTGTAGCATTTGTAGGGGAAATTCCAACAGCGAATTTGGGAGGAGTATTTAAAGAAGGAGTTGGTGGTACTATGAGAATGTGTAGAACCTGTTACTGCTTCAAAGATGGTGAACAACAAAATGAAATTCCTGAGAAAGTTAGATAACATTAACTTGCTTTATTTGGAATTAACAAGAATCAAAGGGTAAATTTCACAACCTTTGAATTACAATTTACTCAACAAATACGATCCATCACTGAACTGTCTCATGTTGGCCTGAGAGGGTGGAACAGGGTGTGGAGAGACATTGGCATGCATGGCATTGAAATTGTAAATGTTGTTATTTATTCCTTTTCCATTGTTTCTGTTTAATCATTGTAGTATACACACAATAGCTGCCAGATTCGAGACCTGCAACAGCACTTAGAGCGTGTACAAAATATAGAAGGTTTTATTTGAAGGTCGCAGGTTTTACACCATCAGTTGTTACTTCTAAACAAACTTTATTTATATCTATTTATCTGTTAGTTATTGGTCTATGTTTTGGGGTATCACACGACTTAGCATACTCAACAGTGTGAGGTATTTTGATGTGTGTAAATGTATGCCACACGACATCATGCACATTCTCTTAGGAGTAACAGCACAAGAAATGAAACTTTTCTTATGGTATGTCGTAGACGATCTGGGTCTATTTACCATCAACTGACTATTGGAAGAAATCAAGAAGATGAATTTAACCCGAATAGAAGAAAAATATAGACCATCAGCTATTGATTGTGTCATGTTGAACTCCTCAGGCACAAGTTAAACAATATGGTCAGTATATATATTTAAACAAATCAAGACCAACTATTTACATGTACAGTTTGAAATCGAACCTGAAACTCTGTGATAGCCCAATGGTTAGACTACCACATAATTCATTCCCATGTGGTAATAACCAGTTTCCCTATCATATTAACAGCTTGACTTACATGTAAACAAATATGAAACTTAAAATATCATTGTTTGTTGATTACAGTAAGTCTGAAAGTCCTTGCAAAGATAATATTTTTCGCCGTAACATTTATTGCCTCAAATAAAATAAAAGCAAATATCATATATTGCATAATTAGAATAATTTTTAATCAATTTTAGCTGCACAAATTATTACCTTATGCAACATTCTCCCATATATAATTGGCAATATTGCATAAGTGGTACTGCATGCGATTATTGCTCACAATTACTAACATGTGCTTGGCAATGGAAACAACAACGGAAGATGCAGTAACCTTGGCAACTCTTATACAAGAACACCATATGCTGTTTGTACAACTTTATGGAAGAGATGCAAGACCACCAAAATGGCACTATATGGTTCATATACCCCAACACATTTTACAGTAAGTCTTAACCCTTTACTCCCCAGGCAGTATCTACATACAAATTCTCCTTATTGGTCTCCAACCATTTCTTACAGTACTAGTTGGGAGTTGTTTTAAAACAGGTCTGAGTTCACCTGTCGTGATCATTTCCTTTATTCTCATCATCGGTGAAGTTAGGTGCTGATTACCAGGGCATTCAAAACGTCTTACAGCAGCTAGTCGTAACCAAAAGCTAGTCGTCTGTATATACAGTATAGAACATTAATTCCTCGTCCTTCAGCAGAGACCTGCATGAAAATTGGTTATTCAAATCAGTGATTGATGTTTTTGAATTTTAATATCACATACATTATTTTACTCTGTCTAACACCTGACAATTTTACTCTGTAAGGGAGAGAGGCTCCGCTTGGGAAAGGGTTAAATACTTTAAATATTATTAACTTACTCACGTCCTTTCATTAATAGGGCAATGCATGTCGACATGCATGGATCAAGATTTTCATGAGAAAATGTGGTTTGTTTAAACCAAAATAAAAATGGGTCCCTTTATTTGGTAACATCTTGCACATGGTGTGCATAAACCAGAGCATCTTTTTGTTGTGCAGAAGTCACTGACAAATAGTTTTGATTGTTCCTACTTGGCATATCAAATTGTGAAAACAAATAACATTTCGTTTGTACCATTCTCAAACCATGCACAACCTTTGTTTCCACATGAAATTGATGGGGAAATTTATCTTAAGCTGAGAAACAGCACAGTCACCGGGTTGGTTAATATTGACGAAATTATGGACCAATAACTGCATGCAGAAAAAGGAAATAAATAAAACGAAGTGTCTATTCATAGGACATAACAGCAATATATAGGTGTTCGTTCCCAACAGGCGATTTCAGGTCGAGTTCCTTTTCTGCATAGTATTTTGGTGATATTAGGGTTAGCATTTCATTGAATCCTAAGAGAATACCGTACGAATCTGTACGGATTAGCCACTGCCTAAATATAAGTACTCAGTACTCAGTGTTTCCACTTTCCAGGAAATATCCTGTTTCAAGGAAATCTAAGGAAATTTTGCTTAAAATAATATTTTCAAATGTCTTGTTTTTGTGTTTTAGTAGTTTGTTAGAGATTGAAAATATTATTCTTTCATTACATGAAGTACCCCATACTTTAGCCGGAGGCCCGCAACTGGCACATCACGTGACGTCAGCGGTCAGCTGTCACTCACTGTCAGCAAATGCGCTGAAATGAAGCATGTAAATATTACTGAAGATCACTCTGGGTATGAAACTAGTAAATGTAACGAAGAAGAGATGACAAGTAAAGTTGCCATGAAAAAGAAGTACGAGCAGAAGTTTCTCTATTCATGGTTGAGTGATGTAGAATTTAAGGACTGGCTAGAGAAGCGGGGCGAAGCAGCTGCCTACTGTAAACTGTGTGATTGCAAACTATCCTGTGCGAGAACTGCACTTAAAACGGCACAAGGACAACAAGAAGCACCAAAACATCTGTCGAATAAATTAAGAACAGGCAAGTATGCTGATAACTTCCTTATTAGGATCCCAAGCGAAGTCTGCACAAATGGAGATCAAACTATGTTCGTTCATCGCAGGAAAAACCTACCTATCAGTATCGTGGGAGATTTATTGCCGCTGCTGAAAGATCTTTTTCCCTCCGACGAAGCCCTTCATCGAGTTATGTTGGGAAAACAAAAAGCTACTAGTGTGATTCGCCAGCCTCTGGGATTTTATTCAATACAGCAGTGTGTTGCCAAGCTAAAGGCAAACACGTTTTCATTGATTATCGATAAAAACAACCGATCGATCTACAACCTCACAGCTTGCAATACTTGGAGTCTACTTTGATGAAAAGAATTTTAGACTTGAGACTACCATGATTGATTTGGTACCATTACCAAATGGGGCGGATACCACCATTTATAGTAGCCTGAAAGAGAAAGGGATTCCAATGAAGAATGTTATTGGCTTCTGCGCAGATACCTGAAATGTAATGTTTGGAATGAACCACTCTGTTTCCCAAATGCTGATGAGTGATTATCCGTGGATTATGGCCGTTAAGTGCTCTTGTCATTTAATTCATTTGTGCAGTTCCTATGCCTCGAAGAAGTTTCATAAATCCGTGGAAGATCTATGTAGAAATATATTTTCACACTTTAATATGTCCAGCAAAAAATCTGAATCATTCAAAGCGTTTCAGCAGTTTTTTGAGGTAAAAGAACTGAAAATCTTGCACCCAGGTAAGTACATAAGAAGTGACTTTACTATATGCTGGATTTCGACTACGTGTATATGTTGTGCGAGACTTTTCTTTTGTATATACAAACTGAATAGTTTTCTTTGTTACACACAGCAGAACATAGGACAACTGAAAAAGTTACATTCAAAACATTTACACCTAAGGTCTAAGGTACTTAAATTGTGTAATTTTTAATATATTTAAATATCCAATTTTAATTATTTGTAATTTGTTAAACTGTAGGTCAGACTAGATGGCTATCAATGTAATTGTGTGTAAAGAGAATTCTGGAGCAATATACAGCATTAAAGATTTACTTTGCTGGTGTGGCACTTGAAGATCACACACACACACACACACACACCAACGATTCAATACTAGCAAGTTTGAACAACAAGTTCATTAAATCATATCTGGAGTTCATGGACTTCAATTTGGGCAGGTTTGTTTCTTTCAATCTTCTTTCCAGAGTGAGATGCCACAACTCTACCAGCTGAAAGCAGAGGTGGAGCAACCAATCAGGCCATGTGTCTTGATTTCATGGAAGTAGCTCATGTAAAAAGCACCGAAGCTTTTAAAATCGACCCTTCCAGAAAGGATAAACAGCTTCCTCTGAATCAAGTCTATCTTGGTATCTTGGCAACAGATACATTGCACACTATCAGAGAAGAATGTGGAAATAATGATCCGAGTGCAGAGAGTTTTTGATCGCAGCTGTCAACCAAATCGAAGACCGATTTAGTGATTGTCATAAACTATCACCAGCTACTGCTTACAATTTCAAGATTCCATCATTGAGTGGACTGTATGAGAAGATGCCTTTCCTTGCCGAAGTCGCTGATTTGCAGAAAGTGGATCAGGAATGGAAAAATCACTCACTAAATCTAAATTTGAATAAAGATCTCACTGCTGAGGAGTACTGGAAAGTGGTATTTGAAGAGAGAACACCACCAGATGAAGTTGCCAAAACAAATTTGGTTAAAGTGGTGAACGTTCTGCTGTCTTTGCCATACTCCAATGGTGCAGTTGAAAGAGTGTTTAGCCAACTAAAATTGATCAAAACAGATCATAGAGCCAATCTCAAGCAAGAACGTTTACTTGCTCAGTTGACAACGAAGATGACTCTTGAAATCCGACGCATCAGAAAAGCTACAATCTGTAAAGCTTGAATTTGAATTTCACCTTTATTTGAATACGGTAATTTCAATAAGTTACAAATTAAACTTCTTTACATGAAAGCCGTATTATTAAAAATATATAAATTGCTATCTAACAGTAATTATTTCAACTAACTTAATACAAAAATTAATATTTTTACAATTTAATTAAAAAAAAAAAGTATTTAGAAAAATAAAGAAGATTGAATTGGTTGACAATTTCCGTGTATGCAGATAGTTTATTTTTGAATTGATGTTTATTCCTGCAAGAACTTAAGCTCAAGAACTTAAGCTCACTTTTCTTACAATACTCCGTTTTTGGAATACAAGTAATAATTAAATTATCATCACTTTCTCTTAACCTTTGCCTATGAGTTAATTTCATCACTTTTCATAAACGTTTGGCTAAGGTAGTCAGGTACAGTGCCACTAATGATATTATTCATAATAACACATATCCTCTTACTTCTTCTGACAGACAGTTGATCCCAGTTTAATTGATTTAGTATATCGCTTGACCTGACATCGTATCCTTGAAAAGTAATGATGTGAGCTACACGATTTTGCAGTTTTTGTAATTTGCTGGAAAGGCCCTTATTAAAATTTTCCCATACGGCATCACAATAATCAAATATTGGCAAGATAAGTGAATTGTAGATGACCAACAATACGTTCTTCGGAACAAATTTTCGTACTTGCTTGAGGCAGTTTATGGAGCGACCTACTATTTTACTAATACGATTAATTTGTTCGTGCCAAGCTAAAATCATCTAAAAATACCCCCAGGTGCTTCGCAGTCGTTACTCTCTTTATTGGTTGGTTGTCAAATTTTAGAGATGAAACACGGCCTAAATTAGACAATCTAAATTCTGAACCGATAAACATGTATTCTGTTTTCAACATATTTAAACTAAGTTTGTTAGAAAGCAGCCATGTTTTGACATTATTTAGGGCAGAATTAACTTTTTGTTGATTTTCAAGCAGCACTCAGAGTGGTATCGTCAGCATACATGCGCGATGTTGACATGTACACTGAAGACTTGCAGGGAGATCGTTGATATATATAAAAAATAGTAGTAGTCCTAAAATAGATCCTTGTGGTACACCACAGGTCAATTTTCTAGATTTTGACGTGCAGTTTCCCACAACACATTGCTGCTTCCTATTTGATAGATATGACTCAAACCAATTGAGAGTAAGGCCTTCGACACCATAGTATTTTAGTTTTTGTAATAAGATACTGTTTGCCAGATCGAGAAATACAACAAGGTTCATCAGGCCTTCATCCATATTTAAATACCACTCATTGGTAGCATCTAACAGAGCTACCTGTAATTTAATCGAGTGAAATGCCAAATATTACTTGTAATATTCCCAGAAACTTATCCCCGGCATTACCCTCTCTGCAATGGCTGCCATAGCTCAGTGGTCAGAGCACTGCACTAGCATCGCAGGGTCGCGGGTTCGATTCCAGCCGGAAGGCCTCAAGTTGCATTTTTCGCAACTGGTCCCGGTTTGGTCTTAAAATGCATCTATTCCAACACTGGAAATTTTCCTTCACCATAAATCCTTAGTATTCGAAATTTTCGAGCACAAACTGGAAAGCCAGAAATTCATTTTATTGATATCCATTTCCGTTTTATCTTTGTCAACTCCTTTTTTTTTAAATAACTTTATTGGGAAAATGAAATAAAACTATATACAAGTATATAACACAAACGCGAAAGGTGCGAACGTGCCTTAATAGCCCATGCGAGGCACCCCTTTAAATGCAAATATACATAAAAACAATGACACAAGAAAAACTAATTAATATCTTATATTAAAAGCTTTTACAAAAACGGCCAGTGACCTGAGGAAATAGCGAACCTGCACCGTAGCACGAGAACGAACGAATATGCAGGTATGCAAATGTGCTTTGGTCAAAATCTGAAATCTGAATGGATTGCATAATTAATCACGCACGCATCGGACGAGGGTAAATACAAGAGCGAACGAATATGTAATTAAATTAAATAAAGCAGAGTTAATTTGCATGATCATGAGTCATGACATTCATTTTCTACAAATTGAAAGGCCCAAAGGGAATAAAAATATAAAGTGAAGCTAATACGTACATGCAGTTATTTATACTAAACAATTGACACCATTGCAATAATATACATATATAGCATTGTTAAGAACAAAAAACTTAAGCATGCCTCCTAGACGAGTGAGAGGTAGAAAGAGCCATAATACATGAACAATATAGACGAAATGGTCCAGTTTGGGATATTGTTATAAATGACATCGTGCGAGATGAACGTTTTATGAATATGCCCGACAACGTGCAGGAGCTGTATGCTAACGCCGGTCAACGACCTGCGGCTCGACGACGAATTCGCGAATATATTGGAAGGGAGCAAAGGAAGTGAGTACAGTCGAACCCCTATTAAGCGGCCACCTATTAAGCGGCCAAGTATCAAAGTCCCTAATCTATTGACAGTATATTACTGTAAATGAAACCCCTATTAAGCGGCCGCGGCCACCTTTTCGCCGTCCCGATGATCGTTTTTACCCCTATTAAGAGGCCACCAAAAATTTAATACACACAGTTTTAAAAAAAGTGATGACAGATAGGACTCATAAGGTGATGAAAACTGATAAAACATCCATTGTCTCTAGCTAAGTGTAAAGTCAAATCCTTCTTTTTTAAGCTTCGATGCTAACCATTCAATGGACATTTTGTCTCCCATAAAGTGGTATTCACATGGAACTTCCAAGCCATAGCCACCTCCTCCCTTAACAACTGTTTTGCCATTATTTGTTGCTCTCTTGAGAAATTTAGTTAGCCATTTAGTTAGACACTCCAATATACCAGTTTCCGGGCAAATACTACAGGAAGAAGTCATGATTATTGCAGAAAAGTTAGGAATCAAAGACTTTGCTGCTTCAAATGGCTGGCTTGATAGATTTAAGCGTCAACACAACATCTGCAACATGACTGTCGCGGGAGAGGCAGGAGATGTGAGCACCGAAACCACCGACAGCTGGAATGAACGAGCAAGAGAAATTACCAGGGGATGGAAAGCTGAAAACATATGGAACATGGACGAGACGGGTAGTTTTTGGCGTGGGCTCCCTGAGAAGACCCTCAGCGAAAAGGGAAGACACTGCACTGGCAGTAAAAAAGCCAAACAAAGGCTTACATGGGCATTCTTCGCGAACGCAGCGGGGGGAAAGGAGGATCCAGTAGTGATTGGAAAGGCCGCAAAACCTCGGTGCTTCAAGAATTTGCAATTTGAATTTTATCAACCGCCCCTACAACTGTTTCTACTTCGCAAACAAGAAAGCCTGGATGAACACCGAGGTTATGACCGAAGTTTTGTCCAAACTCAATGAACGTTTAAAGAGACACAATAGACATATTTTGCTATTCATGGATAGTGCACCCTGTCACCCGGTAAGTCTAAAGGAGCAGTTTTCCAACATAAATGTCGTATTCTTACCCAAGAATACCACTTCCAAGACCCAGCCCCTTGACGCCGGTATCATTGCTAGCTGGAAAGTGCTGTACAGAAAGCGAATGCTGAGGTATGTTTGCAACAAGGTGGATGGTGTAAAGAATGCTGCGGAAATTGTCAAGTCCATCAATGTTCTAATGGCTATTGAATGGGGGAGACAAGCCTGGAACGAAGTCGCTTCCAGGGAACAGGGTTGTACCCTCAAGACGAGATCATCGAAGATGACCCGTTTGATGGAGAAGAGCTGTTAGGTCTACAATCCCTTATGAATCGTATTGATGCGCCTTGTTCCGCTGAAGATTACATCGTCGATGAAGACGCGATTGCAGTCTGTTCCGGGCATATAGACCCCTCTGAACCAAACTGGAGGGAGGCAGCACGAGCAGAACTGCTGGGCGACGATGTCGAAGTTCTGTCTGCTCCAGATGATGTATCGACAGAGCCAGGGGATGATGATTTTGACAAAGAGGTCGAACAACCAGCCATCAAGTCTCTGACAGAGGCAATGGAACTAGGGGAGAAGTTGCTAAACTTTGCGCAATTTCATGGGCACCAGGAACTCGCATTGTCCTGTGCAAAATCAAACGATATAATTTATGCGTTGAAACTCCGTGATCCACAGCGACAGAGTCATATACAGGACTATTTTATGTAACGCCCTTTACGTCTGACAGTTACAGACACTGCCGTTCTTATATGCCGTTTACCTTTTTATGTAAACGTAGTTTATATGGTTCATGTTAAGTTGAGACCTTATCACAATATCTTCTTGAGAGGAATTCTATGACTTTTAAATTATACAGTACCTTCGCGACAATTATCAGTGTTATAGTAGTTTTAATATTGGTACATTTTATAAACAGCATCTTTTTATCCTCATGTATTTTAATATTTTACGTTTTCAGATGTTAGTGTAGTCTACTTAATGCCTATTTTAGCTATGATAACAGTTATTTTTTATACTGATAGGTATTGTGTATTTGTGTGTGTATTTCCACAACGTCTTTTGCTAATTCTGACAAATTCCTAGACCAACCCCTATTAAGCGGCCAACCCCTATTAAGCGGCCACTTCGCAGATCCGCGATGGTGGCCGCTTAATAGGGGTTCGACTGTATAAACTCAGTTATATAGTTATTCTTCTTCTTGTGGCATAATCTATGTTTTCCATTCTACAAATAATGCAGCCTAAGGCTAAATTTGTTTTAAATTATTAATTTAGTGGACTATTAGAAAGGGTGAATGAGATGCAGTATGCCGACCGCCAAAATGCGTTTCAACGAGAAGCCGCTAATTTGGCAATTTGCCTAGGAATTGAAGGAGCTCAAGATGAAAATATAGCGGGCAATAACGGTCAAATCGATGAAGTACCTATTCCTCCAGCGCAAAACAATGGGAACCTGATGTTTCTGCTGGAACAGCAACCTGGACCCGACGACGAAGGTAATCAGGATGACCAAGTTCCTTCAGCACAGGAGCATCCTCGAGCAATGCCCATACCCATTCCTGGAAATGGTGGAGAAAGGCGTCCGTATCATGCGCTGGCTCGTGAAAATGCGGAGGCGTTAAATGCACTTTTAACTCGAGAACTTCCAGTTATGACGCAGCAACTGCAACAGACAATGGAACTTATGAACCAACTAATCAAGCGGCAGTTGGATAATTGGAATACATTGATATAAAATATATCAAAACAGTGAATTTTTCGTTTTTTTGTAAGGCCAATTAAAAAAATATTTCAGTTTTTCATCATTTTTTTTGAAAAAAGTGAGCCGGGCGGGCGGTTTTTTATTTTATTTTTTATTTTTTATTAATAGCGTAAGTAGCCTATTTCGCTTTTATTAAAAAAAGCGTGTTAAAGGCTGTTTGCCATTTCATAGTATGAAATTCATACACTTCGTTTGTGGTCCCTTTGTGCACGAAATAGTCACAGCAATCTATCAAAGATCTATCAAAGCTCTTTTATATGGATAGATCGGTACTCTGCTGGCACGACGTTGCGAAAAAACGTGAGTAACGAAGGGAATTGTTGGCTAAATCATGCCTATTTACAAAACATGGCCGCCAATGTTCGGTTTCCGATGTCTTCCGACCAATTACCGATTTAATATTAAAAATCATTAATTTCCGGGCGGCCAATTTTCCAGGGGCGGGCGGCGATGAAAAACAGAATATTTTTTTTAATTGGCCTAAGCTGTTCAATCAAAAGCACTGTATATTAGATAAGAATAAAATGTTGTTTGTGAAACGGTATAAAATATTACTTATAATATATATATCAAATATGTCTAACGATATTATTTTACAATGACTGATTTCAGTCCAGTCAATATGCATTTTAGAACATAAAATTTATGGGTGGTAATTTATACATTCCTGGGTGTATTATAATCATAATTAATTAATAAACGCCAACTTTAAACGTTAGAGTATATAACACAACAAATATATATATATATATATACAAGTCAAAGGACTCGAGAAAGTTCAATGTGCCTTTCAGCCAAAAATGCACAAAGTTCATTCACTGCGGGGAACATCCATCTTTCATGATGCCACAGGTGACGAACAGCTCCATACCCTTTAACTCTCCTGATGCAATGTTCCACCCAAGTTCTAACTTTTGACAACTCTGTTGAACAATTGTCTTGTTAGGTCACCAGCTACATCTCTCCATGGAGTAAGGAGGGGGTAAGCACAAGGATATCCTTTATCAGCTAAAATATATACACCCAGTGTTCCAATGTTAGCCATTAATTGAAACTGGCCGCTATCGTTGTTATGCCCCAAGAATCCCGACTGAATGAATACGATATTGCCGTGGTTATCCATTATTATTTGGGTTGAAAAGTTGTGGTATCTGCAATGGCCACTGTAAAAAAGCTGCTGAGGTTCAGTCTGCGGTCTTTGTATCCTATGACGGGTTCCATCAATGACAGCCACTGCGCCTGGAAACATCTCCCAATGATTAGCCATTTCCAACCAATGCTCCGCCATTAGCCACTTTACTTGCTCTTTGAAATAGTTCCAAAACACAGGAAGCAGAAACCGAATTTCTCTTTCAACTGTTGTTGGACTGATCATGAATAACCCACTAAGCATTGCAACTTCTGGGTACATTCGAAACCAAATGAACACGAGTAGTATTCTGTTCGGAATATCAAGGGTAAAGGGGTTATCGCGAACCCTTAACCGCCGGCGTCGGGTGTACATGGTGGCATAAGGCGTAGCATCTCGTACAATCTGGTTGAAGGATTCCACGCTTTCGCCGGTCAAACTCTCTTCCTGGGAAATAAGAGCCAACAAAATCGGGATACAGAATTCGCTCGACGCGAGCTCTCGGTAAATTGGATTGGGCGCATGTTGCTGTTAAGACAAGCAGGTCGTAAAACGCACGAAAAAGCTGCCCAATGGTGGCAAGTAACGAGTTTAAAGCGTCGTTTCTCTCAATGACATTGGTCGACTCTTTCATTGATGCGTTAATTACTGGA
Organism: Chrysogorgia sp. JL179-B06; assembly: GCA_035772405.1. Taxonomy (NCBI): domain Eukaryota; kingdom Metazoa; phylum Cnidaria; class Anthozoa; order Scleralcyonacea; family Chrysogorgiidae; genus Chrysogorgia; species Chrysogorgia sp. JL179-B06. The sequence continues at coordinate 1,041,603 of JAYKKM010000121.1, forward strand.
AAATATATCACAAATAAAGCGTTGAAGACATTATTTAGCTGCATAAAACCGAGATTTAGGACCTCCATTTGGTTGTCCATAGCTTTTGAGTATAATATACTGTACTGGGAATACTCGAAATTTATAGCTGGCTTGTTAATTTATATTATTTTCTAAACTCAAGTAACGACATGCATAAATTCAAATTGAACTATTTCCCAAGAGGTTTTAACAATACCTATCAACTGTGAGTTTTCATGCACTTCTCCCAAAACGTTAAGTTATTTCAAAAGATTAACTGAATATTTGCCATGCATGCATGTATGTATACTGTATTACTTGCTTGGTGTTGTTGCCGATGCAGTGGAAAGCGAAGTCTAACTGAATATTTTACAGAATATGGAATCGTATTTTGAATCAGAAATTAATATATTTGGCACAGAATAGTTGAAAAAGCTGAACTTATACAAGTTATAGGCATGTTTCAAACGTTGCGCTTCTTTGCCTTTCGCCAGTTTCGGCACACTGGAAACGCGACGATTGCACTAGGCCTGATTTGCATTAAGTTAATCTGGAATTTTAACAGGCTGTCGCATAGACGTATGATGAAATGCACAAGTGGATCTCTTGCTAACTTGTTTATAGCTTATAGTTTGTGTTCCGCGCCGCGAAAAACTACGCGAAGCTGCCTTACGAGATGACGCCATAATTCTAACTAAACTACTTGCCCATGGTCGTGCCCTTGAAAACTCAACGAAACAAGCATTGGATATGGAAAAAGTTAGGATTAGAGTTACGGTTAGGGTTAGGATTAGGATTTGGGTTACGGTTGGGGTTTGGGGTATAAAAACAGATGGAAATCCGGTCTAGTGTTACCATGAAGTATATACCTGCATGACAGGCACTCTTGTAGGCAAACGGTGAAAGCCACTCGACTGAAACATTAGTTTTAGAGAGTTAAAACCATTCTATCTTTCTAGAATTTACTACAAAATCCAGATTTTCTAAGTGAGGTAGAGAACAACTGCACAAGAGATGGCATTATGGCAGATATTTGTGATGGGCAATTTGTAAAGAGACACCCAATATTCCATACAAATTCAAATGCGCTTCAAATCATAGGTTACTATGATGAAATGGAAGTTGCAAATCCACTTGGTTCAAAAGGCTCAAAGCATAAGCTTGGTACCTGTACTGTTATTTGTTGTATTTTTTATATTTATTTTTGATTAAAATAAAATGCCAATTTACGTAAATTAATTTTATTAAGGATGTTTTTACTGGATGCTTGAAACATTCAACCTAAGTATTGCTCGACCATGAGAGCAATTCAACTCTCTGCTGTTGAAAAAACAAAAGCCATAAAAGAATATGGAGTGGACAAGATCAGACCATTTGTGGATGAGCTGAATCAATTGGTCATGGTGAGTAAATAACTGGAATTTTCTCCTAGCATCCAGCGTTAATGAAGTCATGGCATTGATGCACTATTGTATTATATTGGTTTTAGGATGAAGGCATACAACTTAGGGACACTTGTAGCATTTGTAGGGGACATTCCAACAGCGAATTTGGGAGGAGTATTTAAGGAAGGAGTTTGTGGAACTATAAGAATGTGTAGAACCTGTTACTGCTTCAAGGATGATGAACAACAAAATGAAATTCCTGAGAAAGTTAGACAACATTAACTTACTTTATTTGGAATTAACAAGAATCAAAGGGTAAATTTCACAACCTTTGAATTACAATTTACTCAACAAATACGAGCCATCACTGAACTGTCTCATGTTGGTCTGAGAGGGTGGAACAGGGCGTGGAGAGACATTGGGATGGATAGCATTGAAATTGTAAATGTTGTTATTTATTCCTTTTCCATTGTTTCTGTTTAATCATTGTAGTAGCAACAGCACTTAGAGCGTGTGCAAAATATAGACAATGAAGGACTTGCAAACAACATACGCAGGTTTTTTATTTGAAGGTCGCAGGTTTTACACCATCAGGTGTTACCTCTAAACAAACTTTATTTATATCTATTTATCTATTAGTTATTGGTCTATGTTTTGGGGTATCACACGACTTAGCATACTCAACAATGTGAGGTATTTTGATGTGTGAATGTATGCCACACAACATCATGCACATTCTCTTAGGAGTAACACCACAAGAAATGAAGCTTTTCTTAGGGTATGTAATAGACGATCTGGGTCTATTTCCCATCAACTGGCTATTGGAAGAAATCAAGAAGATGAATTTAACTCGAATGGAAGCAAAATATAGACCATCAGCTATTGATTGCGTCATGTTGAACTCCTCAGGCACAAGTTAAACAATATGGTCAGTATATATATTTAAACAAATCAAGACCAACTAAACATAGACCATCAGCTATTGATTGTGTCATGTTGAACTCCTCAGGCACAAGACCAACTATTTACATGTAAAGTTTGAAATCAAACCTGAAACTCTGTGATAGCCCAATGGTTAGACTGATTCATTCCCATGTGGTAATAACCAGTTTCCCTATGATATTAACAGCTTGACTTACATGTAAACAAATGTGAAACTTAAAATATCATTGTTTGTTGATTACAGTAAGTCTGAAAGTCCTTGCAAAGACAACATTTTTCACAGTAACATTTGTTGCCTCAAATAAAATCAAAGCAAATATCATAATTAGTATAATTTTTAATCAATTTTAGCTGCACAAAGTATTACCTTATGCAACATTCTCCCAAAAATAATTGACAATATTGCATAAGTGGTACTGCATGCGATTATTGCTCACAATTACTAACATGTGCTTGGCAATGGAAACAACAATGGAAGATGCAGTAACCTTGGCAACTCTTATACAAGAACACCATATGCTGTTTGTACAACTTCATGGAAGAGATGCAACAACCTCGTTCCCAGGGCCTTATCTCCGCTCGCCGCCTGCCCCCCACGCTCGCTGCGAAAAGACCCTGGTCGGGGCTGGTCACATGTATCCCATATTCTGGGATACTTTTACCGAGTGTCGTTAGGGAGGGTAGGAGGGTTGTTCTCACATGGTGTTTCGTGCTGCGTGTTTTTTCTACATTCGATTTTCTTTTGACGCGTTTCAAATTTCGTATTAAGTGTTGGTTGTCACAAGAGCAAAATAAGTATTTGACATGATCGATTGGGCTCGCCTTTTTCTTTTGTTGCGAGGATTACAATGTTATGTTTTGTTAGTTTTGATTATCGACGTTTTCCGCTGCCAAAATATCAACCTTGCAAGTTATATAGTACTAAAAAGCCGTCTGTGGTTATGTCGAAATAACTAAGTTCTTCAAAGAAGTGTTATAGTTCTGGGAGTTCAAATTCGCGTTGTTATGCCTCAACTAATTTGCGATGCGAATCACAGTACAAACATTTTTTGTCGAGGCAATTCTCACATACTTAAATAAGAATTTATACGCGTTCAAGACCACAATTTCTGACATACAATCGTCATTGATAAAGTTCAAGAGGTAGTCTCAAAATTTCAAAAACAAAGCTGGTATTCCATGCCAACGACTCACTTCGAGCGGAAATCAAGATTGTTTGTTGTTTTAGGCTCGGGCTAGATTATTTCAATCATAATTTATTATTATCCTAGCACAGAACGATCCTAGGATATATATACCGGTATTACTTTGTCACGCGTAATGTGTTTGATTTTGGTATTTAGTACTTAGAACGTTTTATCATTTTTTCAGAATGACAGATCAGAAATTTTGGAAACAGCGGCAATATTAATGTCTCTGTAAATACAATGAAATAGGTTTCGCCGCGATGTTAATTTCAGTCTGGGCCGGCAATGTTTATTTACCTCCCTAAACAAAACGTCTTCCATTTTCTTTAACATGTATAAGCGCATTTAGCGGAGACACCGAGGGAGACATTACAATAATTACGGGGTGAACTACTAACGTTGTCGCCTGTCGTCCATAGTTTATCTTGTCGTGGAAGAGCGAGGGAAGAAGGTGAAATATTATCGACTTTCCATAACCCGTTAGAAGTACAGCTACAACAACGTTTATACCACAGTAGACTGCCTGTAAACACTTAACTTACTTAGGTTTCACTTTATAACTTGAATAGCTGCTATTGAAGATTGCAAACTGAAGACTACTTAAAAACATCGAAACTGTGCTTGAAGGACTCCTCCCTGACTAACGTTTTGTCAACTAGCACGTGACCAGCCCCGACCAGGGTCTTTTCGCAGCGCGCGGGGGGGCGGGAGGAGATAAGACCCTGGGAACGAGGTTGGAGATGCAAGACCACCAAAATGGCACTATATGGTTCATATACCCCAACACATTTTGGTTTGATTACAGTAAGTCTGAAAGTCCTTGCAAAGACAACATTTTTCACAGTAACATTTGTTGCCTCAAATAAAATCAAAGCAAATATCATATATAGCACAATTAGTATGATTTTTAATCAATTTTAGCTGCACAAATTATTACCTTATGCAACATTCTCCCAGAAATAATTGACAATATTGCATAAATGGTACTGCATGCGATTATTGCTCACAATTACTAACATGTGCTTGGAGTTTGCGAGTTTTGTGAAAAGTTTTGACAGCGTGTGGTTTGAAACAAGGGGACAGGCCCGATTTTTTAGATGGCGGGTGCACGCCTTGTTCTATGCTCCATCATCATTTTTTTTTTATTAAAACATGGTAGCTTGATCAATAAAGAAAGCTACTTTGATAGATGGTTAAAAGGACAATTGTCAAGTATTTCATGTGATCAAGCGCTGGTAATAATCCCAAGACAGTACATTCTGAAATCTCAGTGGCTTAACTACCGAACGGTCAAACGTAAAGGCTTGTTGCTATAACAAGGAAAGAATTGTATTCTTCCCTAACTCTGTAGCAACGTTTCAACTATCTCGCCTTATACAATCTGGAGACATCTCAACAAACCCTGGGACCTACCACGAGTAACTACTCAGTAAATATCGAAGCTGACCATCCTCGCTTCCAACTGTCGGACAAAGGACTTAAAATTTGTCACCTCAATGTCCGATCTCTTCCCAGTCATCGCGATGAGACCCAGGCGCTGATTCAACTGAACAACTTCGACTTGACTCTCATGAGCGAAACTTGGCTTAATTCCTCGTGGGATAACAATGAAATTAGTATTGATGGATACGAACTATATCGGTGCGATAGGAAACATAAAAGCAGAGGGGGTGGAACTGCTATTTATATAAAAACTTCACTCATTTACGAGATAATTTTTCTTCTGGATGAAGCTTGTAATGCTGAATATGTTTGTCTTGAAGTTCGACAACATCGTCATGGTCCAAAAATTATGTTTATAGTCTTCTATCGTGCACAAGACTCGCCTGCTGAAATATATGATGATATCATTGAATTATTGGAGGTAGCTTCGTGTCGCTGTAACGAAATCATCGTGTCAGGTGATTTCAACATTAATCTATTGGAAAATACAAACGGTAAACTTTTAAAAATATTCCAGGATGCAGACATGACTCAAATCGTCAAATCAGCTACGCGCGAATCAAACGGGAATATCAACGTTGATTGATCATGTCTACACAACGTACCCTGAAAGAATAATTGGTATTATCGTTCCAATTTACGGCATGACTGATCACTACCCGGTTTGTTTTGTGCACAAGATTGGAGGAAGAAAACGTAATAAACATGGCCATGAGTCTATTACCTATAGTAACCTAAAGACCTTTTCTCAAGAACATTTTTTATCTGATCTACATTCTGCTCCATGGTCGTTACTTGATACTCATGATGACGTAAATGACAAACTCAAGATCTGGTACACCTTGTTTACTGACATAATTAATCACCATGCGCCAATTGTTACACGCAGAGTGAAAAACAAAAAACTGCAATAGTGGATGACTCCCAACTTCTTACAGAAGATACGTATAAGAGATCAACTCAAGTCACGTAGTAAAACAAATGCACTAGCTAGATCCATGTATACTAGAGTTAGAAACCAAGTAGTTAAGATTATTACTAATGCAAAATCAAATTACTTTAAAGATAAGATATTGGAGAACAAAGATAATGCAAAAAAATTATGGAAAGTACTGAAACGTGTAGCTCCATCTAAATCTATTTCCACCTCACCTAAATACATAGAAGTGAATGGTACGCATATATCAAAACCCGTTGAAATGGCAAATTATTTTAATGAATATTTTACATCGCTTTCAACTCCTACATCCAATACTGATAACTTAGTCGTCTCTCAAACAGAACTTGACACTTTACTTCAACATTTTGTTGATTCCCGTTTAGACACTACTTCTATAGAGCCATTTGATATTCCACCCATTACTAAGGAGATAGTCGAACATGATTTAACTAAAATGCATTCGAGTAAGGCCACTGGCTTAGATGGCATAAGTATATGTCTTTTGAAATTAGGTCTGCCAGTGATTTCGTCCACTCTGACGGATATATATAACACCAGTATAGTAAGTGGCATTTTTCCTAATGATTTTAAAATGGCCAAAGTAAATCCCATTTACAAACGAGAGTCGACGCACGACAGAACTAATTTTCGTCCAATTTCTGTGCTGTCAATTTTATCAAAACCACTTGAAAGGCATGTATCACTGTCCTACCATCAACATTTAAATACGCATAATCTTTTATATGCTAAACAGTCTGCTTATCATCCTAATCACTCTTGTGAAACCGCTTTAATTAGCATGACCAATAATTGGCTGAAAGCCATGGATGACAGCAAACTTGTGGGCGCCATATTCTTAGATCTCAGTAAGGCCTTCGATCTTGTAAATCATGATATCCTTTTATCTAAATTGGCAAAATACCACATTAGCCCACTCGCTTTGAATTGGTTTTCCTCTTATCTTCATGGTCGGTCACAAAGATGTTATATTTCAGGTTCCCTGTCGACCCCTTTGGGACTCTGTTTGGGAGTACCACAGGGCTCCATTTTGGGCCCTATATTATTTTTGACGTATATGAACGACCTACCATTATCAATTAATAAATCCGAAGTTGATATTTACGCAGATGACACAACTATTTGGTCAAGCGGTAATACTTGTCCTGAAATCGAAGAATCTCTACAAACTTCTCTTGACAGTGCCCGTAGTTGGTTTTAACTAAATGGTATGAAACCCAATATAACAAAAACCAAACATATGCTTATTGGGACAGTCCAAAAGCTTCGGTACGTTCATAAGCCTAATATGGATCTTTTCCTAGGTGATACGACAAGTTGAATGAGGCGATCACCGAAAAAATCCTAGGGGTAAAATTTGACAAACATGAAATGGGACAATCATGTTGACTATCTTATTAGCAAATTAAACTCGAGAGTACGCCTTTTGACAAGAGCTAAAAATTATCTAACCATCCATTGTAGGAAACTGCTGTATAATGCACTCATTAAGCCTATTATGGAATACTGTTGTACCGTCTGGGGCAATTGCTCAAACGGTAACCTGGAGAGACTATTAAGAATTCAGAAACGATGTGCTAGAGTTATACTTAATGCAAATTATTACGATAATTCTGTAAAATTATTTACTGAATTGGGATGGCTTCCAATTGACGATATTGTGCGTACCAAAAAGCTTTATATGTTTCATAAGATTAGTCTTGGTCATTGCCCCGAGTACTTTACATCATACAACGAAGCTCATCAACACCGTACCATAGCAGCAGTTAAAAACAATATCGTTTTACCAACTTCTAAAAGAATGTCAGGTAGTAAAACTTTCCATATTAGTTCTATCCGTCTCTGGAATGACACTGACTTGTCAACAAGAAACATTGTATCTCACAAGAGTTTTTTTGAAAGGATACAAGCTACTGCTCTGAAACAGAACACATCCTTAGAACATTTCACAATTTCAAGAACATATTAACTTGTACTTCTTTTAGATTCTTTAGTATTTGTAATATTTTAAATTGGTAGGAGGGCCACTATGAAAACTACTAGGTAACTAGTAATAGTGTTTACCCTCATTAAATAAAGTCTTTCAATTCAATTCACAGTAAGTCTTAACCCTTTACTCCCCAGGCAGTATCTACATACAAATTCTCCTTATTGGTCTACAACCATTTCTTACAGTACTAGTTGGGAGTTGTTTTAAAGCAGGTTCACCTGTCGTGATCATTTCCTTTATTCTCGTCATCGATGAAGTTAGGTGCTGATTACTCTTGGGACATAAAGGGATAAGTATATGATATACATGTACCAGGGCATTCAAAACATCTTACAGCAGCTAGTCGTAACCGAAAGCTGGTCGTCTGTATATACAGTATAGAACATTGATTCCTATTTCCTGCATGAAAATTGGTTATTCAAAGCAGTGATTCTGATGTTTTTGAATTTTAATATCACATGAAAACAATCTACAGTACAGTACTAATGTAGAAGCACTGATCAATATCATGTGGAAGCTAAAAGTACAAGTATACTATTGAAGCAGAAACAATTTTCTTGCTTAAACATTAATGCTTGAGAAAGCAATCTTTGCTTGAACAATTTTCCTGCAGCAGTACATTCACATGTGTTGAGGCATGTACATTAAAAATGCAGTTCTGATGAAACTATTATTACATGAAGTACCCCATACTTTAGCCGCAACTGGCACATCACGTGACGTCAGCGGTCACCCACTGTCAGCAATTGCACTTTTGGCTTTTTGCATGCAAATGCCAATGCGCTGAAATGAAGCGTGTAAATGTTAATAAAGACCAATCTGATGATTCTCATCATGATCAGTCTGACTCTGACCACTCATGAAACTAGTAAATGTAATGAAGCGACGACAAGTAAAGTTGCCACGAAAAAGAAGTACGAGCAGAAGTTTCTCTATTCATGGTTGAGTGATGTAGAATTGTCGAATAAAGAAAGAACAAGCAAGCTCGCTGATAACTTTCTTATTAGGATCCCAAGCGAAGTCTGCACAAATGGAGATCAAACTATGTTCGTTCATCACAGGAAAAAATCTACCTATCAGTATCGTGGGAGATTTATCGCTGCTGCTGCTGAAAGATCTTTTTCCCTCAGACGAAGTCCTTCATCGAGTTATGTTGGGAAAACAAAAAACGACTAGTGTGATTCGCCAGGTTCTGGGATTTTATTCAATACAGCACTGTGTTGCCAAGCTAAAGGCAAACACGTTTCCATTGATTATAGATAAAAAAATCGATCGATCTATCAATACTTGGAGTCTACTTTGATGAAAAGAATTTTAGACTTGAGACTATCTGATTGATTTGGTACCATTACCAAATGGGGCGGCTACCGCCATTTATAATAGCCTGAAAGAGAAAGGGATTCCAATGAAGAATGTCATTGGCTTCTGCGCAGATACCTGCAATGTACCACTCTGTTTCCCAAATGCTGATGAGTGATTATCCGTGGATTATGGCCGTCAAGTGCTCTTGTCATTTAATTCATTTGTGCAGTTTCTATGCCTCGAAGAAGCTTCATAAATCCGTGGAAGATCTATGTAGAAATATATTTTCACACTTTAATATGTGAAAAAGAACTGAAAATCTTGCGCCCAGGTAAGTACATAAGAAGTGACTTTACTATATGCTGAATTTCGACTAGGTGTATATGTTGTGCGAAACTTTTCTTTTGTATATACAAACTGAATAGTTTTCTTTGTTACACACAGCAGAACATAGGACAACTGAAAAAAGTTACATTCAAAACATTTACGCCTAAGGTACTTAAATTGTGTAATTTTTAATATATTTAAATATCCAATTTTAATTATTTGTAATTTGTTAAACTGTAGGTCAGACTAGATGGCTATCAATGAAATTGTGTGTAAAGAGAATTCTGGAGCAATATACAGCATTAAAGATTTACTTTACTGGTGTGGCACTGATCACACACACACCAACGATTCAATACTAGCAAGTTTGAAAAACAAGTTCATTAAATCATATCTGGAGTTCATGGACTTCAATTTGGGCAGGTTTGTTTTGATTTATACATTATTGTTAGAGTGTTTTGTCTGAGTTGGTCAAACTACATTCTTTATTGTGTGATATTGATTCTTACTCCAACCACATGTATGGCTGTGCGTCGTTATTAAGAACGAGTGTAAATGACAAATTGCAAAGTGAAAAGGTGGTAAATTGCCAAGATTTTTAGTCACGAAATACTAACGTTTCGAGCCTAGGCGTCCATCAGAGTATGACCTTTAAAATTGAAAGTAATACGACTGGAAAAACGGGTCTTAGATAAAATAAGTAAGGTCATGGACATGGTTACTGATCGATGGTAAAAAAGGAAGCAAATTACTTACCATTTCGTGATGGAGCCCTTGACGATACTACTTAAGGTTAGGCATAATAATCGCAGCGATAGAATATCCGAGAATATAGTAAAAAGTAGAATGTTGCGTAGACAGTGTTTGTGACACAGTCATATAACAATTAGAGCTTTTAAATTGGAGTATGTATATATTTGGAGTCTCGCTACCTTTCACTGCCTGTGGGCATAAATCGACAAATCATATTGATTCAATATGCCAACATGTCATATAAGACGACAAAATCATCAAGCGTTAAAGATTGGCAGTGTACTATAGCAAGGCAGTTCTTTCGCTAAACTGCAGATTGCAAGTGTAACGTCTATTAGTGAAGTGAGTTTAACAATAAAGCAGGTTTATTTGTTATTTATATATATCCGAGCGCTGGTGCAGTCTACGACCACTGCCATGCTCACTGCCATTGCCATTGAGGAGTTTTTCTTTGTGAGCGCTCAAACTTGCCATGACAACAACAGAAATGACAGCTTCGGCTACACGAGCCGGGTCAAGTCAACCCGTGTTTACATGAATATATTAACAAAAATTTCACACCTTGACACGCCGCCAACCCAGTCGACCCGGCTGTCGTGTAAACGCTAACAGGAGTTTATTCGTGGACGGGTCGACCCGGGTTGGGCTCGTGTAAACGGCCTCTAGATTATATATTTTGTGTAAAAGGTTAATTTTGACGAAAGGTCTCCACTAAAAATGTTTCCAATATATAAGTTACCACAGCTTTCAATTACAAAATTTTCAAAACGACTGTAAACATTAACCCTTTAATCTATCATGTAGCCGATTTTCAAGCTAAGATTTTACCTAACAACTACATTAGACGTCAAAACAAATCACAACCGAAATCACTACCACGAGACGCACAGTCAACTGCCTTCCGAATTGATGTAAACACTGACTCATTGCCTTTCTGGTCTGGTTGTCTGTAATTTGTCCTGATTGTCGACAAAATTAACAAGTAAGAACATTTTAATAGCGATTTAATACAATTCTTGTGTAAAAACACCAAACAAAACACCCACTTTACTGTTAAACTCGCTTCACTAATAAACTCGCTAGTTCGCTCAGTGGCGTGGCGACTGGGGGTGTGCGTGCGTGTGGGGGGGGGGGGGGGATGTGACACCCCCCAATAATTCTAAATAGCAAAAAGTTGGTCACACAAGGGATTGCTGCTGGCCAAAATAAAAATGGTGACAGAAAAAAAAGCTAAAATTTGTTTTTTTTATCAATTATCGGTCAACAGTTGGTCAATAAAATTTGTTTTTTTTATCAATTGTCGGTCAACAGTTGGTCAATAGCACTCAAATAAACAATAAGATGTTTTTGCCTAACTGCCTTATCTTTTTTTGCGCAACACCTAAATACGCTGTTTATACATTACAATTTTTTCGATCAATTCTCGCTTTTCCCCCTGTCTGATTCGAAAATTTTCACAAAAAACGCAAAAAGTTGGTCACTATCATATGACACCCCCCCCCCCCCCCCCCCAATCGTGATTCCTTCGCCACATCCCCAAGTTCGCTGTTAAACTCGCTTCACGTTACGGCTCCCTGTGATAATGCACAAGTATTTATTTTAAGTTGCCACAAGTTCTCCCAAACGATATTATCAAATTCATAGCAAACGATATTATATTCTGAAATAAGTAATATTCTACATCGCTGCCGTAACTTAGCATATTTTGACAACTTTCCCATTTCTTCGAACTGCAACATAACTTGTGTCAAACGACGCCAAACTTCGGAAATAAACGACATATTCCGAAATGCGATTGCGGTTAATATTGCGGTTAGGTTACGCGAGGTTGAACCGCGGACCGACCGAGGATCGACTTCGATTGAACCGGAGATGAACCCAGGTTGAACCGCGGATGAACCCCGGTTAACCGCGGTTTCTGTTAGGTTATTTCTAGGCAGTACTGTATCTTGGTATCTTGGCAACAGATACATTGGACACTATCAGAGAAGAATGTGGAAATAATGATCGAGTGCAGAGAGTTTTTGATCGCAGCTGTTAACCAAATCGAAGGCCGATTTAGTGATTGTCATAAACTAGATGTGCTTGCCTTTCACCAGCTACTGCTTACAATTTGAAGATTCCATCATTGAGTGGACTAGATGAGAAGATGCCTTTCCTTGCCGAAGTCGCTGATTTGCAGAAAGTAGATCAGGAATGGAGAAATCACTCAATCTCACTGCTGAGGAGTACTGGAAAGAGAACAGCATCAGATGAACTTGGTTAAAGTGGTGAACGTTCTGCTGTCTTTGCCATACTCCAATGCTGCACTTAAGAGTGTTTAGCCAACTAAAATTGATCAAAACAGATCATAGAGCCAATCTCAAGCAAGAACGTTTACTTGCTCAGTTGACAACGAAGATGACTCTTGAAATCCAACGCATTAGAAAAGCTACAATCTGTAAAGCTTGAATTTCACCTTTATTTGAATACGGTAATTTCAATAAGTTACAAATTAAACTTCTTTACATGAAAGCCGTATTATTAAAAATATATAAATTGCTATCTAACAGTAATTATTTCAACTAACTTAATACAAAAATAAATATTTTTACAATTTTGAATTTTTAAAAAAAATGTATTTAGAAAAATAAAGATTGAATTAGCTGACAATTTCCGTGTATGCACATAGTTTATTTTTGAATTCATGTTTATTCTGCAAGAGCTTAAGCTCATTTGGTTTTGCACCTCTTAGGAAAAACTTTTCTTACAATACTCCGTTTTTGGAATACGAGTAATAATTAAATTATCATCACTTTCTCTTAACCTTTTTGGAATACGAGTAATAATTAAATTATCATCACTTTCTCTTAACCTTTGCCTATATGAGTTAATTTCATCACTTTTCATAAACATTTGGCTAAGGTAGTCAGGTACAGTGCCACTAATGATATTATTCATAATAACACATATCCTCTTACTTCTTCTGACAGACAGTTGATCCCAGTTTAATTGATTTAGTATATCGCTTAACCTGACATCGTATCCTTGAAAAGTAATAATGCGAGCCGCACGATTTTGCAGTTTTTGTAATTTGCTGGAAAGGCCCTCATTCAAATTTGCACATATGGCATCACAATAATCAAATATTGGCAAGATAACTGAATTGTAGATGACCAACAATATGTTATTCGGAACAAATTTTCGTGCTTGCTTCAGGCAGTTTATGGAGCGACCTACAGTACTGCTCAGAAATAACCTAACACTGCGTTCGCGTTCGGAACTAGTTCTGAACGAGTTCGGAACGCGTTCAGAACACCATTGTGACTTCGGTTAAAAGGTTAATCGGAAAAGTTCGTTAATTTCCGACTTTAGCAAACTGCTAAATGGGTTTAACTTGATCATTTGATTGCTGGACTGGTTATGGTATATGTTCATTAGACGAGATTAAAACAGAAAGTATATTGTTCGTTAGGGACGCGTTCGGAACGCGTTTTTCGTTAGGTTAATTCTGAGCAGTACTGTACTCTTTTACTAATATGATTAATTTGTTCGTGTCAAGCTAAATTATCATCTAAAAATACCCCCAGGTGCTTGGCAGTCGTTACTCTCTTTATTGGTTGGTTGTCAAATTTTAGAGATGAAACACGGCCTAAATTAGACAATCTAAATTCTGAACCGATAAACATGTATTCTGTTTTCAATACATTTGAACTAAGTTTGTTAGAAAGCAGCCATGTTTTTACATTATTTAGGTCAGAATTAAGGTCACAAGATCCCTCTGAATACATTTTTAATACCATACAATGTAACAATTAACCCTTACAACCATTTGATAGAACATATGACAAATAATATTTCCACACAAAAAGTTTGCATAAATTATGCTAATTAGCTGTCAAAATGGCCGCCGATTGGTCAAAATCGGGATATACTTCAAACAAGATTTCTTAGGCAGTTTTAAAGGTAAGGTCCTGAACGTTTCTGAGTTTATAGCTTATATACTAAGGCATATTCTGGTGGTAGCATTTTCAATATAAACTTTCAGCTATTTTCTGACATGCTTTTTTCTTTTTTTTTCAATTTCCACCACCTAAATTATATTAATTATATCAGATAATTCAACAAGTATGAATCAGATTCAAAATTCCTACCACCATTCCCTAGATATTCCTGTTAGGAGGCTGTGGTGAAAATGAGGGAGAAATAGTTTTTGGAAAATGGCAAATTTGTTTGAAGTATATCCCGATTTTGACCAATCGGCGGCCATTTCGTAATTAGCGTAATTTATGCAAACTTTTTGTGTGGAAATATTATTTGTCATATGTTCTATCAAATGGTTGTAAGGGTTAATTGTTATATTGTATGGTATTAAAAATGTATTCAGAGGGATCTTGCTACCTTAACTTTTTGTTGAAGGTCAATTGTTGATTTTGAAGCAGCACTCAGTGGTATCGTCAGCATACATGCGCGATGTTGTACAATGAAGACTCGCAGGGAGATCGTTGATATATATAAAAAAATAGTGGTCCTAAATAGATCCTTGTGGTACACCACAGGTCAATTTTCTAGGTTTTGACATGCAGTTTCCCACAACACATTGCTGCTTCCTATTTGATAGATATGACTCAAACCAATTGAGAGTACAACACCATAGTATTTTAGTTTTTGTAATAAGATATTATGAGAAACAGTATCGAATGCCTTTGCCAGATCGAGAAATACAAGGTTCATCAGGCCTTCATCGATATTTAAATACCACTCATTGGTAGCATCTAACAGAGCTGTAACCGTAGAGTGTAATGAACGGAAGCCTGATTGATGTTTTTGCAATAATTTATGTTCAGTTAAATAACCATAAAGTTGGCAATATTAATATGCTCAGGAGTCACCCGCATTTTTCTCAATTTGTGAGTGATAGTATCTTGATTTAGCCTCTTTGACTTTATTAGTAACTAAATTTCTCGTTTTCTTAAAACTAATCCATAGATTAGCATCGTTCGTTAGGATTGCCCGCTTTTTCAATTTATCACGATCAATAATCATTTTTCTTATTTGTGGTGTAATCCAAGGTGATTGTTTATTTCTGACTCTTCTGCTTCTTATTGGGGCATGCACCGTCAGCAATAGTTGTAAACAATTCCTGCCAAGTTTCTAGCATTTCATCCCAAGGTACTTCTTTAAGATCAGAAATGAAAGATTCGGCATTGAAATTTTTGAATATTCTTGTTGTTACATACTTGTGTATTTTTTGTTGGAATTGCAATTTTACGAATCGCATATACCAAACTATGGTCACTTATTCCAATGTGAGCAACTCCTGAGTGTATGATTCGTGAAGGATCATTTGAAAAAATCACATCAATCAGTGTTTTTAACAAATAAGTTACTCTTGTTGGTTCTTCAATCAATTGTGTTTGCTGGAATGTTTCACTGATCTGCTTTAGTTGGTTTAATTAGCCACTTCAGAAACTGCACGGACTGGGTACGAATTAACGCGCGTGCGGAGTTGCGGGACGTACAGTGAAATAGACAAAGGAAATATCGTAGGTAACTGATTCCTAGCAAGCCTTTCTCCACCAACAAAGTGTTTACCACAGATCCTTGTGCTTGAAGAATTTCTAAGATTGTCATTCCTGATGAGCCTTGCATATTCCTTTCGAATTGCTTCATCTGATGGTATTGTGTGGACTTTTAAACTCCCAGAGTTTCTCCAGTTGTTAGTACAAATGGGTACAAAGCAATTCCATTCAAGAACCATGATTTATTGTTTAAAAACGAATAGAAATGGTAGTTTGGTAACCTTTGTGGTCAAAGAACATTACGCCTCATAAACAAATCACGAAGCATGTTTTAGAGCCTTCTAAATCGCTGAAGAGAACTGCCACTGGGAAAATAACAGCGTCCATTGACAGAACCAACGAAGAGCCAACATGTGAAGAGGCTGCTGAGACATGTACAGACAGCACGTTTTCTGACGATAGCTTGCAAACGACAGCTGTGGAGGTTATTCAAGAACAGCATTCTGAAAAAGAATTTCTCCTACAAGAAGTAGAAAGATTAAAGGCAGAGCTACAGGAGCAACATATAAACAAGAAAATGAACCTTTATTTAACATTGACCATTACAAGAATAGTGATCAAGATATTTCTTTTTATACTGGTTTTCCAAACTATGGAACATTGCTTCAATATTTTAGAACCTACTTTGGGTAATATTAGCTGTGGAAACTACACTAGAAAGCAGTTTGACCTGTTGGAGCATGAGCGGTCTGGGAGGCATCGCAAATTATCACCATCGCAAATTATCACCATGGCAAGAATTCACCATGGTTCTGATGCTTGGGTTGTTTGCAAAAGACCTTGCCCATCTCTTCCGCATATCAGAGAGTTCAGTTTCAGAGATATTCCGGGCCTGGGTACGGTTTATGAGAGCAGAACTGGAACCAGTGTGTATTATTTGCACGTGTACTTCTAGTACGTATTCCATATAAGGAAGTGACCGACGAGCAAATAGAAGGCATTAACGAACAAATACATGGTACTCGTACCAGCCCACTGGATGTGGGATTATTAACACGTTACGATATGTTCGATTATCCACTCTTTTTAAGAAAACTACGTTCGCTAGCAGGATAAGCTGCACGCATATTGTAAACAGATAATTTATCTTTGTTTTAATATATATTGTAGCTTTGGGAGTTGATTATTTCTCAAGAAAACGCTCGTCGAAGACAGCCGTGTTTTTGTTTACAAGATGGTATCCGTATTAGGAAAATTATATTTTGGCATGTTCGATATCTGCGCTTTTAAAGAGAACTAAGTTAGCTACAGGGATAAAGCTGTACGTATGTTGTAAATAGATAATTTAACTTTCCTTTGATATATTCTATAGCTTTGGGGGTGGTTTATTTCTCAAGAAAACGTTTGCCAAAGGGTTAGGACCTTTGTTGTTTTGGGGTATGAGGTTTGAACGTGTAGCTATTTGCTCGTTAATTCACTCTATTTGCTCGTCAATGCCTTCATTTGCGCTTCCTTATAAGGAATACGTACTAGATACCCCTATCATTATTTGGCACCAAAGGGGCAAATCAAGTACTTCATGCCACCTGTGTTTAAGGAGTTCTACCCTGACTTGCTATCCATTTTTGACTGTACTGAGATTTTCATGGAACACCCTTCTGGGTTGGATAACCAGTCTACTTGTTATTCCTACAAATCCCACAGTACCATGAAAGGGCTTATTGGTATAACACCAAATGGGGTAATTTCATTTGTAAGCGATCTATAAAGTGGGTCCATCAGTGACCCTGATATAATCAACAAATCTGGATATCTCGACAAACTGAACAAAGGTGATTGTGTTATGGCTGACAAAGGCTTCGCCATTCAGGATGACCTTGCTTCTGCTGGTGCTCGCCTTGTCATGCCAAACTTCCTCAAGTCACGCAATCAGTTTGCAAAATCAGAAACTGAACACAACAAGAAAATTGGAAGCTTAAGGATACATGTTGAAGATTGCATGGAGAGATTAAAGAACTGGCACTTTTTTGACAGACCAGTGCCTATTACCTTGCATGATATTGCACCAGACGTGTGGATCATTGTAGCTTGTTTTTCAAACTTTTTGCCACCACTAATTACTTAAATAATTAAATACAACTGTGTGCTATAGAATCCTGCTTAAAATCCCTTTGGGCTTATAAGTTATTATTGAAAGAGATGGATTTATAACAGGGTAAAATATTACACTATTTTTACTATTACTTGCAAATGTTTTTAGTAACTAGGTAGTTTTATATCGAGGGCTAGAAATGGAAGCTAGGTGGCTTATAAGTAGGGCTTCTAAGTAGGTACTACAGCATTCGATAGGTATCATGTAAACTTTTAAAATATATATACTATACCAATTTGGCAATTTTATTATTGTGTGATTCACTTAAGATTGTCGACTAAACCTTGTTTTCATTTGGTCACTACTGTCGCATTGGTGTCATAGTGGTTGATGTAATATAGTCTCGATCTATCTCTGCAATCAGTAAGGACTGCTTTGCAATTTGCATACAGCAGAAAAAATACCAGATAGATGCAGACTATTTTACATTGGCCACCATGACTTGGTTGCAACAGTGCAACCAAATAGGAATCAGACTCAATATAATAATTTATTATAATATATAATGTGCATATTTACAGACTACAGTAGCTACTGAAATGATACAGTATCATTTACTATAAAAATTAAATTTTAGCTTTGAAATTACTTGATCAATTATGTACAATTTATAAAAAATAGTAATTCCATCCCAATTAGTTTTCATTGTTTGTGCATAAGGAAAAATACAACAATGTGGTATTTATGTCAGACAACCGATAAGTTCATTTCCAACAGAAAACTAGTTGAGGTGAAATTAAAAGGATTTAACACTTGCTTTTCAAGAATTGATAAATAATTGCATGAGTGTAATTCTTGTTAAGTTAGAAAACGTTTATTTGAGACATGTATTTCCAGAAATAGTTTACCCCAGAATCTTGACTGGTAGTGTTCGATAGAAAAGATGTTCATTTTCCTACAGTGTAGTTAGCCTATGAGTATTTAATGTATTTAACATGTGTAAGAAATAAGTTATGCTGTTCAAGAACAGCATGCATGCTTGATGACATACCGTTACCGGTATTGTCATTCCACATAGCTGAATTAAACAAAATAACATCTACATGCACCCAGATACCATTAGAAATAATAAAATGGCAATAAAAAGTACTAGTGCAGAATAACTGCTGCTGAATTTGAACATAATACTGGTGGTTTGTGTTGATCACCAGATTTCCTTTGTTCTTCTTATAAATATGCAATCTGCATAGACTATCTTCAAAAGATCCTTCTTCCTTTGATGTTGTCTTCTTAACTTCAATTATTCCTTCTCCATCATGAATACGACCATCTGGTGAGGCTCCAAGGAATGGATGGCTCGTGGAAATTACAAATCCCGACTTTTGTACTTTATTTCCACTTAAGCATTCATACATGGCAATAATCTTACCTTCCCATTCCACACCTTCCCTCATTGCTTTAGTTTGGGCATTGTTAGTGTACTGCAAAACACTTGCGATGGCTTTTGTATGACTTGTTGTATCCTTTTGCAAGCAACGCTTAGCCTTTGAGGCAGTTATTCTTGGTTGCCGAGTTGTGAACCATAATTCTGAGTGTTGTTCTCTTGTCAGCCTTTCAATTTCCTTTTGGTTGGCATTCGTATAATCTTTTCTTTACTCTCTCTGCCTTCTCCTTTATCTCTACCATTGAATATGGACCAGTGATAACAGGGGAAGTAAGTTTCCATTTTAAACTAGGGGTCCATTTTAAACTCAGGGTCTGTTGCTTGTTCTTCAGGTTGGCTTTATGGCATAGCCCCCATGTAGATCCTGAGGAAGAATTAAAGAGAGTCCAATAACTTTCCCAGTTTTCTGTTCAACCTTTTTGACCGCCTCTAATATTCCAGCAAATGTTTTTCTTGTTGCATCATAGTTTAAGTTTTTAGCTTTTCGTTTTTTTTCTTTTCTGCACTCATGTTTGATGAACTGTAGGGAGTGAACTGGTGATGGGTCGATCTTTTTTTTGCGAGGTACATTCCACTTGCATGGTTTCGATGTACAAGGCAGCTCCTCGTGCTCTTTTTCACCATCTTCCTTTGTCCGGCCATAGCTCTCCAGTGCAAACAAACTGGCTGTTACATGGTTGCATCGACCATCAATACCAGCAGGACAACCACAGCATGCCTGGCGCACAGAGTAAACTTTTCCTTTCTTCATGGATGGCAAAACTTTACCTAAAACAAAAAACATCTGACCTTGTTGCTTGGCAAACATCTGAAGAACATGTCCTGACTTGAACATGTTTTATCCTTTTACCAAAGGCTTTTCAGTAGACAGTTGCTGCTTTAATTCAACATCCTCTATCATAAACTTGTATAGGAAACTACGCTGAAATCTTGGGAGGCAGTTGAGGTCGCCTTCGAAACCAGAAACTGGAAAATTCTCGTCTGATGATGAACTGATCTCTGTCAACATGCCAAGCTTTAACTTCTTCTGGGCTATATTTAACCTGCCATCAGGGTCAATTAGAGTTGATGAAAGGCCGTTTTCAACGTAATTTTTAACTAATAATAACAATATTAATGTTATGGATTACAACAGTAACTAACAAAACGATTTATTGTCGTATTTACCACAATAAGATCACACTTTTTCCCCGAGAATTTTCCACCACGACACAACCATTGTTTCAAAATCGCCATGCTACATTGCTCAATGGGTTTAGGCAACAATGCTCCTGGGATATCTTTCTCTTCTAGTGTAATATCTTCACTAATTACCGCATTCCATCTACACTAATGACATTTAAATCGTTTCCTTTGCATTCTTCTGTTATGGAAATCTCTCCTTCAGCCATTGATTCCTTCGAAAACAAATCGATCGCGTCCCCCAAAACAGCCCCAAAAATCATTGCGTGCAACAAATTAGTACCCAGGCCGTGCAGTTTCTGAAGTGGCTAATTCGCTATCATAATTTTCAGTAACATAATTGGAATTAAGATCGCCAAGAACAATAAATTCTTTAGATTCCATGTACAGAGTTTGAACTATTTTTTTCTAAACTGGAGAAAAACGCAACATTGCAAGAAGGAGGTCTATAAACGGCTGTGCTATTAAAGGGTACACTATTTGGTTTGGAGATATCAATACTAAGTATTTCAAAAGGCTCATTATTTAGATCGGCTCTGACTCTATAATTTATATTCGAGCGAATATATATACAGACTCCTCCTCCACTACGATTTCGATCTCGCCTAATTATTACGTATCCCTCAATATGAACTAAATTATCAGATATTGTGGAGTCCAGTCTAGTTTCATTTAATGCTAATATATCCAAAGTTTGATCTACCATCATGATTCTTAATTCGTCAATATGCAAGACAAAGCTTGCAATATTTAAACTGGCCATTTTAAAGCCTCGCACTTTAGGTAGTAACAGAGGTGTATCATAGCTTACTTCACAATTCTGATTTGCATAAACATTAAAATTGTCAATATCACTCAATCAAAACGACTTATTTATATGCGCCATAATTTTTTTAGATAGGGTAGATGAACCCTGTTGGTTCAAATGAAGACCTTTGTCATTTAGAGAATTATGGTCAATGTTATTGTGGTCAATAAAAGACCATCCCCTATTAGTGCTAAAAGTCTTTAATACCTTGTTTACTTTAGGTACCTTGTCTGACAGCACAGGATCATCTGACCTTTGTAGAACACCAGATAGCGACACATTCGCTTTGGAATTCTGCACAATGTTGTCAGCTAGATTCACAATACTTTCGGCAACCAGTTGGGGATTCATCGATTTAAGGTTATTGGTTCCGACATGTAAACTTATTTTTTCAGGATCTTTACGTAAAGTTGGACAGCCAGGAAATGATTTTATGTTGATTCGAGGTCCTTTATCGTTTTTCCGCAACTTCCACCCTTGAAAGTCGAATCCCCAAGAATTACGACAGATTTAGTTGAAGCATGGTTTAATGTAGAATCATTATTCGTTTGGTCAGGGGACTTATCATCGAGGTTGTCTTTTGGGACTTCTTGGCTTTGGGCATTTTTCTTATTCTTCGATTTCCGCTTCTGAGTTTTATTACTTTCTTGATCGCAGCTACCACCTTGAGCCTGTTCGTCACCTGTTCTCGAGTCGGTATGCAGGATTCTGAGAGAAGTAATTGAGCTGGCTTTTTCGAATTCAAGCTTATGAATCGAATTCGACAGATTGCTGTTCTCTGTTTTAAGTAGATCGACCTCCTTACGAAGTAATTCATTTTCGTCACGCAGCTTAATTTTCGACTCCTCATCTCCCGCAATTTGCATACAAGAGTTTGAGTAATTATTTAAATCAACGGCTTTTTTCAACAGAATAATATTTAGTTTGATTGAGCATAAAGTCTTGGGAAGCGACACAGGTTGAATCGAACTCGGTTGAATTTAGTTGACATCCAAGAGACGCTTCGTTGACTCCACGACTCGTGCAGATGAAGTTGCCTAGGCTTTCTTGAAAGGTTTCCTCGATAAACCGAGATCGTTCGTTTCAAACGAAAACATGTTATGGTGTTTGTCTTCATTAATGTCGACATTTTCCGCTTCTTGCCATCGGTCTTCCTGAAGGATATTAACGATGAACATCCTCGGACCATAAGTAGTTGGTATCTTCATTATAAGATAAAGCATTTCTGGATACTTGTTTAGTATGAATGTATGACAATAATATGCAGTCATGGTGACATGTGTACTAACTGTACTGTTAGTCACATGTAATGTAAATGTTATGACGTTTAGCGATCCCGGGGGCCCTAGCAGCCAAGCTAACACCTTCCCAGAACGCATTGCAAGCTGTGTTTAATAACTTTAAGCTTGCAATTGTTTATACATGTGAAATCTGAGGGAGTTTTGAGACTTGGCAGACTAAAACACGACAATACTATAAAAATTACCTTTTGTTAAAATAATTTGAAGGAAATTTGAAGGAAATTACAGAAAATTAAGACTGGAAAAGGAATTTTCAATATTTCATTGTGGAAACACTGTCAGTACTTATCAGTGAACATAGTAATGCTTAAATTATCTGACTATACGAATGATATACTGTGTCCAACTAGTCTTATGAGTAAAAAATAAAGTTTCAACCCACCATCAACGCATTGCTAAAGCAAGCCCAATTCGGTCTTGGTAACCAATATCGAAATACATTTTCGACTTTTAGTCTCTGGACACAACAACTCATTTTACACACATAGTGTGTTACAAAATGTGTTTTTACACTTAAGTGTGTTTTTAACTGGTTTGCAACATGGCTTGCTAACTTTTCTAGTGTATCAACAGTTTCTTGAATGGGGATGGGAAGCAATGTCACCCTGCTACATCTCAAGTCCTTATTTCTGGATAGATTCTAATGTAACTCATTGTAGTCCTAAGGTTATGACAACTAAAAAACCGATAGAGCAATCTACTACATGTACCTCACAAAGTGCCCCAAAACAATACATGGAGGTAATAGAAACGGAAGGAGGAAAAGGAACATGCATCCCTAATACTATGTTACCAAGCCTGGAGATCCCTTCAGTAAATCAGTGACTTAGGTGCAGTTCAATGTAGTGTTGCTGATGGGCAGTATGTCTTGCCTACAGTTAATGCACAGCACATGGGAAAATCATGCAGAGAGCTTTTGAAAGAAACTCAAAACCTCACCTACCTTTGCTCTAATGGAGAAGTTTTAGAGTCACTGAAGCAAGATATATAGCCCTGACAAATTTCCACCCATTTGTTCCATCAGAAAATGGCATTTTTATTGGAGTTCCCAAACTGAAGAAAACAGTACCATGAGCAAAATCCCACAGAAGCAGGGCTGTGCTAAACTAAACAGAAAAAATAACCATCCAATACAGGTATCACCCTTGAAAAAGAAACAAGAAGTTGTTCCAAAGCCCTTATCAAAAGAAGACACCAGTCAAAATGAATACTTGGAAAACCATGTAACCACAAAAACAGATGTAACAAAACAGGATGACATAAATAAACACAAAAAAAACACTGAAGAGAAAGTTCATTAACATCCAGTCATTGAAGAGAATGCAACCAAAATATATTAAGAAGAAAAGCAAGATTTCATTCGATTTACCTAATCACAAAGAAAATGCCATCAACAAGCATGTGCCTATCCAGAAAGAAGAATCTGCCACGATTATAGTCGATGAGGTTCAGCATACAAGACCCTGGAAATCCTGCTTCAACGTTTACCTTATACAAGTGAGCAAAGGTAAAAGTTTGGTGATGTGGTTCTGAAATACATGCAGGGCAGATTTTATTGAAAAAAAGTTTCCCCTTTGTGGATGGTTTATGTGAGCCTGCTGTTCAAGATGACTTAGTAACCCCAGTTACTAGTGAGTTTATGCAAATCATCAACACAGATTCACATTGGGTATGCTTGAGTACCATCTCATCCAGTTGTGGTACTGTCAAAGTGTATGACAGTCTATACCTAACAGTTAGCTCAATTACTATCAGTCAAGCTTGCAGTATTCTCATGTTCACTGGCAACAACATATTACCTTCGTAAATGAGAAAGTTCAAAGGTAAACGAATCCTAATGACTGTCAGGTTTGCACTGGCCTTCGCAACAGATTTGTGCCATGGCATAAATCATACAACACAATCCTATGATCAAGGAAGCATTCATTGGCATTGTCAGTTGCTTGGATTCACTGGAGCCCTACCATCTAACTACCAAAACAATAGTGGCAATCTACTATGTCTGCCAAATGACAAGTCTGAATATGTGCAGTGTAAAGCCTGGTGTGAACATTCCTGAGCGGGCAATAAAAACAAAATGGAAGTGGAATAAATACAAACAGTTCTGTATATACCTTTCCTTTTCAATATATAATTTTATATATATATAATTACATATATACAGTACTGCTTAGAAATAACCTAACAAAAACCGAGGTCAAACCTAGGTTGAACCTCACCTTAATAATGATATTACTCTGTTCAGTGTTAGTTAAACTGTCTCTGAAACACACTGAATATAAATATGGACTATTTTCTGTGTTACTATATAATTCTATTGTGCTTTGCTAAAGTTTAGGACCAGTTCTATCATTGTTTAACTGAACCTCAACCTCCGCCACACTGTTAGGTTATTTCTGAGCAGTTATTTCTGTTATTTCTTTTATATATATATAATAATTAATAGTTTGAAATCAAATACTAATTACATGTGGTGTTGCTAGGTTCTAACCTTGGTCCACTTCTCTTTGTTGTATACATAAATGATCTGCCAAACTGTCTAGAAAAAACGCAAGCATTGATGTTTGTGGACAACACCAACATTATATGTTGGGGAGAATCGCCTGCTGACATTGAACGCAAAATTAATATAGATCTCGATAACGTTCACAAATGGCTTACTTCCAACAACTAATCGACCTTGGTCGGTTCAATAACCTATACTTATTGGTATGTATTAGTAGTTATATCTGTATAATTTGTAAATTGTTAATTTTCTCCATATTTTCTTTATATATACATATATATGTAAATACATGGCCCTTTGAAAATCAGGAAACTGAAAGGCTACCATGTGTAAATAAGTTTAATTAATAATAATATGTTTCACGTTGTATTGCTGCATGAACGACAGGAGGCAAATCCAATTCCAATCGCGAGGCGGCGCCAGACGTAAGTTCCCAACAGTGATCGTCCTAGAGGAAAACAAATTACCACCATTTTGAACGAGCATTTGCGAAAAGAGCTATTGGGGTTTATATTCACAATTTTCCGTTGTAGTTTATACATCAGGAGTCATTGATATTATTGACACTCAGACTGTGTATTTATATTTTTTATACGATCATGTATTGATGGGTATTCTAACATGTTATACAAAATAAACACGTTTGATATACAACAGACCGTGTCAGTTGACTTATAACTAGAGCGAAAAGAATAAGTTATTGTAGTGTAATACTATTTATTTATGAACCAGAGCTGCTAAATATTACTCGTTCGAAACCGTTTTGCGGCCCTCAAGGCAACTTCTATTCCCATGCTCCTTGGGGAGTTAGAAAGGCGTTTCTCAAACGAAAATACTGAAGTACTGGGGGCGTTGGAGGCTTTGGATGCATCAAAACCAACGAGCACGTATCTGGATTACACAACGCTGTCCCCGAAAAATATGGAAATTGTGTCGCAATTGACTCTGGTTTGCTGGAGACTGAATGCGAACGAGCGAAGATTTTAATTGCGGCCGGAAAGAACATAGATCCTGAATTATACCTTAATTTATTTAAAGTGATCGGTATATGGAAGACCTTGCCAGTTGGTACTGCAAACATAGAAAGAAGTTTTAGCACAATGAACAGAATAATAGGCTGGGCTCGCAACAGTTTAGACTCTTCGTGGGCCAGTGACTTTATGTTGCTATCAATGAACAAGGACATCTTAAGGCCCATCTACACGATACGATTTTTGCTTACGATTGTCGTATACGACTTGCTGACGCCATCCTTGCGACACGAATCGTGCCGTGTACACAGCCCTACGACTGTTGTATACGACACAAAAAAATCGCAGGGATTAAAACTTGTTTTAAAATCCTACGACTTACTTACGATTTGTACTGTGAAAATATAAAAAGTTCAAAACGGCAGAGGGTGAAACTTCGAACAAAAACAACAAGAAACAAAAGGAAGCATATAATTTTTTTGATCATGAAGTTGAAATGTTAATTCATGCATGGAGTAAGCGCGAGGTACTTTTTAACAGCAAAAATCCTGACTATTTTAAGAAAGATCCTCGCATGACAGCTGTAAACCAAATGGTCGAAGAACTGGACTTTACAGGTGCGTTACTACTGATAGTTAGATAATTATAGCTGCAAAACTGCCAAAACACATAATATACTGTATTACAGTAAACACCAAGTGAAACGTCAACACAGTTAACCTTGTTTTGACAGCACAGATAATTTTACGGCGACATGCAAACAACAAGATAAAGCAAAGCTGAGTAAAGTCACTTTTCAGCCTCTCAGTGACTTTTAAAATTGATAAATACAGAATTAGTCAAATTCCAAACTTACTGGGAACGGAAACAAGCAAAAGTTATCCTACTGTTTAGTGTAATGGTGTACCGATTTGCATAAAACAAATGGCGGACTATGCTTGCTCAAAGACGAACTCAATTTAGTATACAATTGTTAAAAGTTCACACGATTCAATACAATGACTTACGTATTTGACGGCCATCAAGCTCAGACAAGTTCAGCATATGCTATGTGTAATATGCATTGGATGGGATAAAACGACGCATAACTATCCTATTTAAGAAACTATCAGCGTCTTTTTCGTCATAACAGCTATAGGATTGTTTTTGCCTGTAATGGTTTGAAAATCTGTATGGCTTCCCAATTATCGTTTAGCCAATTAAAAACAAGAGAAGCATTATCGTTTAAGCCAATTGAACTAAATAGAAGCCAGTAGAAACTAGCCTGGTTTTTAGCTGTTCTGAACTATTCAATAATTCGTATTAAATTTGATCATTAATTCCTTCTTTGTTTTGCAAAATCTGTTACATTTGTGGGTATATGTATGTAATGTAAGTACTAACTATAATCTCACCTTCAAGGTTTAACATCAGCAGATGTCCAAAAAAATGGCTGGCCTACGTACCTATTATGGTAGGGAGATAGGAAAGGAAAAAGCGAGTAGGAGTAGTGGTAAAGGTACATTGAAATGATCTCTATAACAGTAAATGGCCTTTTTTCCACCTCCTCCATTTCCTAAGAGATAATATCACCCCCAGGAAAACACAGTGTACCATTCCAATCAATGCTGTTGTTATTGAGGAATCTGACCAGGAAAGTGAATCAAGGACATCATTTCAAACCCCAGGCCCAGGAGAAGGTGCCAGTACTGCAGCTGTCGCTTTGTACAATGTGGATAACCCTCCCTCATCCAAGAACAAACGAAAGAGGAAGACGGAGTTGTTAGCTTCTTGTTTACAAGAGCTAATACACAAGCCTCAGCCACCAATCTCATCTGATCAACTTTTTGGTCAGTATGTTGGTCAACAACTACAAAAAGTTCCCAAGGGATATAAAAAAGAGTTGTTGAAACTGGAGGTTCAACAACTTATTGTAAAAGCCATGCATCCCCATTCCTCAAGATCAGTGCTTACTGAGCTTGATGAAAACATTATAATTGTATGAAACATGAATTATGTATATATATATATATATAAACATTTTAATTTACAACATTTTGATGTTTTTTTTCAAAAGCCAGCTTACATACAGTATGGTAATTGTTATCTAAGTCTAAGGTTTTGACCAAAGTCCCTCAGATATTAATTGTATTAAAGATATAAAAACTAATTAAGCAAACCCAGATCAGTTTTTCAGCCTCAAGTTATATATATATTTCAAAAAAGTTGATGAAAAAATAAGAATTTTGGCATACTGTATGTAACTTGGCCTTTTCAATGTACCATAATTTACATTTTATATACAGTACAGAAAATTTACAATGTAATTAATTAATAAAATAATGAAAATATTGAATAGAATCAAGTGTCAATACAATGTATTCATAATAACATGGAATTATGTAAATGTTTTTTTTTAGTTAAGTTGGAATGTTGCAACTTGATGCTGTGCAAGCTGTGTTAAATTGTCAGTACTCTGAAAAACTCTGAGCTCCAGACAGGACTCAGACCTGCAATGTTCTGAATGCAATTAGCCATACACTCTAACCATTGAGCCTGTAGAGTTTTTATTTTCTGAGTACTGGCAGCTTAACAAAGCATGCATGGCAAACCTTACAAACTTTATGTAAATGTTACTAAAAATATTACTTGTTAATTGATTGATGTGAATTTCCAAAATATTCAATATACTAATTAGTATTCAAACATATGCAATTTAATATATACATGTATTAATATTTTATAATAATTTTTTATTTCGATACAATATTTGTCCATAAATTAAAGAACTTTAATAATTATGCATACAAACATATAGTCAAACCAAAATGTTCCACTGCCCTGGCCATGATCATTAAAATGTTCACAAAGTTTCTCTCTCACTTCTTCAGCCTTAATGACTGTCTACCTTTTCTACAGTTTGGAAAGGATGCAATGTTACTCGACATGTCATCTCTTCTCCAATTACCATCTTTCACTGCACCATATTGATCCTCTCCATCGACAGATCCTGTGAGGATGTATCTATTGGGGACCTTAGCTCTTAGAAAATTATGAAGTGCCAATGTAGCAAGAATTATTTTGACAGCATCAGGTTTAACTGAAAGAACAGTTGAATACACCCTTAAACCTGCTTGATAGTATTCCAAAAACATTCTCACTGACCCGCCTCCCTCGTGAAAGCCTATAATTAAAGATCCTTTTCTCATCATTAAGACCCCGTTGTGAAAAAGGCTTCATCACATATGTCTCCAGAGGAAAAGCATCATCACCAGCAAAGAAGTATGGAATTGGAGTGTCAGAATCAGTATCCGAAATAGGTTCAGATGGTGAAGGATGTGCCTTAGGTTCAGGAAGGTGAAGGTTATTGTTGACCAGCTTTTTCCAGAAAACAGTGTTTTTCATCACACCACTGTCACTTATTCTACCCTGACATCCAACATCAGCAAATATAACATTGTAGTTCGCATAAACAACAGCCATTAGGACAATGCTGTAGTAGCCCTTATAGTTGTAAAACACAGCCACTATTTTATGGATGAAGAATTCGGATATGTTTACCATCAGAAGCTGCCATTTTTCTTCAAATCCATCTGTTATTGCCAACCACTCTAGTTCTTTGTCAGGGAAGTGTAAATATTCATCTTTCAGGCTATCGTATATGGCTTGGCATACCTCTGGAACAATGAGGGCAATAGCAGAGACGGAAATCCTGAATTGGTATTGCAAGCTTGAATAAGACTCTCCCGTAGCCAAGAATCTTAATGTCAAAGCCAGTCTTTCTCCAGATGGTATTGCTTCCCTCATGTTCGTATCTCTACATGCAAATTTACTTTCCACTTTGGCCAACAAACACTATTTTAAAAAGCAATGTTTATGATGGATGAGTGATGAAAGTTTATATTTGCAGCTACTGTATAGTTTACAAATAAAATAATATTTGCGTTATAATAATAATAATATAATAATATTTAATATTTATATAGCGCTTCTTCCATAAATGTCCAGTAGCGCTTTACAAAGTTGCTAATAAGTAAATCTATATAACATAGTAAAACTAAACTAGAAGTACAATAATTTATCTATATTTAACAACATCAATTAAGCCTATGTATCACAATATAAAATATCCGAAAAGTTTAAAATATCTTTAATATATATACAATAAAACTTAAAATACCCGTTAAGAGGAGTTCTCGTAAGCCTTGCGAAAAAGATATGTCTTTAACATGGACTTAAAACATTCTATTGTCTCGCATAGTCTTATGTGTTGTGGTAAGGAGTTCCATAGAGTTGGCGCAGCTACTGAAAAGGACCTATAGCCATATGAGCATAGGTTATATGTTGGAACTTGTAATTGTCTGTCAGATAAAGATCGTAAGTTACGCGCAGGCACATAAATATCCAACAAGTCTCCGATATATGCAGGTGCGAGTCCATGTAATGCCTTGTAAGTGATTAGGAGTATCTTAAACACGATTCTTTCTTGAATCGGCAGCCAATGTAGCTTCGATAATACTGGTGATATATGATCCCTTTTGTGAGTCAAAGTGACTATCCGTGCTGCCGCATTTTGGACCCTCTGGACTCGCTCTAGAGAATGTCTTGGTAGTCCGTATAATGACGCATTACAGAAATCCAGGCGAGACGTAACTAAGGCGTGCACAATGATTTCTGCAGATTTGTTGCTGAGGAATTTCCTTATTTTACTGATTTTCCTTAAATGATAGAACCCAGACTTAAGTACGAGTCTAATGTAACCCCAATATCTTTCACCTTGGAGGACGGATAAATAATATCGTCGCACACAGCTAAAGCCTATGGATTGTAGAGATGGGGAGGGACGATGACGTGCGGATAAGATCAGCATCTCCGTCTTTTCACTGTTTAGTTTTAGCTTATTTAAAGTCATCCAATTTTCCACATGACGTACACAAGTTTCAATTTTTGATGTAGCTACATTCTGATCACCAGGATCAGAAGAATTGAAGGTTACATAAAGTTGAGTATCGTCTGCATAGAGATGATACTCAATGCCTTGTGATCTCATAAGGTCTCCAAGTGGTCCTATATATAGTGAAAAAAGTATTGGCCCAAGGACACTTCCTTGTGGAACCCCGGATCGTAAAGGCCGCTCAGAGGACTGGCCATCTGGAACATATACTGTAAAAGTTCTTTCCGTCAGATAGGACTTGAACCATTTGTAAGCATTTCCAATAATTCCATACCTAGAGTTTAGCCTGTATAGTAGAATTTCGTGATCTATAGTATCAAAAGCAGCAGAAAGGTCTAGTAGTAGTAATATCACTGAACTGTTATTATCAATATATTTTAAAATGTCATTTTGGACCTTTATTTGTGCAGTCTCAGTACTATGGTGCTTTTTATATGCGGATTGCATAGGTTCATCCAAGTTATTAGTGGTGATATGTTGACACAATTGAACTGCGACGACTTTTTCTATACATTTGGATATGAATTTGAGATTTGAGATGGGCCGAAAACTGGAGTAATCATCAGTGTTGAGAGTCTCCTCCTTTAGGCGTGGATCAAGGGCGGCGCGTTTCAAAGATACTGGTACGGTAGCACTGTCCAGGGAGATGTTAACCATTTTAGTGATGATCGGGAGGAGATCAGTGAAACATTCCTTTAGGACTTTTGCTGGAATTGCATCTAGAATACACACAACAATATTGCTACCAGTAGTAAATTGCAAAAAACAGCCGATATTTCCTTCAATCGATCTTATAAACCTTTTAAGGTGATCAAGGCATACCCTTTCAGCATCATTACTTGGCATCAATAATCTTTACAAACTTCTTGCTATTTGTTTTTTCTCGTTGTAAAAACTGACTAAAGTATCAGGTGACTGCAATGCCAAGTATCTCTTAAGTTGGGAAATTATTGGATTCCAGTAGTTAGTTATGTAGCGGGGTTTCTGGACTATTTCCTGATGTGCCAACTGACAAATAATACTCTCAATGTTTTCTTCATTGGGAATCTTAAAACACTTGTAGCTACTTAACAACTCCAAAATATCATCTATAGGGCTAAGCTTTCCACTCAGAACATCATTCACGATTTCTTGCTCACTCATTGACAAAAATGCTTTAAATGAGTCTAACATAAATGTTGTGGTGATGCAACATTCACCAAAAAGACAGGAAGATACAAAAGCTGTGGAAAGTTGGATGGGAAAGTAACCCTCCCTGCTATACCCATAAACAAGTATTCTAGCTATAGCCTCCTATTCTTTACTTTGATAATCATGACTTATGGCTGGTATTTTTTCATTAGCTCCTACAGCAGCAGATATGAAAATAAGATTCCAAAATTCTGTAAGGAGGTCACAGAAGACCCCACGACCTTCACCTTCTTCTATCTCCCCTTTCTCATCAATCACTTTGACCATCAGAGTAACCTTTAAGATATCTAGATCACAAAACTCACTGATTAAGTTTTGTTTCAATTGAGACCTATGTATGACAATATTCTTTATTTGGAGGTCTTCTTCAATTGTGGTTACTAAAAAAGGACATAAAAATAGAGCTGTTTTATTTGATATTAATCTTTTTTCTACCAGGCATGGTAACAACTAGAACTACAGTACAGTACTGTATTTGTACTCCAATTCGCACCCTGGGTTTTTATTAAGGGCCATTTTTGCCTTACTCAGGCAGGAATAGGTCAATGAACTACAACTTAATTAGTTTTCTTGTGTGGTAAGCATAAAATTATACAAAGTTAACATTAACCCATACCTGAGCTGACCAAGAACAGCCCCTTTATTATTTTACACTCTTCTAACAATGTAGGGTTATTCTATTGTGTAATGCTAGATATTAACTTAACAACAAGGGGCTAAAAACCCAACATAGTTATGTTTGACAAGAGTATGGGTTCCCTACCCCCTTATTGTACTGACTACTAGTGTCCCTGGTTACTTCAATTATGCCAAAAATATTATTTAAGGAAACATACCAGGGATGCTATGTGTATTGGTGGAATCAGAATGACTATCAACACGAGTGTCAACATCACTAACAAAACTGGCATCACCAACAATAACAAGAGCTTGAACACCAGGAACTTGAACATCAGTAGCATCATGAAAACTAGTTCGGTGTTGTGCTTGAACACCAGGAACTTGATCACCTGGAACTTGAACACTGGTATGGTGCTGTGCTTGAACACCAGGAACTTGAACACTGGGAGCTTGAACACCAGATGCTTGAACACCAGGAGCATCATGAACACTGGTATGGTCTGAAGCATGGGCATGAATGTTAGCTGGTCTCATTAATTCATTGTCACTTGAATGGGCTGAATCACTCTAAAGATGAAAGTATATGAAAGAAATATAATTTTGTACTGGTATATTGATAAACAACTAAATCTCTTCTACATGTACTTTAATACACTGTATATAGTAATACATTACACAGGACATTATTATTTTTAAATTGTACTAAGAAATATGATATAATGGTATAAATAATTCAATCTTAATAATGACCTCCCCTGCCAGTGGCATACTAATTCATGACTGTTCTTAGTGGAAGATATACCTCCTTCACTATACCAACCAACTCAATTTTGATCAATTTATATAAAATCATCACTTAACTCCGTGGTCTGAACTGTGTTGTATGGCGGGTGCGCCTTTGATATGCCTCAACACGGCCATGTTGATCTGCGTAATTCAGCCGCTGGCTGCGAGCAAGGATAATTGGCCTCCAGTACTTTATCTTTATTTGGTTTTGATCAATTTATGTGTCCCCCTCAGCATTTCCATCTACTGATCAGGCAGAGGAGTATAGGGGTGCCACTCCCTCATAATTTTTATATAATTGTAGAAGGGATGGGTCAGAAAAAATATTCATTATTTTCTAAGAAATAGATGTAGTGTCAATTTCATAACTGTGCTGAGGGATCAATTGCATGGTAACAACATTTGATGGTTGAGCTGTCACTGTTGGTGCTGATGCATGGCCAGCTTTTCCTTGAGTTAAGAGGCTTTCCATTTAACCTCTTCCTAATGGAAAGTATTTATGGGGGTAGTCACACTTGGTATATTCATGATACAAATATTGTAAGCAATTGACCAATAACTGCCAGACAAATACAACTTATTTCAAAATTATATTATATCCACATTGATTTTTACACCAGGCCCACCATGCATGTATAAACTTAGGTAAGCCAAAATAATTAATCCAAACCCAGACTGCTAACTTTGCTAGGGTGCATGGAAGAAGTTTTTTCCACAAAATAGTGCGCACATACGGAAGCGAAATGCGCACTTTGACACGTATGGAACTACCACTATTCGCGTTACGCGACCGAAAACTAATTTCAAAACAATTAAATAATTTTGCCACTGACAACTTATACAGGCTTGCCACTTGCGTAGACAAGCTTAGACTATTTTCTTGACTAGCCGCTTTCCCGCTTGAGTCAGTTCTGTACTTCTGTGTTGTGCACATTTCGTTTGGCAAGTTAAGATCACAGCATGTGCCAATAAATTGGCCTTCTTGCCTTGAATTGCGCACTTAAAAATGTCATGTGCGCACGCAATAAAGAAATTCCGTGCGCACAGCAAAGTTAACAGTCTGGCCCCCACCCCCGTTGCAAAAATTCACATGTCCCATTTGCCTCCTATCCTGGACAGGTCTTTTTACACACAGTTAAGTACATACATTATATAAAACCAACTAACCTTGATGGCATTCAATTCTGACTTTTTGTTCTCGATATTCCAATATTGGAATTCATGGTTTGATGTAGATAGGCTTGTCTTTAAACACTTTATGGAGCATGAAGCCATTCAGAGGATGTGTGGAAAAAGAAGTAACTTTGAGGATGATTGGAGCATGGCTTTCTAAATCTTCCTCAACAAAGAAAACTGTTTCATCATTTTGATAAGTTTAAAGCAATCGAAATGAAAAGTATTGTACTATGATGAAAGAATGGGTACCCCTGGAACCTCAACCTCGTGACGAAGAAGTGGTGATAATGAGGAGATTCTACACCACACTAAAACCACAACCAGACTACAAGAAAAGGGGTGACATGGATAGAGAAGGTGTGATCCAAAATGGATGCCACCTGCCAAGGGAAAGCGGTTGTGGAATACCTTGGCACATTTTCTTCACACACCTCGATGCACGGAAACAGTAAGAAAGGTTCTGGTAGTGAGTACATCAGAACAACCGAAGCTACTAGGGAAAAAATCAAACAAGTCACATGTGCACCGCCACGGAACGTCTCACAGACATGGTTTTAGAGGATTGTCTTGATGCACTTCGGGACCTGAAGCAGGCCAATGTGCAGCAAAAAAAGAGGATCTGAAAACAACAGAAAAAACACTGCTGATGACATACAAACAATTATTAACATGATGAATGACCATCGGTTTATACAGGAAATAGTGCAAACTAAGGGAAAGCCACCAATGGTCGTACTATATACTGAAGACCAGTTAAAAGTAGTTCGAAACTTCTGTGTTACAAAGAGCAACAAATCTACCTTGGAGTCACAGAACATTTAATCTCGCAGCTTGCTTCGTAACATTGACCTTTTTAAAAACACATCTATTGAGACGTTTTACCCAAAGTTCTCCAATTATGCTTGGTCCACGTTTTCTTCATTGGGATGGTGCGTGTTGTACATAAGCGATTTTTCTCCCATTTGTAGACTAAATTTGATGCAAATATCAGCACTGAGGTTGGATTAAGTGACATTATCGTGGGAGCAGAGCTTCCCAACCGCCACTCAGATTCTCTGCCAGCGCCACCTCGAAGAGAACGTCCGTCGCTATCTGCAGCGTAGTGTTGGAGCACCTGAAAAGATAAGGAATGAAGTTGTCTCTCTAATCTTTGGAAATGACAGTCTGGTAAATGCGAACGATTTGGTGGAGTTTGAATTGAAGGTCCTAAAACTGTCGAACACACTGTTAGACATTGCTCCCAACTTTGTTTCTTATTTTGATGATTCTCTGGTTCCACGAGTTAGAGAGTATGTGTACCAGCCAAAAACGTCCACCAACTGCATGCCATTGAACTGGACTAATAACAACTGTGAGTCATTAAATAACATTCTAAAGCTCTCAACAAATTGGAAGGTTCTTAAACTCCCCGATTTGAGTGAGAAGATATATGCCATCATGAAACTTCAGTATGCTGACATGACATGAGACGAGCACTTCATGGACATGGTAACTACCAAGTCATTCCACAATTGAAGTCGTTCGTGCTATCAAACACAGCATGGTGCCAGAAAAATGAAGCTGAGAAAGTCAAGCATTTTCAAAAATTTATCTAGGTGTCGACAGTGAGGAAGGGAAATCTTTTGACATTAACTGATGGTGAGCTGCGGATTCCAAAGACACTGTCCATTGCCAGAAAACCTGGACAACGTAAACGTGTGCACAGCGCCAAGACACATAACTACAGGGGGAAAAGAGTAAAAATTGCTGAACAGTTACCGCACAAACATGTATATACAAACTTTGTGTTTTTCACGATGTCCATATTGAGTACTTGTAGACATAACCCAGTTAACTTTTGTTATTAATATTTCAGGTACATTGTATATATTAGTTACGTTAATAAGTGTAAATACTTAACTACAGGTAATAGTATGGTTTCAAGTTTATGAATTTTTCAAAGATCTCAAATAGTACTTGTCTTTCGCACTTGTGCTATTTTGTTGGTTTTTGAAAAACTCACTCATTTATGTTTTATCCAAATTGCACTCGAAACCATCCTATTACCTATTAATAATATGCAAGAAAATGCATGAGACAACCACACTTTCAACATATTTTAACTGTTTGAAATTAATTGCACTAAAATCAACCAGTGACAGTCGAGAAACCTTTTCTTAATGGGAAATAATTATGAAACAGTTGGAAGCAGATTGAAAGCACAAGGCCAGCTAGCGTCGACTTGGTACAAGAACAATTTCCTACTAGCTAATACAGATAAGTTCCAATTTCTAACCGTCAACCCAAGGAAACTGGATATGGAGAAAAGAGATGTATCTTTGAACATCGATGGCGAAGACATCAGGAAATCAGATAAAATGAAATTGTTAGGAGTGCATATTGACGAAAATCTGAATTTCACCAGCCATATCAGTGACATATGTACAAAGGCCAGTCAAAAAGTTGGAGTCCTTATGCGTCTCCGAAAGATGATACCATGCAGTGCTAAGTCAGTGCTATACAAGTCGTTCATCTTGCCTCACCTAACTTACTGCCATCTGGTGTGGCATTTTTGTAAATCAACGGACAGTAAAAAGCTGGAGCGTATACAGGAACGAGCTCTGAGGGCAGTATATGGATCGAGTTTGGAGACGTACGTGGAACTTTTAGAACATGCAAAATTGCCAATGCTATACAACAGACGACTACAATATATGATATTTATGTACAAAGTTAAATATGGACTTGCACCTGGAAACGTTTCGGATCTGTTCAATGCTGTTCGTCATGGAAAACATTCAGTTAGGTATTTAGGGCCATTTTTATGGTCAAAATTAAGTAGTAAAATGAGGGACCTCTACTCTGAAGTCTTTTAGAAATAATATAAGAAAACAAGATCTCACTGGATTCATCTCATAATTTTATATTTTATTATAATTGATAAATGTTTATAGGGTTATATAGGGTTAATCTTAGTATTGAACATAAATTAATTATAAAATATTTTATGATAGAATACATACATAGGATTAAGGATTAGTGTAGTATTGCATGTAGTTTTTACCTTTTAATCAAATAGTCTACATAGTGTCCCCAATTAGTCTGTACAGGCTAAATACATTGACACTTCAATAAAGATATTATTATTATTATTATACTTATCTAAGTTTAACATTCGTCTATTGCAAAACCATTCTGGACCTTTTGTCGGTATTTAACTGCTTCTTGTCGGTTCTTGTCAGTAATTAGCATGACCGGAGCATTGTGGCCTTAACATCAATCCACCTCAACCGAAAAGCTGCTCACATGCAGCAATTGCTGGCAAAGAAGTGTTTAATTCAATAGAAAGCTTCCAAAGCATGCTGGAATACTTGATAAGTCTTGAACAGGAATGTCAAGGAATGACTTCAAATTCGATTCATCACTTGGTATTTTCCTTTCCGGTTTAAAAAATTCATTGTCATCTCCTGCTGATGTATGTTAAATTAAAAATGGCGAGGATGTTGCTGATAACTGAAATTCCAAAACCAGAGATGATGCTCAGGTGTTGAGCAATGCAATTAATTTTCAGTTTAGTTTCCTTGGTTATAGTCGGGTACACACTTGATTTAACTAGACCAGCCAATGTTAAGTTACAATGGGAAGAGATGGACATTCTGAAAGCTGAACAGGAAAAATGTCCAACTTAAAAGAAACTGTTGAGAATTTCTAACATTGATGAAGAAAAATGGCAAGTTCATCAAAACAATGCGCCGCCTACATCCCCAATGAGTATTACAAGATTAACTTAACCTGAGTATTCATGTTGAGAGTCTGCCGTCACTTCCTTATGCTGGTCAGTAATATGATGGATTAATGGCAGACATTACAACTCCACATTCGGAGTCGGAAAAATAATACTTGCCATCGTAATCTACTTTGCTAAACGATCCAGCTAAGTTAAGACAAAATACTAGACTGGTAGAGATACCTTTCACACGCACGAGATGGAACTGGAAGTTTCAAGAAAAATAGATTGAATACGAACAATGAAGTATTTCATAAAATACAACAAACCTTCGACCTTTTAAAGGCCTTCCATGTTCTTTAAGATACGGTAAACTCGCACGGCTTTCGAAGTATTTTATTACGTGTGGTCTGTCGTCCGTGCATGAGGTCTGTACTAGTGAAATATCCGAGCGAACGAGCGTAGCGAGCCGAGGTCCGTGGAGAAAACGGAGGTCCGATATTTCATTAGTATAGACCGATCAAGCGAGGTCAATAAGTAGTTTATTATATGACCAAAAATCTTGAGAACGTTCATAATAAACCGGTGAAAATAATGTATAAAAACATGTATTTTATTATTTTGAAATATGCATCAAACATGCGACTTTTATAAACAACAACCCCATTTATCTGGCTTTTTAAACCCATATTTGGCTTCATATAAGAAATTTAACTGGATTCCCTTTTTTCACGTTCGGACCGCTCACAAAAATTGTGATGTAATAATGTTTCTTACTTCTTAACTCAGCCAGATCGTTTAGCAAAGTAGCTTGGAATTCGAAATCAAAGGATTTAAATCACCATATTATTCTACACGCTTACTATAAAAACAACGCACTTATAGCATTCGTTTCCGGTGTGGAGTCTCCAACATAAAGAAAACATAAGCAAAACATAAACAAACCCCGCGCATGCGCAGAAGGGACTGTAACCCACCTTTAAAGTGCCTATAACGTCGTCAAAAAATGTTATTAGGGACTTTAAGATTCGGCAACGCGGCGGCTGTAAAACGCCAACGGAAGTAATTAGTACTAAATTCGGCTCAGTGCGCATGCGTCGCTTATGAATGCTTCGCGTTGGCGTCATTCAAGAACGTGGGAAAGTTACATCTAGCGTTCTTGATAGAACGCGACTATCCATGGCGTTGTCAACTGCATCAACATCAAAAACCCCACCAAAATCAATCAGGTTAGTGTTTTAAAAGCTATATTGTTTGTGTAAATATTCTCCAGTTTAAATTTGAATGTACTTTTCTTAATATTTGTAGTTCAGTGATGTTTTGGACGAAGGAACATGATGTGATATTATGCCGTGAAGTGTTGAATACGGACATTTATAAAACAAAGAAAAAGTCCCCCCAAAGAACTGTGCTATGGGAAAGGATAGCTACGCTGTTGAATGGGTATCCTTCTCCGATGTTTAACGTTGATAAGCGCGCAGTACGTGATCATATTGGTATCCTGGTTAATCGATACAAGAAGAAAATAAGAGCCGAGGAAAATGCTTCTGGGATAACACCACCTGAGCCAACTGAGTTGGACAACATGCTAGAAGAAATTATGGAGCTGGAGGGAAATTCAGAGATGGAGTTTCAAGAAATGTCCGAAGAGAAAAAAGACAAGGCAGAGCAAGAAAGGAATAAAGTTGAGGATATGAGAGTTAAAGCAATGGAGAAAATATCGGAAACTAAAAGAAGGCAAAATAATATCGGTGACGAAAAGACAACGCCGAAGCGGTGGTGATACAATTGCTTATTTAAAAGAAAAAGCTGCGAAAGATCAAGATCTCAAGGCAAAGGAACTCGAACTGAAAAGAGAAAAACAAGAATTGGATAAGAAAAAGCTTGACGCAACCATTAATCAACAGCTACATTTTCAACAAGAGCAGACGGAAATGATAAGAATGATGCAACAGCGACAACAGCAAAGTCAACAGCAACTGGTTAACGCTTAGATTTTAATGATGAAACAGCAGCAAGAGCAAACAAAGACCTTCATGGACTTACTGGAAAAAGTAATTAAAAAAATGAGTAAGACTTGAGACTTGATACAACGTATATTTCATTTCTGATTATTTTTGATTATATAAATATTTGCGTTCACATTAATTAAGACCTTTTGTTTACAAACATTATACTTACTATTAAGCAGCAGTGGTATTTAGAATGTCGTTTTTTGTAGTAGATAAACTTTACATTTAACATTTCGTGGTATATCTATTTATAAAAATTATCATAATAATAAAATTTGCGAAAAACATGTTTATATATCTCTACTTTAATAAATATTAACATGGGGTTGTAACAAACGACCATTGTGTTTTACTGCTTGGTTTTTCATTTTCAACTGAAGTATTCAAACAAAGTTGGAGGATCGAGCTCAAAGAACATTGCTGTTGTGTTAGAATAAAGACATGTTAATGCATTTCTTAAAATAGCACAGACTATGTACATTTTGGCAACTTGGCTAAGGCCAATTTTCATGTTTTTTTTAAAGTCCATAAATTTAAAGTAATTCACGATGTCGCCAAATAGCCATTCCACGGACACACGAACTCTACTCATGGATTCATTGAACTTTTTCATTTCTCTTGTCAACATGGCATTTCTGAAAGGAGCTTGGAGATGTAGCCGAAGAGGATATGCCGGATCACCATACAAACACATTTCTTCTCCACCAGGTGAAAATGCAAACTGTTGTAAATCGTTATATAAATGGGACTATGCCAACATTCTAGAATCGTGCATCCTTCCTTCTATAGAAACAAACATAGTGAGATAAGATAAAGGAAACTGATTTTTTAATTCTACTTGATCAATAATAGGAAATAACCTACCCACAGGACCGTATAAATGGCCTATTAGACCATTTGGTAAAGCAGTTGACTGAAATTTCAGTGAATGTACGCGCTTGTGCCCATTGTAAACGACTCTTTGATTTTTTCCTGGCCGGCATATCGGTCGGACGGTACCATCTATAAACCCAAAGCAGTTGTTTAATGCAGCTCCTTTGTTGGTGATGGCATTGGCATATACTTGAAGTGAAGCTGGTGATAAAAGTGCTCGA
This sequence comes from Chrysogorgia sp. JL179-B06, assembly GCA_035772405.1. Taxonomy (NCBI): domain Eukaryota; kingdom Metazoa; phylum Cnidaria; class Anthozoa; order Scleralcyonacea; family Chrysogorgiidae; genus Chrysogorgia; species Chrysogorgia sp. JL179-B06. Next base: position 1,083,214 of record JAYKKM010000121.1, read on the forward strand.
TTCCACGTGTTATTCTGTGACTGTGGTGATCAAAAATCCAGTCAGTTATAGGGATCATGTCTGAGTACCGGCATGGATAGGCAAACCTTTTCAGTAGCATACAAAGGCCTTCAGTTCCATCGCAAACTGTCCCATTAGGACATCTAAAGATAGGAGGCAGTATTAAAGCATCGACCAACGAGGGTATATCTGCTTTTTCAACTCTAAAATCAGCTATACATTCAGCTCCGTCCTTGTCATCAAGGGAAAATCGATTGTATTCGTAGTAGGGAAACGCAAGATTCTGGGAGGTGTTTGCATCGTAAAGCAAAACAAATTCTTCTTCGTTGATGATGTTTTGATCAAAACATAAAAGCAACATTTCTCGAGCATCCTTAAACGAGCCCATGAAAATTATCCTTGATGCAGCATACAGAATTTACTCGCTAGGCATCGCGTTGCTGAAATCTTAATTTTAATTTTGCCGCGCATAAAACGCCGTTCTCGCCTGAGTCTTTTTCGGCCACGACGTTCTAGATGTCGCCGCGTTGTCGAATCTTAAAGTCCCTATTGTTTTATTTGGAAGAACTTTAAAATGATAAAGTGATTTCTTCTGAAGATTTTCGTTTCTTCGCTTTGTTTTTGATATATTTGTTTGATATATAAATGTCCGGAATTTCGTCACACATACATAATGACTTATCAGAGAATCCCTCACCAAACGGACAGATATGCTGCAGATATATGCAACAGCACTGCATAACATATGTAACATATCTGAAGAAAACATCTGTTACATATCTAACATATAGGAATTTGGCCCCCTAAACATATCTGTCACAGATATGTGACAGATATCTGTAACATCTCTGCAATATATATATCTGTCACAGATATGTGACAGATACTGTTTAAAAGCTGGTAATACAAATCTGTCATGTTTAATACACATCATAAAAAATTAATAGCTAGTAACCCAAACCAAAATCCATTTATGTATACCAATGTATTTATTGACGAATCACAACTACATTCTCCATTTAAAGATGAAATAGTAAATATATAATAGACAACTGATAGGCCAGTTTACACACTCGAATTTGTTTGATTAGATTCTTCTCCTGATGCATATGATCTACCGACAAGAATAACTGACTAACTTTTGTATGTTCATATACAAAGTAAATCAGATACATCAGGAGAATTAAACTTGACTAATTGGACCATGTGAACAGGCCTTTCAATATAGACACTTACATATATTTAATTAATTTACATTAAAATAAATAAACTGAAATTCTTAATGTTTTTAAAAATATCACATGTTACACATATTGACATTAGTGTTACTTAAGGCTTTCCCAATAAATTTACAACAAAATATACAAAAATGACGACTAAAATCAGAATAAAGAACTATCTTTTTTAATTGTAACAATGTCAAGCAAAGACACGGGTATTTAAGAAAAAGGCTTTATTTACATACATGACATTCAATTTTTACAGTTGATTCCATATTACCTTATAAAGAAACTATTTATTCAGAAACTATGATAGCCAATTAAATAAATTATAAACTCTCCATCAAAGCACAACATATTGTATCAATAAAGTAAATAGAAGTAATTTCTGTGAAGTTGATCGTCCAGGTTGTTGTAAGACTATTGTTTACAACAGTAATAGTATACTTTTTAATTAGAACTGACAAACAACTTTGTTAGTTCCTAAGCTTCGAACAATGGATTACGAGACGACCTGTCAAAACATGTCATCTTTTGTTATAAGCATGAGAACTGAGAACACTGATTGGTCAGTTTTAATTAAAATATATATAGACTTTTGTAATCATGCCCTCAGTTAGTCAATTTGTGCAGTGACTATACTGTAAATAATAATGGTAAACCTATTTTCTCTACAAATTAAATTTAAACACTACATGCACAGTTTGTTATTTAGAGTACATCTTACTTCTATGTTTTGCCATAAATGTTATTATTTCTGGATCATCCATTCGTCTTGTAGACAGCTTTTGACTACTATTTGAAGAATGGTTTCAACAATGTTTGCCATCTGTTCAATATTGGATCTATCTTAAAAAATTGAAATTCAAAAATTATTCTCCAGCAATATAGTTAATACCACACTTTTTCCAAGTCACCGACACAGATATTTAAGATTAATTTTAGACCAATGTTATTAATATCCAGTATTATAACAACTAAAATATTATATTACAGAACATGTATATAAATTCTGAAATATTTATATAATACATGCAACTACCTCTATACACAGCATTACATTCTCCCAATTTATATATTTAATGCGACTGCACTTTTTTCACATAAAACATTATGATAATACATATACAACCATATATGTACAGTATATAAATTCTGAATCACGGTTGGTGATCAAACATGTATAATATACAATTGGTAATATTTGGCATTTCACTCGATCAAACTACATGTTGAAAGGATTTATGGTGAAGGAAAATTTCGAGTGTTGGAATACATACATTTTAAGACCAAACCGGGACCAGTTGCGAAAAATGCAACTTCAAGGCCTTCCAGCTGGAATTGAACCGCGATGCTAATGCAGTGCTCTGACCACTGAGCTACGGAAGCCGTTGCCGAGAGCCTGGTTTATGCATGATAACAAGAATTATCCAGACCTCTTTCAGCCTTCAACTTTGGCAGATAACATTGACCTTGGTCTGGTGAATTCTTGATATCAAGGCAGGCGCGACGTCATTTCCATAGAATACTGTGAATTATTGGATGGGGTGTACAAAATTAAAATTATTGGATGCTGATGACATCACTAGGAAAAACACGCGAAAATTACAATATAAAAAATGGCTTGTAGTAGATTACTACCAGACTGTGACTTTGTATATTTTTAGTAAGACTATTTTGAACAATTATTGGATTCGGCTTACTTATGACATCAAGAATTATCCAGACCGTGGTCAATGTTATCTGCCTCAGCCATCGGCAGATAACATTGACCTCAGTCTGGACTCTGGATAATTCTTTATCATGCTCAGCTTCATCCAATAATTGTATAGTATTCGATGGACATTGAGAATTCACTGGAGTATGTTGACCAATAAGAAATGAGAATGAACTTTGAATGTACAGGTATTATAATAAACAATTATTGGACAAGGTTGAGCATGATATCAAGAATTCACGTTTGGAAGCCATGCAAAGATATTTATGTATTCAGTCAATTGGTGAAACAACATGAATACTAGTAGTATTATAATACTCGATCAATAATGCTTGTGAGTGTACACACTTTGACAAACTTAAACATTAACAGGTACAGGGTGTACCATGTACATCCACTGAACACTCAGTTTTTGTTGGTCAGGAGAAAACATTTTTAAATTATTTAAAAATCAATATCATACAGATTGACGGTATGCATATGCTCTTTAACAAGCATAATAAAAAATATTAGTAGATAAGATAAACTTAAACTTTGAGTCAAACTTACCAAAATCTCTTAGTTTTGTTTAAGCAGGAATGACAAAATTGTAACTTCATCTATTATATTTTTTGAAAAGCAAGAAACAACCTAATTAAAATACAGATAACAGTTACTGTAACAATAAATTAAAGACTATAACCAAAGTAAGTAATTTATTAGCCTGCTGACATTTCTAAACCTGGCCTTAAATTTCGGGCTGCGAGCAGGCTAGTAATTTATTAAACTATCTTGTTATTCAAAATATATACCGTATAGTGATTATTATTACAATACATGATGATCGTCAAGCTCAAATCCTCAGAAAATGAATCCCACACAGTTTCCTAAGCATTACTGGTATATGGTGAATGTTGTATATACAGTGAATATAGTAATCATTTGAGCTTGACAATGTCTAATTGTCAATGTATTGTCTGAGCTCATTCACTTGGACTTTATTTTTGGAATTTACATGCATTTTAATTCCATGAAAAATAAAAAATCTATAACTAATTGACAACCGGTATGCAATATCACATGAAGAAATCTTTTGAATAATGCCAAATGTTTGGAAGTTAAATTTATACATAAAAATGATGATAACAACATTTCTAAAACGAAACCAATATCACATATGCCATTACTATCTGAATTTGTGCTTTTCAGCAAGGATTTAAATCCTTAGAAGTTCCCTTTTGTTGATTCTTATTCATACTTAATCATATCATAAACAAATGAAAGGTTATGTAAATGGCTATTCATGATAAATGTTTCTATAACATACCACTTTGTTTCCAGAGATCAAATACCAGTAAAGGATGGGCTTTCTCCATCACTCAAATTATTTTGATTAGACACATGATATTATGAAATGGAATCCTCTAATACAAAGTTTTTGATAGAGAAGCGAAGTTCAGGCAACTATTTGATTTGCTTCAAACTGGACGCGTTTAGGATCAGGATTGATATATTAGTAGATCAGAGTCGGACTTACCTTCGTTCTTCGAACTTTGCTGAAATCGCATCACTGCCGTATTTACTCCCGCAGCCAGTATTTTATAAGACCAACGAATAATTGATGATCAGCCACTTCTTTAGAATTGGTAACACAAACTCACAAAGCAATTTTCCAAACAAATATCACGGATATGATTTTGCAACCTTGCGGGAGAAGAGCCTGGGTACGAGATCGATGATTTTGCAGGCCTCTACCTGATAATTTGTTAATAATAGCCTGAAGCGAGTTAGTGTATCTTGCTTGTTTATAAAGCTGCCGTACCGCGCTTGATCCCACAACGTTTTATTCAATAATTCCATGAAGTCATGCATGCAGAAAGCTACTATTCACTCAAAACGTTATAGCAATTAGTAAGACTTTGTTAACTCTACAGCAAATAAATCCTCGTTCGGGTATAACTTACCTATAGCATATTCTATTGGCTGTTGCAATAAAAACCTAAATATGACAAATGCTAAACTTGGAAAATCATTTGAAGCCCAATGGTATAACATACAGATGAATAAAAACTCGAATAGAATATTCTATAGAATATTTAGGATATTCTATTGTCACCCATAAGTGTCGTATAGAAAATCTAAGATAATACTCTGTTGGAAGAAAAACCAATATGCTATAGAAAATTCAATAGAATATTCTATTGACACTTTAGTGTCATACTACAGAATATTCCAACAGAATATTCCATTGGATTTAGATTTCCAACAGAATATTCTATTGGATGCTATAGAACATTTTCGTAAGGGAGGAACCTGAAAAATGTACCATTATTTAAGAACTTTAATTTCAAATTGACCATGTGTCTTATTCAGAAGGCAACCTTTGTGTTTGTGATAATTGTTTTGTATTGCAATTGACAACAAATCCATAACAACTATTTGTAATCTAAAATTATATGAAGAAAAAATAGTCTGGGCTCTAACATATCTGCCAAGTAACTGTAAACAATATACAGATAGGGTACATATATGTTGACAGACAATCCACGTATCTGTAAAATGTCTGCATATTTCCTACAGATATTTTGCAGATATACCAAAACACCAGACAGATATCATGCAGTACTGTGACAGATATGTGACAGATACTTACAGATATTTGACATATATGTTAGTTTGGTGAGGGATGTTATATATCTTTGCCTTCATGAAATCAAAATACTAAAGTGTGAATAACATGTGCGCATGTTTCTCCCACAACACCAATCTTCTTGATTTTAAAGGATTTCGTTCGAGAATGAAAGTGATACACAAACTTCTCCGGTAAGTCATTGTGCGTGTGTGACGAAATTCCGTACATTTGCATATCAAACAAACTGAAATATTTCAAAAACAAAACGAAGAAGCAAAAGTCTTGAAAATAAGTTACTCCAAATGAACAAATTGACGTTGTTGGCACTTTAAAAGCATGCACAATAACGGTTATCCAACATACCTGTTGTAAATCACGTATTAGAGAATTTTGTTTTTTGATAGTTTCTTCTAAGCTTCGAATTATTTTATCTTTCTCCTACAGAAATATTCAAAGTCTTCATATCAACTATATGACGCAGTGAGGACACAAAAGATACCTAGATTAGCAGTTCATTGAAGGGAAACTTCAGAATATTATTAAAAAGGCAGTTCATGTGTTCCAAAAGAAACTCTCTGAGAGTTTAGCAAATGAACAATATTAATCGGAGAGTAGACCATACATGGACGACCGTCAAGCTCATATCTTGAAAGTGATTTTGGCCCGCACAGGAATCGAATCTGTAATAGTAGTGATACCCCCACTCCAGGAACCAAAGGGATGCCGGCTCATTAAATATTCAACTTATTAGTTATGCAACGTCATCGTTCTCCGGCTCCTTCCAGACCCCCTAACTCTAGGTATAATATAAGAAACGCCTTTGTAATTATACAAAAATAAATAAGAGCTATCTTTTGATGACGTAATGCCTTCGGAAATCAAGTTCGGAAGGAGTCGGGAATGACGAGGGCGGTGTGAGAGTACCAGGGGAGACTGAAGCTGAGTGACGTAAGCATAATAATAAGGCGTTATAAAATGAACTTCGCCTCTCTACGGCAATGTGAATGTGGGACAGTAGGCAGCCCAAGTGCAGCGCATGCGCCATGGATATGATTTGGGACGGACTGAGGAGAAATAACGTAGACATCGATAAAGATACGCTATCGTTCTATATCAATAAATGTCTTAATGAACATAGAGACTTGTACGACTGTCTTAGCCTGTTCAACGTAATCCAGAATCTTTTCATCTTGTTTATGAAGAAATGAATGTGAATAATTTTGGCTTAAAACTTGTCTAGAAGAACATCGAGTGTTGTTGGACAGCATCAGTGACCAAATGCCCAGACTAATAATTTTGATCGAATTATCGCTTATCTAACTCTAGTGTATATACATGTATGAAGAATCAATTCGAAAAGCCGTGCGAAGAGCAAAGACTTGTCATTGAAAGGTCATTAAAGGCATAAAACAAAAGGACAGGACAAAATAAGGTTTCCTGGCAGAAGAGTATATCTCTAAGAGTTTTAAATAGGTTTACTTGAACGGCTTTACGTCATATTATAGAACGACCGAAGATATAAAGCGGGCTAACTAAACTTAGCAGCTTGAATAAATTTGTCCACCTGATCATAGACAAAAGCGTGGGAGCCATTAAGCGTAATAAAGGATTACATGCAATTCCACAGACAAAAGAAGGCAAACGTATTTCGATGAACACGTAATAAATATTGAATTTATTATTGATTTAATAAGATATTTGTATTTCAACTTACAAATAGTTGTTATGATTTAAGCTCAATCATAATATTATCTCCAGTGCCATTGGTTACTATTGTATACGGACACGCAGTACAAAAAACAATGTTGTGTGATATAGTCAAAGGTGATGCTAAGCCACATAATTTACATTGATGAGTATTGTTGTAAAAGTCTTGCCATAAACATTTGGGACAGATAGCTAAATGTACACCAGTCATCTTGCTTTCACAGTAATCACAAATGTATCCACTGTCATCTTGCTAGGTTGTTTCTTCCTCTTCTTCTTCGTCATCTTCGGAGTTCTCCGCGCTTCTCTCTTCGCTGCTTTCATACTCCGAATCTGTATCTTCTGTTCCTTCGCGTGCCAGTAATGCAAGTACTTCAGGATTTTCAATGAGATTCTTGTTGACTTTGACTTCTGCAAGCCCTCTCACGAAAACGTTTAGCGGCAGGCGGTTTGGGGATGTCGGTATCGTATTCAGTTACACAATATTCGATCAGATTTACAATATTTGTGTTCGGTATAGCTCTACCATTGTAAACGATTTCCCCTTGAGCATTCCATGTCAAAATGTCATGTGATATAAGCAAATTGTGGAGAAGATTTGAAGTCTTTTCAACATTGCTGTTAAAATGGGATAATACATGTCGAATGCATTGATCACTGTAAAATGGAGATGTTTCTTCGTTGGTGTCCATGGCTTCGACTGACTCTAGTACAATGAACTGATTTCTTTAATACTAATTCGGTAAGTCCTTCTAGAACTGGACCAAGTAACAAACCGAGAAATCCTCCTCGCTGGACCAGTATTTGTTTCTTTCTCATAAAACTTCTTCCGGGGTGAACTAAAGTACTTACATCGTTTTCGTACGGTCACACTTTTTCGATCGTTTCCCGAGGTAATTCGTATTTCATTTTGCAAACATTATGGATACAGTCATGTATACACTGAACTTGTTCGGGGGTAGCTCTCTCAAGAAGCGCCTGTAGTTCTCCAGAATTCGATAAACAGAAATGTCGAAGAAAAGCTGTCTGCTTCTTGTTAAACAATGTTTGCTTTGAGGCAGCTTAGAAAATGTGGTGTGCCTCCACTTGACATTGTGGCAATTTATTGTTCATTAATGCGATCTGTGCTAGAGTATGGGTCTGTAGTTTTTGCCGATCTTCCCAGCTATCTGTCTAATGCCATGGAGGCTATTCAGAAGCGGGCTTTGGCCATTATTTGGCCTGGTCTGCCTTATGTAGATGCACTGGAAAGGGCTGGTATTTCTACCTTGTTTGACCGCCGTGTAGAGGCGTGTGAAGTATTCATCAAACGTATTCCTCCGAGCAATCCCCTCCATCCACTTATCCACAAACGAGTTGTTAATGCAATTGGTCGTTACAGCCTAAGGTCAAGTCGGTCTAAGTACCCAATGCCTACACGGACTGACCGCTTTAAGAACTTTGTCACCGTAAAGTATCAGCCAGTGTATACATAATTGTAATTAGTTATAGTTAATTAATTTATTATTAATTAATAGTAGTAGTTGGTAATTAGTATATAATGTAATTTGCACCATGGAATCATATTTAGTCTTTATACATGTAATCGGCCTGTAATTCAGTTTATACTGTAAAAGGTTTGAATAAACGATATTATTATTATATTATTATTATTATTAAACATCTCTGCACGATAGCTAACGTATAAATGACGAGGTCGCCCCTAAAGTACACCTTTTATATTACTCTTTACTCATTTACTCGTGACTAAGATAAGATAAGGACATAAGGATAATTATAAAGATAAAGATAAGGCCATAACGATAAGGCCATAATGATAAGGCCATAATGATAATGCCATAAGGATAAGGCTATAAGGATAAGGCAATAAGGATAAGGTCATAAGGATAAGGATAAGGATACATTTACAGAACATTCCTGAGAAACATCATTTGGCTTCTAATCTTCACCGAGTGAACATGTCCTTTGCCTGTGATATCTGCGGAAAGAACTTTTCAACCCGAGGTAATCTTCAGCGTCATATCAAGTACGTCTATGGAGGTGACCATTTCAACGCTCTGCCTCCAGATCTTCCGTTATGAAACATCCTTTTACGTGTATTGTGGCTGGATGTACTCAAAGTGGCAAGACCGTTTGGGTGAGAAAGCTTTTGGAAAACGCTCAAGCAACCATCAGTCCCACACCTGAACGTATCATTTGGTGTTATGGCCAGTGGCAACCAATGTACTTGGATATGATCACAACTATACCAGGCATTGAACTCAATGAAGGAATACATGACGACATTGCCGAAAAGAACTTTTTAGATGTCTCTGAACGCAGCCTCATCGTTCTCGACGATCTTATGGCTCAGTCAGGGGACGATAAACGTATTGCCGATTTATTCACAAAAGGGAGTCATCATCGTAATCTGTCTGTGATCTATATTGTTCAAAATATATTACATGAAGGCAAAGAAACCAGAAATATCAGCCTCAATGCTCACTATATCGTACTGTTCAAATCTCCAAATCTCAGTCTTAGCACGACAAGTTAACCCTGACCATGTTCAAGAGTTTATGAAAAGTTACGAGGAAGCGACAAAGCGTCCACACGGATATCTCATGCTTGACCTAAAACCGACTACCGATGATTAACATCGATTAAAAACGAATGTGCTACCAGATGAAAATACCACTGGTCAACTAGACATGGACCATTATATTCGAAAGCGGTCATATGAACAACCACCTATCACCGGTGACCAGCATCAACTGAAATCGAACGTGATGCCATACGAAAATACCGCTGACGAACATAACCTAAACCGTTATATTCGAAAGCAATCCTATCAACAATCACCCATCCTCAACGCTGCATAATATTATACAGACGCCTCAGTTAACACAAGATGTAAATAATATACTCTACTCTAATGAGCTTAAATGTATTCTGTCTTTCCAAAATCAACTCCACGACCAGGTTCCAGTTCAAAATAATCTTCAAACTGCACGCAATATCCCAAAGACTCCAACACAATATGATTCTACAGAATACCTCCCGTCCGATCCTCACAAGGTTCTTGCTACACCTAAAGCCTATTTTTGACACTGCCAACTACAGTTTCCACAGAACAACCAAAGCTTAAACGAAACTTCTTTAATAATTGGGAAAGTTCTTCCGATTGGAAAAAGAGCGATTTAGCAAGGATGACCCCTGAAGAAAGACATGAATATGAACACAATCTATTGATGACTAGATCAAAATATTTGCCGATGGCAGAACAAAATGTGGCAACAGTAACGCCTGATGACCATGCAGGAAGAATATCGAAGAATATCTTCCCGCAGGAAGAATATCGAAAAATTTTTTAAATTAAAACGCCTAGATATTCCCTTAGAAGTAGACCTTATTAGTATTTGTAACTTAAAATAAAAATATCTTAATAAATTCAATATTTTTATATGTGTTTATTGAAATACGCGTGCCTTCTTTTGTCTGTGGAATTGCATGCAATCCTTCATTACGCTTAATGGCTACCACACTTTTGTCTATGATCAGGTGGACAAATTTATTCAAGCTGCTAGTTTAGTTAACCCGCTTTATATCTTCGTTCGAACTCCTCGTTCGGTCAGTAGGTAACCCCATCCACCAATCAAAGGGATGCCGCCTCATTAAAAAGTCATCAAGATGGATCACTTTCGGGTGATAACTGCTTCAAGCTCATTGGCATGGTGAATTTTCAGGTGGACCTCTGCGAAGACATACCCTCCTTCGGTCTACATGCGGATCACGTTTGTGTGATAACGGATAACTTAGCACACTAACTTGAATCTCATTGGTGAATTTTCTGTGGACCTCTGCGAAGACATCCCCCTCTTATTCGCGCGTTGTCTACATAAACACTGGCCAAACATACAACAAACACTTTACCTAAAGTGTTTCACCATTAGAATTTACCGTGTTGGATATAGTTTGTTTGGAGATATTTTGGACATATATTTGTGATATTGAGAAGGTAAGATATTGATATAATTATATATAATGAACTGAATTGTATGTATATTTGAATAGTTGTTTCATTCTTATAAGAATATGTTATCGTATATTTTCTAACAGTAATGGGTCAATGTCATCAAGAGTTGTACCCTCATCGAAGAGATCGAAACAATGGAGTTTCTGTTCAACTTCAACGAAGAGGAAAATGATGCGGCTTTCAATCAACGTACTGTGATCTGATCAAACAATTTGGTATGAGATTTGGAGATTGAGAGACGGGGATATGTACAGATTTGTTTACTGGCTGGTCGACTGAAGAACGCGCCGAGTTCGATAACGATTGGAACGACCATTCTTTCCTCGCTAGTCTACCATCAACGTCTGAAGTTATGCCCGAATGGTTCAACGCCGATTGGAACGATGATTCTTTCCTGGAACACCTACCTGAAGTAATGCCCGAGACTGCTATCCAGACTGGAGAAGGCAGTCGCAAGAGACCAATTCAAGACGAAGACGGTGTAGCAACAAGTAAGAAATCTAAAACTGTTCCGTTGTTTACAATTAAGTCGGTTAAGCAAGTGAAAGTAAAGAAATTTAAAACCACGGGGCTTGATTATAAGATTCAGTTTAACGACCTACAAGGGCAAGGAATCGCTGATGTTCTAAGATATTTACATAACTTGTTTGAGAATGTGTTAGATCGAGTCACTGGCGGTGTAGCGATGCAAGATCAAGTCCGGTTCATCACGCATTCACCTCAACTCGAGTATCCCATTTCTCTACCGTTCATGCCTCGTGAGAAATTGACTGTCGAACGAATTCTGGCCGAAATCGAGAGAGTAATTCAATCGAATGATACGTTTATCCTAAACGATTCGATTACCGTAAACATCATTCATGTCGAGATGCCACATGGTGGGACAGGAAGGAAGCGAAAAATTGCTAATTTAGATAAGTATTTGGAAAGGAACCATACTAGCGTCCGTATTCAGAACAAAGATGACCTATGTTTCGCACGGGCTATTGTGGTGGCAAAAGCAAAGATCGACAACGATGAAAAATACCGTTCCATAAGCAACTGCCGCTGTCTTTTGCAAACCAACCTTGCTCACGAATTACACGAGAAAGCATGTATTCCGCTAGGAAAATGTGGTATTGAAGAATGAAGAAGTCAAGCGATTTCAAGCCTATTTAACCGATTACCAAATTAACATTGTTTCTAAAGAACATTTGAATACAATAATTTATTCTGGTCCTACGATAACCATTATGATGTGATTTCCAGCATGCCTGCGTTTTTGGCTCGCAAGAAATACTGCCATGTTTGTAAAAAAGGCTACGATAAGACCGAAGACCATCTTTGCGGCGATACCTGCAAGTTGTGTTATACACAGAACTGTCCGATAACGAGTTGGGTGTACTGTCAAGAATGCAATCGGTTCTTTAAAAGCCAAGAATGTTTCGATCGACATAAAGCAACCGTGGGCGAGAAACGGTCGATTTGCGCTTCCGTCGTGAAATGTGGCATTGTCACCAAGTGGTAAAAAAAGCCAACGAATTTCCCTAAAGTCATAATTGCGGATGTAGTTCGGTGTACCGTATGCTAACAATACGTCGACCCTGAAAACCACCAGTGCTACATGCAACCGACGAAGAAAAGAAAAGTTAATGTTGAAACACAATCGGACACGAATTTAATTGACGTTGCGGAGACCGCCGTGGGCGGAGAAGCGAACGAAGTAGGAGAAAGCGAGTACTCCCACTTGTTATTTTTCGACTTCGAATGCACGCAAGAAGGCGGAGAACACTTACCAAACTTATGCGTTGTTCACAATGAGAGCGGTAATGAAAAAGTATTTAGTGGCCCAAATACGAGAGATGATTTTTGTGAATGGCTTTTCCAAGAACAAAACTGCGGTAGTATTGTGATGGTCCAAGGCTATGACGGCTATATCATCCTGCAATACCTTATACCTTCACAAGAATGGTTTGGTACTCAAAGTCATCATGCGTGGTGCGAAAATTTTAACCTTGAATGTACCTGTGCTAGACATCAAGTTTGTCGATTCGTTGTGTTTTATACCGATGAGACTCGCAAACTTTCAAAAAACATTCGGCCTAAACGAACTTGCCAAAGGTTACTTCCCTCACCATTTCAATGTTGAAGCCAACCAGAATTATGTGGGCCCCCTTCCAGACGGCATGAACCCTGGGGATCGTACTAAATTCAATGAATGGTACAATGAACTGATAGACAACGAGTATGTCTTCGACTTCCAAGAGGAGATCCTTAGATATTGCCGATCGGACGTCGACATCCTCCGACGTTGTTGTCTCGAGTTTCGAGAACTGTTTCGTTCAGTTACCGGCATTGATCCCTTCGAGAAATGTTTGACGATCGCTTCCGCCTGTAATCTCGTATTCCGCAAAAACTTTCTCCGGGAGAACTCCATCGCCATTCATCCCACCTCGTGGTTATCGACCTCAAGATAAACAATCTGTTATTGCCCTTAAACGGCTTTCGGCATTCGCGTAATTTTGGCGAGCAGCGCATTGGTAAATATCGTGTCGATGGTTTCCACACAGAGTCCAATACCGTTTATGAATTCCATGGATGTTTCTGGCATGGTTGTATCCGATGCTACGCAAGAGACACGGTCAACCCTGTACATTTTGTATGTGTTTGTAAATAATATTTTAATATTTTAGTTGAATGATTTGCAAGTGCAGGTATATAGCTGAAACATTTACATCAGGTGTTTAATAATTGACTTGATCGTGTGGTTTATTATGAATTCGACACAACTTGAGTATCCCATTTCGCTGCCGTTCATGTCTAGAAAGCGACTGACTGTCGAAAGAGACGAAATCGAACGAATGATCCCAGTCGAACGATTCCCCTTATATTGACACGATTACAGTAAATATTATTTATGTCGAGATACCGAACGGTGGGACGGGAAGAAAACCAACGTGATTGCAAACCTAGACAAATAGCGCTAATTTATATTAACTTGATAAATTCGGATTGATGAGAAGCAACGTCTTTTTTTTTCTTTTTTTTTTTTAATAAGCTTCGCCAAATAAAGAAAAATACAGTATACAACTAACAAGGGTACAAACGACGAATTACTGGCAGGGAAACCACAACAGTAGATACCAATTACAGTGGCCCCTAGAAAAAACAACATATAAAATGTAATAATAAAATGTATCTCATGTACTAACAATGTTATGCGCAGCACGTAAGCGAGCCCGATAGGGTCCTCGCTGTATTGCACTTCAAACAAATTGTCTTCCAAGTTCTCACATCATCTGCGCTGAAATTAGTAATCACGGATTTAAAATAATATTTTTGAAGCATGTTCTTAAAACGGCTTAGTGTCATGTGTCTCTGCCTTATTTCCTCTGGAAGATTGTGCCAGACTCTGGTTACCCTATTAAAGTAGGAGCGCTGGAAAGTTACAGATTTACATTTCCTTGGACGAAACAGGAGGGTATTACTATTTCTAGTAGATCTAGTTACCCTTGATGGTATAAGCGGTTGAGGTAGCACATCGCTCGAGACGTAGACGAGGCCAGTTACAGCCTTAAAGAAGAACGTAAGATCTAGGTACTCGTGCCAATAAGAAAGAGGCAGGAGATCTGCTCTGATTAAACGCTCTTGGTAACTCTCCTCACACATGAAAGGTAACCCGAGGATGAACTTAGTTGCTCGTCGCTGCACTCTTTCGACCCTCTTCATCAACTCGATGTACTGTGGCGCCCATATTTGCGTTGCGTATCCCAATAAAGGTCGCACAACTGCCAGGTACAGCGTACGACGAGTCCGATAACTTTTTATTTCCGCAGCACTTCTTCGAAGAAACCCAAGCAGTTGGTTTGCTTTGGAAGAACGATCGCCAACATGCTTAGTCCAGGTGAGGTCATTTGCCACCCAGATCCCGAGATCCTTTTCTTCCTTTGTCACTTGCAGCTGCTTTCCCTTGATGGTGTATGGAAGTTCAATGGATTTCTTTTCCTTGTTATCCTTTGGCATTTGCACTTATCCTGGTTAAAGACAAGCCCTGCTGCCGTGGACCACTTATCCAAATTGTCGATGTCTTCTTGCAGTAGCTGTGCATCTAAACGTGAGTCTATATGCTTGTAGATTTTTGTGTCGTCTGAAAATGATGCGGTTTTAGCCGAGTTTACTACGTCCGAGAGATCGTTAACATAGAGCAAAAACAAAACCGGTCCAAGGATGAACCCCTGTGGCACACCTGATGTAACGGGACTTTCTGTTGACGTAGCCCCTAAAACTGTCACTCGCTGGTTACGTCCAAACAGGTACGCACTAAACCAGTTAAGTAAATTCCCGGTTATGTTGTAGTGGCGTAACTTGTTGATTAACGCGGAATGACTGACGGTATCGAATGCCTTTGACATGTCCATGTAAATTATATCTGTTTGCTTGCCTGTGTCCAAAAGTGAGCCGATATAGTCCAGCACCTCCACCAGTTGCGTTGTACAAGATCTCCTCTGAGTAAAGCCATGTTGGAACCGGCTAATTTCCTTTGTTACATGTTCTCGTATGTTGCTCAGTACGCATCTCTCAAGCACTTTAGACACGATTGGGAGAAGCAAAATGGGTCTATAATTCTCTACATGACTCTTTTCTCCCTTCTTGTATACGGGCACGATGTTAGCTAGCTTCCATTCGTTGGCTAGAATGCTGCATTGTATGGTATTGTTAAATAGCAGGGCCAGCGATGGTGCTATTTGTGCAGCGGTCTCCTTTAGTAGGCGTGCTGGAATTCCATCCGGTCCTGTAGCTTTGTTGACGTCGAGCGTCCGCTGTGGTGATGCAAATATCATCTAGGGCGTGGCTAGAGAAAAATGGAGGCTGGGGAAAACAGAGACGAAGTGTTCGTTGAACAGCTCAGCAATCGCAGTTGGAGTTGAGGCTGTCGAGTTATTGCCGTTAGATGAAGCCCCAGTTGAAGATCCTAACACCACATGACCAGGTACACTAGCCGATTTGCTGTTAAGTTTAAAAAGTGACCAGAAACGCTTTGGGTTGTATTTAAAAATTGTGTCGAGGGAATTAAAGAAATGATCGCGACTCTTCTTGACCATAGACTTCACTTTTTTCCGCAATTCTTTGAATTTGACACTTAGTTGTTGACTAAAGGATTGTTTTAACCTCCAGAGGAAGGGATTCTTTTTTCCTAATTGCATGTACTATTTCCCCATCAATCCAAGGCGGCGTATTTCTACCTTTTATTTTCTTCATGGGGATATAGTCAGTCACTGCAGCCATAAACATGTCTTTCCATTGAAGCCAGTTGGTGTTTAGACAAGAGCTAGATTGAGCAATGATTGACAAGTCGATTGCTTGTAGGGCTGAGCGAAGACCATCAAAATCACCTCGCTTATAGTCAAACACGCTTCTCACTAATTTAGGGCCAGCTTTAATACCTGTTTTTAGTTGGAACGCGATTACTTTGTGGTCGGTTATTATGCCACTTTCTACATCAAGGACTGTAACAAGTTCCACCTGGTTAGGCCGGCTCGTGACGACAAGTTCAAGCACACTTTCCCCTCTTGTTGCCGTGATGTTTAATTGCGTTAAAAAGTAATCATTTACTGAATATTTCCATAAAACCGATTTTTATGGAAATATTAAATGATTACTTTTTAACGCAATTAAACATCACGGCAACAAGAGGGGAAAGTGTGCTTGACCTTGTCGTCACAAGCCGGCCTAACCAGGTGGAACTTGTTACAGTCCTTGACGTAGAAAGTGGCATAATCTCATGACAAACCCTCGAAATCTCTGTCTCGCTCGTCTTCGTCGCAAAAGCCAAAACCGATGAACGCTATCCATACATTAAAGATTATCGAAGGCCATTATATTGGCGAACTTGCTTATAAATTGTACGAAAAAGCCAGCGTTCCACTCGGTATCGGAATCGAAGTTTCAAAGCTGCTTGGGTGACAAAATAAACATTGTCTCAAATGTCTCGATGGACATCGTGGGCGGAAGCGTCTAAACGTTTTTACGCCCGCGATAACCATTGTGATGTAACCATGGCGTGACTCAAATTAATAACAAGGACCGCGCTTATAAAAGCTCTATGGTAATACAGAGCAAATACTTTACTTACAGTTTTACACCGTAGTTTCTTGCGTTTACCGGGTGGAGGTGTTTTGGGATACCTTGTGGGTATTGTGGGGGTTCTTAGTCCTAAATAGTCCTAAATAGTCTTCCTATAGTCTTAAATAGTCCTAAATAGTCAACCAATAGTCTTAAATAGTCATAAATAGTCTTCCTATAGTCCTAAATAGTCCTCCTATAGTCTTAAATAGTCCACCAATAGTCCTAAATAGTCCTCCTATAGTCTTAAATAGTCCACCAATAGTCCTAAATAGTCCTCCAATAGTCCTAAATAGTCCTCAAATAGTCCTAAATAGTCCTCCTATAGTCCTAAATAGTCCTCCGATAGTCTTAAATAGTCCACCAATAGTCCTAAATAGTCCTCCGATACTCTAAATAGTCCTCCGATAGTCCTAAATAATAGTCCACCAATAGTCCTAAATAGTCCACCAATAGTCCTAAATAGTCCTCCTATAGTCCTAAATAGTCCTGATAGTCCTGATAGTCCTCCAATAGTCCTAAATAGTCCTCCGATAATAATAATAAATAATAATAGAACTTTATTTAAAAACAGGATAAAAAACCTTTTCAGTGAAACTTCACTGCTATCAGTAAGGGTCCTGTTACATCATTTAAGGCCTAACTATTACAGGAATAAAAATATTATACAAACCTTGATATTATTAGCTAAATTAATTATTTACAAAAAATCATGTTCTAAAAACTGTTTTAAGGCTGTTCTAAAAAGTACTAAAGATTTTATCTGGCGTATATTCGCTGGTAACCTATTATAAATCAATGTTCCTTGAAAGAAGAAACCCTTCCTTGCTATTTCTAATTTAACTTTTGGTACAATGACACAATTTCCATTATTTCTAGTGTTTCTAAGATGATTCATGAGTATAAAATAGTTATTAAAAAGTTCACAGGATATTTGATGTAACGATTTAAAAACTGCCATAGAAGCGTTATAAATACGTATTGACCTGATATTAGGTATTTTTAGATCGGTATATGTTTTACTTAAACCATTATGTATTATATTATCAGCTCGACTTTCTAAATGTTGAAATTTAGTTAAAGTGGATTCTGGTAGATCCAGATAAATAAGATCACAATACGTCATTAGTGGGATTATCATAGATTGGTAAATAGTTACCGCAGCATGTACAGTCAGAGATGATCTCATTTTCCGAAACAGTCCCAGATGCTTTCCTGAAAACACGTTGCAGCTGCTGATTGAAGATTAAAGATTGGTCAAGTAGAACCCCTAGGTATGTATACGATCTTGAATAGTGAATTACTTTAGTACCAATTGCAATTGATAGTGACAGATTTCCTTCTTTTGACAGACGCTTGGCTGTCCCAAAAACCATTGACTCTGTCTTATCCTTCTTCAAATTAATCACCAATTGATTAATTTCCAGCCAATCAGCCAACGATTTTATGTCCTAAATAGTCCACCAATAGTCCTAAATAGTCCTCCGATACTCTAAATAGTCCTCCGATAGTCTTAAATAGTCCTCCTATAGTCCTAAATAGTCCTCCAATAGTCTTAAATAATCCTCCAATAGTCCTAAATAGTCCTCCGATAGTCCTAAATAATCCTCCAATAGTCTTAAATAATCCTCCAATAGTCCTAAATAGTCCTCCAATAGTCCTCCGATAGTCCTAAATAGTCCTCCAATAGTCTTAAATAATCCTCCAATAGTCCTAAATAGTCCTCCGATAGTCCTAAATAGTCCACCAATAGTCCTAAATAGTCCTCCGATAGTCCTAAATAGTCCTCCGATAGTCCTAAATAGTCCTTCTGTAGTCCTAAATAGTCCTAAATAGTCCTCCTATAGTCCTAAATAGTCCCAATAGTCCTAAATAGTCCTCCGATAGTCCCAAATAGTCCTCCGATAGTCTTGAATAATCCTCTTGTAGTGCTAAATAGTCCTCTTGTAGTCCTAAATAGTCCTCCGATAGTCCTAAATAGTCCTCCTATAGTCTTAAATAGTCCTCTTGTAGTCGTAAATAGTCCTTCGATAGTTTTAAGACCATCGAAGGACTATACGGTGACTATTTAGGACTACAAGAGGACTATTTAGGACCACAAGGACTATTTAGCACTACAAGAGGACTATTTAGGACTATCGGAGGACTATTTAGGACTATTGGTGGACTATTTAGGACTATTGGTGGACTATTTAGGACTATAGGAGGACTATTTAAGACTATCGGAGGACTATTTAGGACTATTGGAGGACTATTTAGGACTATTGATGGACTATTTAGGACTACAGAAGGACTATTTAGGACTATCGGAGGATCCTATTTAGGACTATGGTAGGACTATTTAGGACTATCGGAGGACTATTTAGGACTATTGGAGGATTATTTAAGACTATAGGAGGACTATTTAGGACTATCAGGACTATTTAGGACTATCAGGATTATTTAGGACTATAGGAGGACTATTCAAGACTATAGGAGGACTATTCAAGACTATCGGAGGTCTATTTAGGACTATCGGTGGACTATTTAGGACTATCGGAGGACTATTTAGCACTATCGGAGGACTATTTAGGACTATCAGGACTATTTAGGACTATTTAGGACTATAGGAGGACTATTTAGGATTATTGGAGGACTATTTAGGACTATTGGGACTATTTAAGACTATAGGAGGACTATTTAGGACTATTGGTTGACTATTTAGGACTATAGGAGGACTATTTAAGACTATAGGAAGACTATTTAGGACTATTTAAGACTATAGGAAGACTATAGGAAGACTATTTAGGACTATTTAGGACTAAGAACCAATACCCACAAGGTATCCCAAAACACCTCCACCCAGTAAACGCAAGAAACTACGGTGTAAAACTGTAAGTAAAGTATTTGCTCTGTATTACCATAGAACTTTTATAAGCGCGGTCCTTGTTATTAATTTGAGTCACGCCATGCTTACATCACAATGGTTATCGTGGGCGTAAAAACGTTTAGACGCTTTCGGCCACGAATAAATGTCCATCGAGACATTTGAGACAATGTTTATTTTGTCGCCCAAGCAGCTTTGAAACTTCGATACAGATACCGCATTGCCCGAGTGGAACGCTGGCTTTTTCGTACAATTTATAAGCAAGTTCGCCAATGGCCTTCGATAATCTTTAATGTATCGATAGCGTTCATCGGTTTTGGCTTTTGCGACGAAGACGAGCGAGACAGAGATTTCGAGGGTTTGTCATGAGATTAGACGTTGCTTCTCATTAATCCGAATTTATCAAGTTAATATAAATTAGCGCTATTTGTCTAGGTTTGCAATCACGTTGGTTTTCTTCCCGTCCCACCGTTCGGTATCTCGACATAAATAATATTTACTGTAATCGTGTCAATATAAGGGGAATCGTTCGACTGGGATCACTCGTTCGATTTCGTCTCTTGCTTTCTAGACATGAACGGCAGCGAAATGGGATACTCAAGTTAGTTTAGTTAGTTTTAGTTTATTAGATTTATCACTCTTAGGTGAAGGAATAACCCAACAGGCTAGAAGCCCAATTACAGGGGTTCCGAGGACCTACGATTTTAGGTCGTTATCCGAGAAGACCTGAAAGTCTTACCATTTGCTGATATTATTGCAAAGGCAGCACTTTCTCCTCAATTATTTTTAAGACCTTGAGTGGAGGTCCGTCGAATTCATAATAAACCACACGATCAAGTCAATTATTAAACACCTGATGTAAATGTTTCAGCTATATACCCGCACTTGCAAATCATTCAATTAAAATATTATTTACAAACACATACAAAATGCGAGGGATTATTGCCGATACGTATTTCTATATATTTTTATTTTTCTATATTCGTACTTGCATACCGCAAATTACTTCCGTTCGTCATGCTATATCCGTTCGTCACGCTCAGCATGACGTGCGTTTCTCGACCAATCAGCGCGCGGCGGCATCCCTTTGGTCGC
The DNA here is from genome assembly GCA_035772405.1 of Chrysogorgia sp. JL179-B06. Classification (NCBI taxonomy): domain Eukaryota; kingdom Metazoa; phylum Cnidaria; class Anthozoa; order Scleralcyonacea; family Chrysogorgiidae; genus Chrysogorgia; species Chrysogorgia sp. JL179-B06. The sequence goes on from JAYKKM010000121.1 coordinate 1,104,547, forward strand.
TATATGGGGGGGGTTACCTACTCTCTTGAACCGAGACATGCTTTCTCGGTGGTCGCACAAATGCTTCTAAATTATTTCACCAATCTCAACCCGATGAGAAGATACATTACGTTGATTTCACAAGTCTTTATCCTTGGTGTAATAAATACGGAGAATATCCCCCTGGTCATCCAGAAATTATCACTGAGATCTTTGGAGATATTTCACAGTATTTCGGTCTTGTGAAATGCACTGTTCTACCTCAGCGTCAACTTTACCACCCAGTCCTTCCCTATCGTGCTCATGGGAAACTGATGTTTCCACTATGCAAGCTATGTGCAGACGGTCTGAGTCAAGAACCGTGCAACCACACAGATCAGGAGCGAGCCATTCAAGGTTCATGGGTAACCTTAGAGTTGCAAAAAGCATTGCAGAAAGGGTAGCGTCTGCTCGCAATTCATGAAGTGTGGCATTTTACCCAACAAAGCAATGTGCTTTTTAAAGATTACATTGACACTTCTTAAACATTAAGCAGGAGTCCAGTGGTTTTCCCGAAGGTTGTGACACCGAAGCGAAGAGGCAAGAGTACATCGACGAGTATTTTCAGCGAGAGGGTATCCAGACGGATCTCAACAAAATAGAGAAGAACCCTGGTCTGCATGCCTTATCAAAGCTGATGCTGAACTCATTTTGGGGTAAGTAGAAATAGCGTGTAGACATGCATATGTGGCTAAATGAGGAGAGAGGGAGGGAGAGAGAGAGGGAGAGAGAGAGGGATCATATATGTAATAGATCGTAATATATTTGCTTTTGTTTTTGAAGGGAAGTTCGCGCAAAAGCCCAATATGACCAAAGTCAAACTCGTGTCCGAACCCGAAGAATACTTCGACATGCTAACTTCCGACGAGATCAATGTGACCGATGTTAGTCATTGTGACCAGTGACGATGTTATTGAGCTACGATACGAGAACCAGGACCAATGTAGTCATCGCCGCCTTTACGACGGCTCATGTGAGGCTCAAGCTTTACAGTGTGTTGGAGCAGTTGGGGGAAAGAGTGTTGTATTACGACACTAACTCAGTCATATACGTGAGTAAGCCAGGAGAGCTGGAGCCTGAGACTGGAGTTTGATTATATCACCACTTTTGTTTCGGGAGGACCGAAAAATTATGCGTACGAACTAAGTAGTGGAAAGACATGTTGTAAAATTCGAGGAATCACTTTAAATTATCAAACATTACAAACAGTTAATTTTAGTGTTATGAAAGATATGGTTATAGGGATAGGTCCAGCGAAGGTGTCAGTGGACATTCCATTTAAAATTACTAGGGATACCAGCACAAAGCAAGTTGTCACAAAGCAACAAAGTAAAGACTATAGAGTAGTTTGCAATAAACGTGTGATTCAAGATCATTTTAATACAGTTCCTTACGGTTTCTAGTGTGTTAGTAAATAATTTAAATTCGTGTGTTTGTAAATAGGAAAACTTAATAATATAATTTTATCAACTTTGAAATCGGCTAATTTATTCATTGTGTGGGATACGAATCCACGTTTTCTGGGGATATAATTAAACCAACGTTATCTCGTGATTTAACGCCCAGCGCCCTAATTAACCACTCGGTCATCCAGGCATCTACACTTTTGGCAGTTTATTTTCGATTTATGATAGAATTAATCAAAAACTAGAAGAAGGGGTGAGGGGGATAGTATAGGTATATTCCTCAAACGAGCCACGGACCACGAAAAAGGCCCTCAGGGCCATTTTGTAAACTTATCGATATAAATGTTATATGTAGGGAACTAAACTGTTCAGTTGACATCATGCCTCGGACACGTAAAGATTGTCAAGATCTGCGGAAAGAAAAGTTTATTGAGATTAGCAAACCATTTGGCGAACTTTCACCAACTATCCTTGGAAGAAAGGCAATCTCACTTGATCCGTGCCAGAGCTTGTACTGTGGATTTAGAAATGCTTTTGAAAGAATTACATAGACTCCTTCGAAATACAAAACGCCCTAAAAGTGGTATAAATGTTTCAAGAATCTTCAAATCTCATTTGAACCATGTATTCCATACAGTTAACACATCCTTTTGGGCTCTTGATCTCAGGGGGTACAAAGACAGGAAAGACAACGTTTGTCAAGCAACTGTTAGCGAACTCTAACATCATGATCGACCCGCTTCCAGAAAACATTATTTATTTTTATGACAAATACCAAAACACGTTTGCTGAAATAGAGACCCTAGTTCCCGGTAGTGGGTTTGTGCAAGGTTTACCTGATTCCATACTAGATAGTATCAATCCAGAGACGCGGAATTTATTTATCATTGACGATATGATGGGAGAAAAAGATGCCATGATTGCTAAATTATTCACGGAAAAGCCGCACCATGGAAACCTCAGTGTAATTTACATCGTACAGAATATGTTTCATCAAAGCAAAGAGCATCGAACTATATCACTTAACGCCAGTTATTTGGTTCTAACTAAGAATGTCTGTGATTCCAGTCAAGTGATCCAAAACAGTTATACCCAAGCAATGCCAAATTTTTCCATCAGGATTACCAGATGGCAACAAAAGAACCGTATTCCTACATATTTGTCCGATGTCCCGGATCGAAGGATCCGGAATCTTCCTGACAGATACTCATTACGTCTAACAACCTCGCGTATAAAAAACATAGTGCTGTCAAACGAGTATTCATTTGAGGATGTCCCGCCGTGTGAGAAGGAACTACGATGTTTTAAAAATGTTGACAAAGTGTAAAAACCTTCGATGCGAAAAGCGATCATAAAAGCTGCAGATACAGATTTATTGGAGTGCCTTTTGAACATATGCCGTGAAACGATTAAAATTAATCCAAAACGTATAAAAAGCTTACACCATACTCAGATCACATTGAAGCTGTTGCCGATAAAACAAACCCGATCACGAAAAGAAGGAGCATTATTCTACAGAAAAGAGACGGATTCTTACCTTTTCTACTCGCTCCTGTCTTGGAACAATTGGCGAGCTTTCTAACCAAATAATGGAGCATGTCAAAAGACTGGTTCTGGTCCCTGACGTCAAGATATAACACAATACGATAAAGTGAAGTTGTATAATCAGACGTTTCAACGCTATTTCAATTATTATTACAAACGAATTCATCGGCCTGTTCCTGTAAGTATTGCCAAAACCAAGCCTATCGCAGCAGAAGAAACATGAATTGACCCCGAACCTTCAACAGAGACAATGCCTGAACCACCTGGAGAAATAGAGAGTGATATAATAGAAAGCGTACCTTCCACGATGAAATCAAGAGCTGTACAACTGATAAAGAAGATAAAAGCAAATAAAGATGTGGTTGGTTGGAACGATCAAGGGCAAATGGTTTTTGAAGGAAGAACTATTCCAGGTGCTAACGTCATTGGCTTAGTGAACGATACTCTGCGTCAACGAAATAATTTCAACCCTGCAGGGTGGCAACTGTTCGCAGTGTGCCCGAAGGAATCGTCAGAAACGAAAAACGTCTACATCTGGTGAAGGAATATAGGAACAAGCCTTCATCTTCAAGTGACCCCCTCTGACGCCGTCGCACATTTGGAATCCGTAGACGGTCGGTAGCATCTTTGATGGTCGGTAGCATCTGGGGACTTTTTTACGAGCGCCTATTTTTTTCATAATATTCTAAACCAAACCCTAAAACTAACCCTAACCCAACCTTAATCCTAACCCTACTAGAAATACGTATACGAAACAACCCCTCGCCCACTTGCTGTTTGATATTTTTATAGCGTAGTTGCTCACAGGGTACTTCTTTTACTTGAATTAGATAATAGCCCATTCATTTGTCAGACTGAATAAATAATTTCCAGTGGACAATATTGCTGAAATATTTGTATTGTCTGAATTTAATTGTTTCATAGAACATCAAACTAAATACATGAAGCCCAATCTTTTTTAATTTTTGGGTGCAGCAACAGAATTGTGGGAAGTCTACTGCTGTTTCTACCATCAATAACTAAGAAAGAAATTACTTTTTTCACACTGTTGATGATTCATGAAACAGACACCAAAGGCTGCTGAAACTTGAAGGAAGAATGTGCATCTTTATCATACATGGTACATAATGGTACATATAGTGCAAATCTATAGGGTCCATTCAAATTAGATCCACAATTTGGACTACTGTGATGTCCGGCTGGCATGGATGTGGATATAACTTAATATTTGATGCTCTTGAGAGGTCTCAATGCAGGGCAGGAAAACTGATCATTCCTAACTCAGGACGTGAAACTGATAGGTTAATAGAAATCCAAGGATTGGTACCTTTTGTAATTAGAAGAAACATACATTGTGTAATGCTAGTTAAGAAATTCTGTGAAGGCATTTTAACATCATATCTAAAGAACTATTTTCCATATCTCAATGAGTCTGTTCATCATACATGTTGTAGCACCATTGCCTTAATTGACAATATGTGCAGGATATATAACTTTTGAGTTAAAATGAGTATTTGTAACATATTTTACTGTACATATATGAATATGTGTTTATATTTGTAATAACTTTGGTTTGTTAGGAAACAATTAAGACCACGCTATCCTGTATAAATATTATTGTATTATTATTGTTAATAATAATAATAATACTGTAATATAATGTTATAATAATAATAACAACAACAATAATGCCTAGCTAATGCAGATGCAGATACCATATTTTGATGGTTATTAATACAAAAGCCATGTAACAAAGCACATGGCATTGCACTTGTACAAAATATAGTATCTAAATTATATATCATCATGCATGCACAGATATACAGTAACAACCTATATTCAGGATGACATACCAATTTGATACTTGCTGACACTACAGCACTTGTTCAATGCCTAACAATTTCTGCTCACATATTTAGTATCAACATGCCCAATGTCAACATAATCCTATATAAGCTGTATTTTACATTATAAATTAAGCCTTAAGGACCTGCAGCATTGTGCAAGCTTATTAACAGACACAATAAGTTGTGGCGCAGTAGGCCATCTACTATAGTCCTAACATGTTCCGTAATAGATGGAGTAAACAAAGAGAATTTCTGAAATACATACCAGTATACAATCAATACATGGACGTCAATTAAGCTATTAACTATGATTAAGCTCACATATCCTCAGAGAAACTATTCTCGGGTGAAAAATTATAACCTTCTGATTGCCAGTGACTGCCTCTAACCATTGAGGCATCAAGAGTCAGATGGAGAGAGAAGGTTACAATGATGTACTGATTTGAATGATATATATACTAGCTGCCTATATGCAGCAGTCACTATATATCAGTAATGCACATAGGAATTATACATATTTCAATTGAATCAGTACATCATTGTAACCTTCACTCTCCATCTGAGTCTCGGGTAGCTCAATGGTTAGAGGGTCTCACCAGCAATCAGAAAGTTACAGGTTCAATTCCTGTCTAAGAATAATTTTTCTGAGAATATGAGCTTGCATAACAATCATCCATGTATCGTCTGTCTCATACTCCGAGCTCTCCCTTATTCACTGCAGCAGTGTATATATTAACACTGACAAGTATAGTACAGTACTGTAATGCTTGTTTATGCTACAAAATTGTAGGCCAGGCTTAAGGTTGTACCCTAAACTACTAGTACTGTATAGGCTAATTCAAATTTTTATATTGTTCCATGATAGGTACAAACTTTAAACTTGCACTACGATTGTGATTTTTCGTTGGCTTTCTAATGGTATATAGCATATAAATCTCTCTGTTACGTATTTCAAAATGTATATATTATACAGTACAACATGACTATAAACATGTATATGGTTGTTTTATTGAAGAGTACGATAAAAATGTTGTTCTGCGTACTGTGTAGGCACTAGGTTAGTGTTGGAAATACATGTAAGAAATCGTGTGTAAGAGGAATATTCAAATTCTAGCGAAAGCCCTTCAAAGGGTGATTTCTAGATGTCTGATTGACAGGCCACGTTTTTGTCTTGTTTTTAGTCGCCATGACGTCATGCCAAAAGTGAAATGTTCCGACAACGATATCTTTTGAAGTACGAACTCTAAGAACTCATTCTACATATCTACCTACAAAAATATTTTTGTAACTGATAGCTAACAGCTTGAAAAAAGCGAGGACGCTTGGATTGGTTGACAAACTCCGAGTAAATATTTTAGATATTCAGATGACGATATCTTTTGAACTACTAACTCTAGAAAATCATGCTATACATCAAATGAAAGCCTAGCCTGCGTAGACCGGGGCTTGGGAGCGGGAAGGGCGGAAGCGCCTATTGTAATTCTTCGTGCCGCCCCTAATTATAAATTCAAATTCGCTGTCAAAACTGGCCAATCAAATCATAGCTGAAGTTTGTTTATTTCCTGTATATTTCCTGTATATTTCCTGTGAAATGCCACTTTCTCCGGGCGTGTACATTTCAATTTGCAAGCGCGGCAAGTCAAATATGGCAAGTAAATGCGTAAAACCAAACGAAAACTCACAAAACGAAGTATGTCGTTTGTGCAATTGTAGTTTAAGAGTGGTGTATGGAAGTTTGTATATCAAAAAAATATTTTATAAACATCTTCAAACCTTCATCAAGACAAGAAAGTGTCTGGGACGTATTGGAATAAATGTGGAAAATTCGATAAATCTCTCATGAGTTGTTTGTAACGTTTGTGGGAGAAAAATAAAAAACGTAAAAGTATGTGAACTCTTCAGCTTTGTTTCTAACGGATTTGGGGGCAAAGAAAACTCTTTTGTCGTTGAAAATTGTGGAGAAAAGAGGAAGATTTCAATGTTGTCTCAAGAAAAATCGAGCCCTGCCAATGAAAAGTCTCGGTGTGTTCTTTCTCCACTTACAAAGCGACCTGGCGGACAAGTCAGCAGCGCCAAGAAATTGCTGTCATTCATGGAAAAGGAAAACGTGAATATCATTGAAAAACAAATGCAAGATAGCATGACATCCAGCTTGAATATTGACGACTTGGACACTACCAAATCCTCTGCAGTAAAAGTCGTCATTGCATATCCTGATGGGCGTGTTGTTGTTAAAAGCAATTTTGATGAGAACACTCTTGTGATAACAAAAAAACACTTGCTTATCTCGGTGGGAACCTGTAGTAAATGCATTTATTCGCCATTTCCTCTCAAAGGGACTAATCAGAGCTCTAGAGCGAGAAGTTAACCGCGAATGTAAAACCTATTGTAAGTCCGACAGCTGCTTGAAATCCAGCGAACCTGACCAACTTGCTGTTTTCTCAAACAACACTGTGTGCAGGGAGATCAAGATTCATTGCCCGTTTCTTAGTACTGTACTGAGCAGTGCTAGCAACTTGAATAATTCCAAGTCGGAGAAAAATATTGAGCGAGCAATCAATGCTATCGCTCTCGCAACCTCAACGCTCATTCGATGTAGAAATCCTACAATGTCTTCCATCGCGTATAGAATGTCTACGATATTATCTCATAGTGGAGTAAGTTATCAAGACAATATTAGACTGAATCACTTGGGTGTTTGCATGTCCCCCAAAAGAATGATTGCTTTGCAAGTCAATTCTGACTACAAGGTCAAGATTTGGAAGAAAACGATCGAGAACAACAAGTGTTCAAGATTGCTCCTGGAAGAGGTAGTGGAGAAACAAGTTCCAAAGAAAGTAGATGACGACATGGATATGACTACTGATGTAGATTTAAGGCAAGAGAGTATTAAAGATTACCAGTGGTACAGCCCACATGTTTACGAAAGCACCATACAAAACCTGGTATACCAACCTACACTGATGATGTTCTAAAGGAGTCACTGGAACAACTGAAAAATGAGAAGCTACCATTTTACAAGTATGTTTTAATGCATGTACATTTCAGTATAATGTACAGGTTATTTGAACATTTATGTTACGTATCTGAGTCAGGGGAGATTGTACTTTGTTGGTTTTTTCCTTCTTGATATACAGTAATTTAGGGGGGTGTGACTGTATGTTAAAAAGTAAGAAAAAAAATCAGGAATTTTCTACCTTGAATAACCATAGATATTCATTGGTATATTTATTCTTTCTGCAACAGAATCATTGCTGACAATGTGGACCACAATATATCTGCTAGGGTCCAGACCAAGGATCATTCAAATCGATCCCTTCATTGGACACACCAATATTCGATGTTGGAGAAAGTTGTTGATCCAGTCCTTAATGATTCAAAACCCCAGAAATCTGTGAAAGACCTTCAGCTGGTAGAGCTATTACCAGACCAATATGTTCAGAAGATCCTTGTTTGGCAGTGGGCAGTTCTAGTGAGCAAAGTAGTTACAAGGTACTTACCTGCATTTAGGTATTTGCAACCTGATGTCATCCGTCACATTCCTCACAAGTATTCAAACGAAATGGCAAAAAAGTCTGACTCTGTAAGTTTATTTTTTCATGCATAATTATAAATGTTAGACTTCTAATAATATGTCCTTCCTAAAATAAGATTCCCAAATATTATCCCCTAGTTAAAACAGGGTACAAATAGGAATTTTAAAGGGCGTGGTTTGAAGATAAGATGGGGGCACATGTGTAAGAGGATTTTGATATTTCCATGAGGTTAATAAAGGTGTTTGCAGGATTTTGTCAAATCGGGCAGTGCCTAATCTTATTGTGCTGAAATTGGTAAAATCTTATTGTGCTGAAAAATTGTGAAAAATCTGTAGCCTCGATGTGAATATTTTTAGTAAGAAAAAAACCCACAAGTCAAGAACTTTGCAGTCAGCCTACACTAGAACTGAACAAAATATACAAAAGATATGTGTTCAGCTTAAAAATTATTTTTGTTCTTTTTTTGCTTTTTTTAATACTCAGAGTTTCACATACTTGTTAAATTATAATATGAGAAGGAAATATTTAGAGAGGGTTGTTATATGGGTATTGCTTATTACCAAAATGCTGGGGAGACTGGGTTCTGGGTAACCATCACATGATTGGCTGATGACTTGCCCAAAAACAACCATCAACCAATCATGCACGTAACTTGTGATGGTTACACAGAATCCAGTCTCCTCAGCATTTTTGCAATGGCCAATATGATCATTTTTCCCGTAGATGGCAATTTCCAACTATTCACAATCATTAACAAACTAAGTGACAAACAAGGGAAATGTTATTTATTTGTGTAGTGTTCTCTTGATATGGAATTCTATAATCCCAATGTTGCGAGTGACATGGCTCAAATCCTTAAATACTACCAGCATAATTATGTTCCTTGCTTTGAAAATGCCAAAGGAAATAAGACCATTCTAGCTGATGTTCCATTACATGGGGATCAGTTGTTTGAGGAAAGGGTCAGAAACGTTGAATGGGCATTCCAGGATGGTGAGGACAAGTATGAAAGACTTGAAAGTCTTTTGCCAGAACATGCAGATTGGCATGCAAAAGCTAGAAGGCCTATTGCACGCACATGTACACCAGTACTTGAGATTCCCAGCACATATCAATCATACAATGAACTTGCTGAGGAATTCTCAAATGTGTTAAGGGCAAAAAGCTCCTGGTCATTTAACTTTGTTTAGAACTATTATAGTGAACACTGTTGCCAGGTTTATATTTAATGCAAAACAGCAAATGTTGTAATAGTACTGTAACTTTAAAGTTTAAATTAAAATTAATTTTGTTCTTGTTTGTACCATGGGCTCAAATACAAAATGCTGTACCTGATCCTTTGGCAAATGATAGCAACTATGGCATCAATTTCTATTGCAGAGTACTGGAAACTCTTGAGCAATGAGCATATATTATAGTTCATGTAAATATATTTTATTAATACACTATTATTGAATTGAGAAACACTTTAAAACGCTTGACCAAGCATTTTAAAGTGTTTCTCAATTCAATAATAGTGTATTAATAAAATATATTTACATGAACTATAATATATGCTCATTGCTCAAGAGTTTCCAGTACTCTGCAATAGAAATTGATGCCATAGTTGCCTATCATTTGCCAAAGGATCAGGTACAGCATTTTGTATTTGAGCCCACTGTTCATCTGATATGACAATGGTACCTTCTGGAACAATGACATTGTTATCAGTTTCAACATCAGGGACTTCACCATCATAATCTACACCATATTATTCTAAGTCATTTACCAGAATATCTTGTTGGGAATAAATATTCCCAGAGTACCATAATGCCAAAGGAAGCATTGATTCTGGGTAAATAAACAATTTCTAAAGCCAACAAATGAATTTCATTATCTAAATCCAATATACCACAATTTTCCATAACAAACAAATCCTTATACAATGCACCTAATACTCTATTTACTTCACGCCACAACCTTTCAATACGTTGGTTGTGTACGGTATTCCGGTGATGAAACGTCCCTGCCAGTACCTCTTGTTGTAACCATGAATTTGGCAACTTCGACATTTTTCACCCCACGATCAGCTCTAACACGTAATGGTACACCAAATCTTTCAGTGTCTTCCATGAAGAACTGCAGAGCACTAGATGCAAAATTGTTGGTACAGCATCTTAAGTAGATTATTGCACGGCCATTTCCATCAATGAAACCGTGAATAACAAAACTTCCATTGAATAAGTTTGTGGTGCCACAAGTGGTTAGGAGCAGCGACGTTATATAATCTCCTTTGCATAGTGACCATTTTTTCTAACTGCTCTTCCAACAGATCAAGTAAACGAAGACTTTCTCGTATTCTATAGCGTTGCACAAAAATTTTACGGGCAACAAGACTTCCTCGTATTATAGGTTTCCCCGGCAAATGGAGTTTGGACGTTCGTAATTCAGCATCAGTTATGTTGGAAAATGTTTCTGGCAAATTCCAAATCAAAATCAAATTCCTCTAGCTTTCACTGATGCCTAATGTTTGCACAACAGATTTCCAGTTCATTCCTGTATCCCTTAGCGTCTCGATTTGTTCTTTACTTACAATGTACTTAGGCCTCCCTCCTGTGTCATATTGCCGGGTTAGTCTAAATCTGCTTCTTTGAGTGTCTTCTTCGATTTGAGAACGCAGATCGTGTATGAGTTCATGTAAATCTCTCAATAAATTTTCAAATAAACCGTTAAGGTTCTGATGAGAGTCGCGACCATTGGACTGAATAACTGAAGCTAGTGCAAGTACAACTTGAAAGTGTTCTTCCAACTTTATACATAAATGCTCTTTCATATTCGGGTCTTTTTCCAGACTACGATTGGTCAAGTTAACGTACTTGTTTAAAGATGAAAATAACGCTATCAAATCTTCACAACCCGACATCTTCATTTCGATTCAACGCAAAACTTAAATTGCGCCGTTGCTATTTTCAGTCAGCAGTAATTCTCGACCGGGATTTTTTATTTCCGATTTAGTATATTCGTTTTTATGGATATTTCTAATTAGGATATAACTCATTCTAAACCAGTAAACATTCTGTTCTCAACAGGGAAAATTTTTCTCAACCTATAATTGTTAAACTCAATGTGGATCTGTCAAGACTCGATAGGAAACCCATACTTTTCGATTGAGATATTTTTCTCGATCGACATTTTAAAACTCGACCACCTTTTGTCCGATATGGCTTCCCATAATAAACACTCGATAGAATTCCAATTACGAGCGGGATCTCGCCAGATGAGTCATCCTGGCTACCCGGGATCATATACAGTAAACACTCTTCTATGACTGATAAAAACTTTGAAAATAGTCTTATTGTAAAGTTGAACAAAGACTTTATGTAATTTAATTGTAATTTTTCCGTGTAATTTAACAGACCCCTTCAAGGTTTTTCCACCATCTTGTGGTAGGCGCAAAAACATTGGGGCAAGCGTACGGCCACATATGCCGTCTTTGTTTTTCCTTGTGGTCAACACTCAAACTGTTATTCACTGCGAACATTTTGGGTGTTTTCTTTCAAGCATCGTCATATTTCTATGTTTTGCTTACTATCGCTATGAAACAACCTGCAGAAACGCTGTAATTTGCAGGGTGGACAGTGGCGTGAATCCGAGTGAAAAGAAAGTCGAACTTGTGGCCAGATCGTTTAGAGCATAGGAACCTAGGGTACCAAAGAAGTTCACACAGCAGGAAATCTTCGAAACAATATTAAGAGCGATCCAACATGGTACAAGATGCACTTTGGGAAGACAACATACAAGCATGGCCAGCACTAGACAACGGCAAATTGTTTAGTTATATCTTTCAGGTAAAAGCTGTGGATGTTGATTATATTGGCAATTATAAAGACCAGAAAGCATACTCGTACTGGATGAGTGGATTTGTGGATACAGTTCACGTTAACAAATGCCTTTTGGACACGACACTTTTCTGAAAGCTAATGTCTGCCTTTCACAAAGGATATGTGATGAGCTTGACCTGCTTGATGTGCTTGGCCTGGTTCGTGTCCTTCACAAGGTCTGGCTATGTGTATATATATGTAAATATGCTTTTAACAAACAATATATTTCACCTGCCTGTACCAGTGTTCTTCAAAGTTGGATTCACGGGACAAGAAAGGAAGTAACACTCGGGAAATTGGAATAGGAGACTGCAAAAAATCCTGGCCTTGAAAGCCTGAAGATAGAGTTTTAACTAACAACAGAGTGTCAACATTGTTGAACCATATCAATAACACTGTTCCATTGGCTTGGATTTTGCTTTTGGCAAAGAAAGGCTTGGAGTTCAATGTCAGATGAAATTAACAAAAATAAGCAATTGGAAGAAGTTGTCCCCTTTTTATTCAGAAATGCCAAATGACACCCAGACAAGTTGAACAGGTGGAAGTGGTGACAAGATTGCAGCATTCCAACAATATTAGGAAAGGTCAAATAATTGCAAGAATTACTGCTTCAAATTTTCACACCATCTCTACCAAGACTGAAACCTTGATGAAGAGCACAAAAAGAAGGAAACCACAGTACAGTTCACTAGTGGCACAACTGCATGACCTTCAACGTCAAGAAATCTCTCACCTTCCACAAATTTCTTGGGGTGTTAAGCATGAAAAAGATGCGCAGGAATTCCTGTTGGTGGAGAGCACGTTTGCTCACAATGTGGTAATTATGTGCATGCATGGTTCATGTAAGTATAAGTTAGGTGAATTACATGAGTAAGCTTAAGTATCAGTATACAGCAGACTAAATACAATGAAGTAACACAGAATATGAATATATAAAATAATTAACATTAAATATGTTAATATGTATGTAAATGTTCAAACATTTTTCGTAAACTACGAATATTGAAGTGAAGTTTATTGTTTTATTTTGCATATTTATATGCTTTATTTATTGCTTTATTTTCCTGAAAACTGTCTTCAACCAAATAATTACATTTCTCTAATGTGCAATTTATTTCATTGAAGATATTGTCATCAGGGTCACAAAAATTGTTAGTAAAATTTGCCCTATGGAATTTTTATCTTCCTGAAATGGATGAAATATTAGAGAATTCAACTTTTCAGATTATAGTTCAATGTTGTTATATTTAAATTCCATTCCAAATTTGCAGACTGGAATTCATTCTCATTTAATAAGCTAAAAGGCAATGCTTCCAAAACACAATCATTACACAGGAAATATTCCTCTTGATTAGATTCTCAAGAGGCGCATTCTACATGTACAGGTCTAATAAAATAGGAACAGCAGGTGATCATAAGATCATGATCAGTGGATTTAAAATATATTATTTTCGAACATATAACACACTTCGTGCAATTATTCATTTATTATTTGGCAAGTTATTTTTAATTATACACAAATGCACTTCATTAATTTCACGTCTGACCATTCAACTTGCTATATATTGAGTAGTTTTTACCTTTTTGTATCTGACAATGTTGGTTTGCTGTCATGTTTTACAATCCCTCAATCTTTGCTGTCTTCTTTTCTTGTAATTCTTATAACATTGGATAACTCTGTATATCATAATAGTAATTCTTATAACATTGGATGACTCTGTATATTACCGATAATGATTATCGTTCAGTAGACCATATTCATATTATCAAAGCCCAATTTAATGGTCTCTTAGATGCATATAAACTGGCATCTCGACTATCATTTGAGAGCAATATCTACGCTAGGCTATAAATTTATATCCATATTATAAAAATATTAAATAGGCATTCATTTTTGAGTAAGGACTTAATTATGGTACAATAAAAATTTATGCAATAGAACAAAAATGAACTGCTGAACTAGTAATTTTTCAAGTGTTGTGTGTGACACCAAACAGTTGATTGTGCAGTAATTATATTGCAGAATTGATTATAATAAAATTGTCTTGCATGGGTGTGACTAAACACTAGCATGCAATCTTGAAAACATTTGTGGACAAATTCAAGTTTGTAAAACGTGGCAGCTTACTTAGTTTGGAAGATAATGCATTAATAACTTCTTCAATGTTTTCCAAATATTGTTCCTCTTCCCTTTGCTCAAATATAATTTTGCTGTCTTCTAAAACAGAACCGAATTCCTCATTTTGCAATACTGCATGCAAAACTATTATTTTTCTGAGTCTTAGATTACCAATAATAGGGTAATCTAAGAGCATTTATTATCTTAGGACCCAGGACAGTGTGTAAATACGTACTTCTGGCTAGTAGCTACTACTGAATAACACTCAAAAACAGCGGCAGAACAACACCATTCTCCTCAAATGCTTCCCGTATTGACCGGTGAGAGTATTCATTTGACTGAAGTCAATAAAAGGTACAGGTTATTAATATTTCATTACTATTTACTGTATTCCAATAGCAGTTATTTGCATATTGAAACTAAAAAGGGCAGGTACTTCATGTATGTCTAAAGCTGGTTACTTCATGTAAGCCTGTCCCCAACACAACTATAATCCTAATCAAAATTTTGTGTCGGGACACAAAAATCGGCATACATGAAGTAGTCCCCCTAAAAAGAATAACCAATCAACTTTTAATTATACGATATGTTATTAACGATAACATGATTGGACTACTATGCAGAGTATGTTCAAAAATGGTTATACAGTACAAAATTAAGATAGTACTCTCATCGTTGTTTGATCTATGGTTTGATCAAGGCTTAAAATAATCTTTATAAATGTTATAATGTTCCATATGATTGGTAATTGTAAAAATAGCAAAACAGTAAATATAAAACGCCGTTCTCTGTAGGAAATGCAGAAACTAAAATTGAATATGCTAAAAATGTTGGTGTACTGCCAAAATAGTGTGTAGGAGGTCTAAAGGTTTGAGCCCAAGTTGTGCATAGGAGTGAAACACGATTCTATAACAAAAGGCCTTAATTCACCCAATTAACGTTAGTCGACTATGGT
This sequence comes from Chrysogorgia sp. JL179-B06, assembly GCA_035772405.1. NCBI lineage: Eukaryota > Metazoa > Cnidaria > Anthozoa > Scleralcyonacea > Chrysogorgiidae > Chrysogorgia > Chrysogorgia sp. JL179-B06. The sequence continues at coordinate 1,119,833 of JAYKKM010000121.1, forward strand.
TAGACCTCCTACACACTAGTTTGGGAGTACACCAACCTTTTACAGCGTATATTGATAAAATATCTGTTTAAAGCAACAATGCTGTAAACTGCAAATGTTAAACTATTTGTGTTTTCTTTTTGGAAGAGGTTCTTCAGATACCACAAACCACTTTGAGCTTTTCTTCTTATGTCGGCCAGCTACATTCCCTCTAACAACAGGAGCTATGTTACGCTGAGCTGCAATGGTTAGATCATTATAACCGAAACTTTGAACTGTTGGGTTGTCACTGTAGCGGCCTCTTGCTCTCTGATGTCCAAAATATTCCTCCAAAAGATCTTGGCAGAATCTTTCAGAGAGAACAAATTCAAATCCTTCTGAAATTAAGAATTTGGTGACTTCAATTATTGAATTGACTGTTATTTTCAATCCATTATATGTTTGTTGTGAAATAAACATCTTGGCTTTGGCATCTTTAGAGAAATTGCCAGGTCGATCTTGGATTGCCTTATACCACTGCTGAAGGTAGGCAAGAAATGTATTTTGAAGCCGTTCAAAACGCTCATCATTAATGCTGGAATAGGGAGCCAAAAAGGTGTTTCTTTTTCTGGTGTGCTCTGTAGTTGACCGGGCATTCAGGCAGTCAAATAATTTGTTGACCATCTTGCAGAACCTGGCTGTCTCTTCAGCATCTCCACCAGGGAAATGACGGCGTAGTGCAAGAGACATGGTGTTACTCAAGACATGAGCTGCCAAATTGACTTTCATCTTGGAGAAGGAGGTTAAGATTGTGTGGTCTGGTGTCAGTTTGGGTAGCTGATGCAAGCCTTGCTCCAAGTCTGAATAATAGAGGGTCGCTATATGATTCCAAATCATATTCTTGCCATTCCACATCAATCTAGTGTGCCTTCCTGTTCCAGAGTTGTATAGGCAATTTCTGGCTGTCTTTAGAAGATGTGGGGCATCTGAGAAAAAGTAGATGTATCTGGATGGGGCAAAAAAGTTGATGGTTCTGTACACAACATCTGCATCATAGTTTTCTCCGACAAGACCAGCATGTAACTCGTAGAACTTTCTGTTGGCTGATGCACCATCACTCACAGCAGCACAGACCCATAAATTACAAGACAGTTCCAGAATAGACACGGACTTCCAGAAAAGTGGCATTATTTGGAAAGATGTAATGTTTTCTGTACTGAAATATCCAAGGATAAATTTCAGATCACTGGCAGCACCTCTTACCATAAATGCCAGAATATGACTTGCTATTGTGGTGGGCGTATCAAACATAGCAACATTAACATCATCATCCCCAAGATCGACAAACACAATCAGCTCATTGTTGTGTTTATCAAACACTAAATTGGATTGGATTTGCATCTCATCAAAAGATAAAATCACATATCTTTGAACATCAAAAAGCTGGTTGGTGTTGTCACATAATTTGGCAATATTTTCTTCATGAAAACCAGGTTTGGGCTTGAAAAAGTTCCTATAGTCGCACAGAACTCTTTCACTTGGCAAAACGAAAACACCAGATGAAGCCAGTTCTCTGTAAACTGACGGCGACTTTGAGTGGATGGACAGGCAAAATCGAATCAGGTGAGGATGGTACCTTCTTCCAAAGTTGGGGGATGCAAGAAGTTTCTTCTGTTGCTGCCAAAAAAAGTTCATATGTGGTGAACTCTTCAAGTCGCTGTCAGCCAAAATGCTGAGGATGTCGGTTTCCAGAGATTTGTTGACCTTGATGCTGTTGGACTGGATCTCTTTTTCCAAACTCAAGATCTTTACACCCCACACGTTGCTTCTGGACAGTGGCGATCAACCTATCCTTACTGCAACCAGCCAGAGGTGCTTTGGTCTTCAGTGGTGTTACTTTTTTCGAAGTTGATCTTCTCTTCTGTTTAGCCTCTGTAACCAAGAAGCTAGAACAACTGGCACATGTATCTTGGTCTGAAATGTACAAGATATGACAATTTTCTGATCTAAAATACACAGATACTTGGTATGGTGGACCATCATCACAATACATCTCCTGTGAATGAGGGATTGTGTGCCTTGTCACTTCAGAGATACCATCTACAGGATCTGTTGCCGACAAATTATGGGATAGACCAGGACAAACATCAAAGGTATTCAAAAATACTGCCAACGATGAGACAGAGAGATGAGAAACTGAGCGCTTATGTTCAAAGTATATTTGGTGGTTATCAGGCAAGAACCAACCAAAAATTGCAATTGAAAACCCCAGACCAGAATCTATCTTTATTGAATAGAGTGGCAGCGCATGTTTACCATCAAAATATTCCAACGTGTAATCGATGTCGGTATGTTTTCTGGACCATCCTGTCAATGCCAAACGAGCAACTTTCGATTTCAAGTCATTCAGGTCCTTGTAGACTTGACAGCTGTGTCGAAGAACTACAAGTAGCTCCATCGTCGTTATGTCGTCGAAGTTCTCTTCTCGACGTGGATGGGGGTATCTTCAAAAGATTTCTTTGGAAGGTTCAACGTTGGAATAGATCCTGAGACTAATCTTTTATGAGAAGAATCTAGAAAACAAAGACGAATTATTATATGCATAAAATTATATTAAATACATTCAAAAAACAGTTAAAGACGTACGTTTTTCGATGCATTGCTCTTCAAAATGCTTTTCGCAAACATGTAGCGTTCCCTCGTTGATTTGCCTTCTCAAATCCTTGTCAACTTGTCGATTTCGTGTGATCTGTCTCACCCATTCTTCGCGTATTTTCGCTGAGAACTCATCATCCCCTTTCGGAATGGAAAAGATACTAACTCCTGAGTGTCTTCTGTTCGTATTGCACCCAAAAATACTGCAGTTAGCACCGGGCATGACGAGAGCAAAGCCAAAGGTATGGTTAAACCATCTTTCTTGTTATGAATGAAGCCTTTGTGTGCAATGTTTGTGCACCTGACAAGGATAAAATCGGACAACAACATAATTGATCATGTGACCTGGCCTTCCTAACCATGTCAGTGTTTCTATTAACTATGGTAAAACAAACGCTACCAAACAGTTCAACATGCTGAAACATCAGACATAATATATTTACAGACTGCAGTAATTGATGTAGCTATAATGTTTTACATATTTTGCCATTGGTCACATAATTTGCCAACATAATAATATACAGTATGTCATGGCAGTTCAGTAGTTGTTGCACCTCACTGTCTGTATTGTGAAAAGGTTGGCTTTGATTATCTTTTAAAAAGCATTATGTGCATGCAGATACAAAAATTATACAGATCAAACTATTTCACAATCTATCTACAGTCAACACTCGCCTTGTGGACACCCCGCTACTAAGGACAGTTGGTAAATCCCTGGCCGAAAGTACTATGAAATATATTGAAATAACTTTCGCTATTGCAGACACTTTATGTGGTCCCCAACAAACATTTTTATTGTTATATCCTCGTTACATCGGCCACCTTGCACGTATTTTTCTCTCGACACATGAAAGCGAATGACATTTTAATTTATCTTGCTATTTGTCAGCGGAAGTACTTTCAAGATTCCGTTCGTGACAGAAAAAATATTGTGAGCGAAAGATCACATCAAAGCACGCTAGAGATGTACTTCATACAATTTACTGAGTTTTGTTACTGTACCTTTACAGTGAAGGAAAAAGACATTTGACACTGATTCATATTACCGTTGTATTTTTGGTTTTGGAATAAAAAAATATTTGAATACAAATGTTTGACTTGTACTGTTTACTTATGTATCACAGTAAAAACTGTACATTGTAGTGACGTTTTACAACCTGAAATCGGGATATTTTCATCGCATCCCGCTACTCTCGCTATTACGGACACCAAATAACGGTCACTAGGGTGTCTGCTATAACGAGAGTTGACTGTACTTATTTAAATTATTTGGTAACAGCTTATGTCATTCGTTCTCAAAGTTGCAAATGAATTATGTGCAGTACTTACCTGCTTATAAGAACCTAAGTTTTTCCAAGTTAGCCTAAACAGGTTCTTATATAAATGGTGCTTAGTGGAGTTTTAGGCTATTTAGGTTCTTAAACAGGTTCTTATTGTTATAAGAAAGATATGATACCAGTGGCTGGAGAAGGGCGGCATGCATATTAATTTAATGCCAAAACCGGCCTTGCCTTTGGACAGTATGTGATCATGACCCATTTTAGTAGATATTTCGATTCAGTATCAGGCTAAATGTTGATTTAATAATATATATATATATATATATGTAAATTATTTTTTCTAAACACTTTAAGATAATAACAAACCTTTTAAGTACTTTCAATGTATGTCCTTTATGTACAGTCTGTACTCCATAAAATCAAGAACTGTATCCTACTGTAAACCCTACTATAAAATCAAGAATTCAAATTGAAATTGCATTCATAATTCTCAGTTATAAATGTACTTGTAGGGTACTCATGTGGATTCTAATTCAAAACCAACATGTAAATACTACTGTTACTTTATTATTAACAGCAGAAGCCTAAACTCTGCATAATTAAGGTCCAGTGCTTGAGGTCTGATTTTAGCATCATCAGAACCATCTGCTGTAATAAGGCAGCCAGTCTTCTCAAAGAGTTTCGTGAAAATCAGCTGAAAGCTCCTTCCAAGTCTCAGCAGTCCATTTAGTCATAAGGACCCTCCTCTTCTTTGCAGATATCTTATCGTGCCACAATTCCAAGTTGTCATCCTCCTCCAGCCACCTCTCCATTGCCTCTCCTATTCTTGTCTTTAGCAACTTCCCACATCCAGCATCAATGGGTTGTACCTTGTCTGTGTGATTTTCTGGTAGGAGATAAACTACAGCATTGACTTCCTTCCTACAGGCCTCATGAAACTCTTTGTTCAGCAAATATAACTTTCTCATCTGGGGAAATCCCTATACCAGGTAATAAAGTTTTTGACACCCATTTCATATTCACTTCGCTGTCCATCCATGCACACACTTGGAAATATACATCCACGCCTTTATCATACTCAGCCTTCTCTGCACTTGTCACATTTCCTTTCCCTCTGAATATTATCGCAGGCTTCACATTCTGCTCCCCTTCCCCTCGTATGCATAGTTGTAAAGTGGCCTGCCTCTTATCCAAGACAGTGGAGGGCTGAGACACCCACACTTGTTTGTTGCCCGTAATGTCATAGGTTTTATCCTGGTCGATTACAAAGGGGAGGGGAACTTGATCGATGTTATAACGATTCCTTGGTAACCATCGCCCATACTTTGTATCCATGGCGGAGTTATTTCTTCTTCTAGTCTTAACAGCCTTCCTTAAATTCTGGTGAAATTGTTGAATCGTTTCTCTTCCATGATCTGCAGAGTTCTTCATTTCATTTGACCTTCGTCTGAATGAAATATTGTGTCGCCTTTTGAATCTATGAAACCAGTTGTTGCTTGCTTTGAACTTGTCTGCTTCGTCTTTTCCATAACAAGTCCCGATCGTCGCTTTCATTTCCTTTTTGAGCCAAAGCTTTTAAATCTTACATCCTTTAGCTCCACAATTACTCGCTCGGCAGCCAAGGTATACTTCTCTCTCTTCTTGTTTAATTTATCATCTACTAACTTTGTTTTCTGTCTTGCCACCTTCAAGTTGCCTGTGTTTCTCTTGTGCTTGTTAAGTTCAACCTCTGTCTTCAATTTCTCTCTGTTCTTGTTCCACTTAACTACCAGCGACTTACTAACCCCTCTCTCTTTTGCTACCTTTTCCCACTTGTTCTTTTTCCCACTTGCTCAGTGAGGGAATCAAGGAGCTCTAGAGTTTTGAACTTGAATGCTACCGTGTAAGATTTCCTTTGACTCTGCCTGCGTCTGTTGTCTGTGGTGGCTGACTCTACCGGCTTTCTTTGCACTTTGCCTCGCTCATTGCTGTTGGTAGTTTGAAGTCTCTTCGCTTTGATACGGCTTTGTGCTCTCAGTTAGTTCCTTATCTTTGCTTACATCCTCGAGATGTAGGTTTTCTGAGTGCTTGAAGCGAACGTGCGTTTCGAGGTACTTCTTGGCTGCGAAGCATTCGTTGCAAATGTCGCATTTCACAGGCTTGCAGGACAATTTCACAGACCTTGGATACGTCGCTGAAACGTCAAACACTTCACCACTACTTGTCTCCATTTTTCTCTTAACCCCACAGCTAAATAAGGTACGATTCATTTTCTGTTTTAAGCCATTCTATGACCCATTCTACGACCCGTCAACAACAACAAAATGTGCGAACTGTCGCTTTCACGTGGTTCAATGTTTTTCGCGCGTCGCACATGTTTACATATGCAAACTAGGCACACCATTTCCGGTTTTGCTACAGTATGGAAACTGTATTGATTTGTAATTCGAAGCAAACCACAAGGATCAAAGTATACCGTATTATTTTTTTATATTAATTTCTTGCCAAAATGTTTTTTGTTCTTACTTTTGTTATAAAGAATACGATTAAATGAAAACAAGAGACCATAAGTCTTTTGATGAAAATAATAAACCTTGGGCACCCTGTGGTATTGCTATGTGGTGAGCCCAATGAATGACAACCCAGCGGTCTTTACATGTAGTATTTTCGCCATTTTCTCCATCTCCTTCAAGTAAATTCGCTAGAGTTTCTGCTGCAAAGCTTACTAAATCGAGAGTGTCAACTGCATAATCGCAAAGTCAGGAATGGCAGAGGAGTGTGAGGTTTATATGAGTCCAGTGTTTGTCGCTACCACGCTTACTTCAAGGATGCTACAGTTTGTGTTGGTGAGGTCTTGAGGTGTGGCAGGGCCATTCCATTTGATATCCACACCCCCCTGTGGACGAGTCGTGATGTTTGTTAGCCTTTCAGAACTTTTTTTTTTGTTTAGACCCCTCAGAATCACCTATGGACGACGTCATTTTGAACTAGACCCCTCAGAAATATCAAATTTTATGCGAGACCCTTCAGAAATTTGTCACTTTTAAGTAAGGCCCCTCTATTTCGTTTTAATTTAAAACCCCTCGGAAATATTATATTAATTTTTAACACCCCTCAGAAATATTTCATTTTAATTTTAATCATTCAAAAATCATTCATTTTCAACATATATTTCATTATAACTGTGACCCCTCATAAATACTTAAATTAAGTTTGTTGGAACAATACAGAACTGATTAATAAACATTAAACAACATTATCTATTAATTAAATTCGAGTTTGTGAAAAAAAGTTTATCTAATTTATTCAGTTATTTATTATTACCACCATGAAAACTTCCAAAGAATCAAATTTTGGCATATATATATAAGCCCTATTTATTTTATTTCATTTTGTCTTATTCTGATGAAGGGCTCCACTCGAAACGTCAGTATTTCGTCACTAATGATCTTGATCTTGGCAGTTTACACCTTTTCACTTTGATATATTTTCAAAACACTGTCTGTCTAAAATTATGTTCTTTGCATAAGATGTTGGCTTACAAATTAAAATGTGAGACTAATATAATCAAATCACATGATAACATTACCAGGATTAGTCAATTTATAGCATTGTACATATTTTGCCAATCGTTACCCTTTCCATAGAACCTAGGTTTAACTGCCCAAATATTTTTACACCAGCTGGTACCTAAAATGGTTTAAAACGTCTAACTATGCAGTGGTTATTTGCAAAATTCAGGTGCATTTTACACCTGGCTATATACTTGGCTTCACCTTGTATTTGCATGAGCAAAATATATACAAAATACCTGGCATTAAAATTGTTATCTTGGGTTTTTTTCTGCCAAACAAGTTTTTATGTGGATTTCTGTTAATACCACAACCCTCCTTTACCCGGGCTTGGGACCGGCTGTGACCATATCAACGATTAACACAGGCGGAGTTAAAAAGAGGTTTACTTTTGCTTCCTGGTTCAGTCTTGAACCAACCAACATGTAACTGAATGGAAACAAAAGCATTGTCTGTGACCAAAGACATGGAGGCTAGATGGTACTATCACTTGCCCAAGGTGAACCCTCAGACTAGTGGTGGGAAGGAGGCATCTTACTGCTCCATTTTAGGCTGGCCCCAAGGCAAAGCCTAACCACTGCCCTTAATTAAACTACACTATAGAGTATATAGTTCTTATTAATGTGTTGTGTAAAGGCAGTGTTGAAATATAAATCAAAATATACTAAGGTATTGCCAAAACATTGACTGAAGTACATGCCTAGTATTTTGAACAAATAAATTTGTCATAGAAAATAATAACAAATCAATTAAAGGTGAATATATATAGAATCATTTGCTATTTTTATGTCATTAGTGAGAGTTAAAAAATTTATAAAAAATAAGAACACTGCTTATGTCCGCTTTACAAAGCATGAAGTTCGAAGGCACTACTTACAATTCAGAAAGTTTGTGCAGGGACAGAGATTTAATTTTTTAGTTCATTAGCTGTTTTTACATGACGTATACGTTTTCAAAACAATATTTTTGAAAGGAGCATGTCGCGATGTAAGATTTTCCAGGTTTTATTGCATGCAATGCAAGTTTTTCGTTGAAAAGCCTGTCATGGACATAAAAAGAAATTATTGAAGGCATGCTTATAGACAACAAACAAATAATATCATTTGCGGCAACTTTCCCCACTAATCGATTTACTCGCTTGAGGCCTAATTCAATGACCAGAATGTCAGTTTCCGCAGCCCTTCAAGTTCCAAGTCGTGGTGGCTCGACTACATATTCAATTTGAATTTTTCTGATGTGTAATGTTTGGAAGTTATATTTCAAATACTAGACAGAGAACTTTTCTGACATTTCAAAGTCAGATCGAGTGTCTTTTAAGGTGAGCCAAAAACGAGCGACCTTTTTAACACACAAGGAGTTTTAACGAGTTTGAGAATTTAATTGCAAGTGTTTTGTTGCAAAGATTTTAAAATCTACTTGTTATACTGTTGTCAGCTCGCCGTGGGTAATTGAAACAAAGCGTTTGTTTTAGGAAGCCAGAAATGCAAGCATCGTGAAGTTTTCCAAAACCTAGTTTTCCATGGTTTGCACTTTGCACCCAAAATTTTTGCAGGCACATTTCCAACTTCTAAATTCTGCTTGCAGGCACAGAAATATATTAATGAGGCATGCAGATAGGTAGGAGCAGCAGCAACTAGTAGATGATAAGGCAGCAAAGTCATGGACATGGCAGGTACAATCGTTGCAGAAATTAGTTGGAACACCTTGCCAATTGGAATATATTAGGAAAGTATATTAATTTATGTTTATTGGCACCCCCTTCCCACCATTTCAATGTTGTTTTCTATAAATTACTTGTTTACTTTGTCTTGTAGCGCACTCAACAAGTATTTGGTTAACAACAACCTTGAAAAGGGGGGAAGGGGGTGTCGATGTCGTTGAACACGGGTAGTGTTCCAACAATTTCTGCAACGATTGTCCGAATTAAGTGCGAATTAAGTGCAACTTGTTTCGTACTGAGAATATGCTTTTACATCTAGCATAAGTTACCTTACACTGTTGGTTTCCTGTGAGACACTCAAAATTTAAAAGTTCGCATCGTATTGTCTCGAATGCAAATTCACCGCGGCACAAATGTCTTTAATGCGTAATTACAAATGTTGTGTTCCAATTCGTGCCGCATGAGGGACCATCAATTAATATATAGCCTATATAAGTACTGCAGCTTAGACGCGCGTTTCTTTTCTTTCGGTATGGATTTAATTAGTACCTATGATAGCGAGAGTTCGACTCACCTAAACAACGGCGAAGGTTTCTCCGCAGTACAATTGTGTGCAGAAGGCGATGAAACAGGCGACGAGCAGATACATTTGTCCCGTGAAAGGGAAAAGAACAAGTGCCTAAAGGTTTTTCAGGTCAGAGATATTGAGGCAGAGATATTGAGGAATTTGTTCGCTCTCGTAAAGTGGGTGCTGATGCGTGGAGAAGGACTGGCGTCCTCACGTTTGATGGAAACGCGAAAACTGGGCCAAAAGCGACTTACAGGCGAATACAAGAGCACCTGCAGAACAAATACCACACAACGTTCGGGTATGGCACTATAGTGCAGCTATACGTCAACAAACGTAGATTATCTGCGAAAAGATATAAGGGAGTGGCAAAGATAACATGTAGAAGGGCAAGAAAAGGTTTCTCCATCAGAATGAATCCTGATGCACATTGGAACACTGCAGCATATAGAGGACTGGATTGCTTGCAGATGAAAGATGGCAGAAATAAAGTCCTTGAATCGAGATGATGCATCTGGGTTTCGTCTTGACACAACTTATGCCGGGTTTTCAGTTGATTGAATCCCCTGATACAACAACAAGAGTGGACTATGTAAATAAGTATACTTCTTTACTACAGACCACATCATATCTTTTCCCGGAAACTGATACAACACCGAAGGCATGCGTCGGAGTAGTGAAGCCCCATGTGATTTTTAATAAATCCCCAGCACAACACATGGCAGATATAAACATGCTTGCTGACAAAGAGGAACTCTCAAATGTCTTCAAAGATCAAGATGGAAATACAAAAGACATTTGGTGTGTAAGAGTTGATGGAGCAGGGGATGAAGGGCCGTCTCACAAGGAGGTAGCATTCCTATGGACGGAGAAACATCTGAACGAGGAGCATCGATTAACCTGTGTCACTACAAGACATTCAGGAGGTTCGTATCTGAATGCTGTTGAGTTGATGAATGGCTGTCTGGCTGTGGCCCATTCAAACCTCTATATCCCATCAACCCTTGGTGGACCCGTTAATGATGAAAATGGTTTTAATGAAAACCAGCTGAAGATAAATCTTGACCTGGCGGCAGATGTAGATAAACCCTGGGGTGCTGACTGTTCAAGTTGTCAAGGTCCTTGTCCTGGCCATTATATGAAACCACAGGAGGCCTGGCTTCATGTACAAACCCACGGAAATGAAGTATTTCAAACAGCGCCTCCATCAGTTGTTCTTCAGAAAGAGTTTGACCAGAGCATTAAGGAAAGCAAAAACATTATTGAAGACAAAGTTAAAGTAGAGAATCTGGCAAAAGATACCCGACTAACAGTACAAGAAACAACGATGTGGCTGAAATATCTTCATGATATAAGAATACGAAGAGTAAAAGGGGCTAAAAAAGCAGCAGCAACCAGAGCAGCTAAAAGAGGTACAGGTACATGCACAGTAATTATTTTAGTAATGTGAATTTCAATAAGAACTGTAATAATACATCATGTCACAGAAATTAATTTACTGTATCTAACTTTATAAATAGGATCCACTGGAACTCTATCTGATGACTCTTGGGATGAAGTTGCTTGCCCTTGCGGTGAACCGAATAAAACAGAGAATATGATTGGTTGTGATAACCCTACATGCCAAGTAAAATGGTTCCACTTTTCTTGTGTGTCAATAACAGCATCAAGTGTGCCACAAGGAAAGTGGTTTTGTCCAAATTGTCGAACAGAGTAGTAGAAGTATTTATAAAGTACAAAGAGAGAAAAATCGTTTATTAATATATTATCTATATAATATATATTCTGTTGTGGCAATATTAAAATTTGATATTTTTACATGACTTGTTGTATATGGGGTTTTTACCCGCGTTGCTTGCCCCTATGGGTGGGGGGTTTTCTTCGTTTTTTACCCTTCACCAGTCCAATAATAACCTAATCCAGTTCTAGTCAACAGGATCAGCCTGGCAAGCAAGCCGGCCTGTGCTCATGTAATAACAATTCATATGGTCAGTCCGGCAAACAGGTTCAGTTTGAGCAATCATTAAATCAGTTAATCTTGTTCTCAGTGTATAAGGCATAGCAGTAAATCAAACCATTTAGCTGGCAGTAGCAAGGTGTCATAAGCTATTATAAAATAGTTTAAAGAAATGTAATTCAAAATCATTATTTCTTTGAAGTTATATTAACATTTTGAGCCAGTAAACATATTCATAATTTTAGCATATTTATTATTTGAGAGGCTTTATACATACTAGTGACTAGTCCAGTACTCCAGTGGGCCGGCCAGCTAGCTAATTGCAATATAAAGACAGATTACTGCATAGTTAACTATGTTACTGTTTCGGTTAGCGAGCCAACTCGCTTTCCATGTAGTCAAGGCCAAAATTCAGACCCGTCACCGTCACTGGTAACTAGCAAACAACAACAAACTCTTTACTCCTTGATATTGATAGTTGGTATGGGTGTCACAGATTTATATACTGTGTGTTCATTTGTAAGCATTTGTGTATAATAATACATGTATGAACAATCGATACAAATTTACTGATAACCCAGAACATTTTGGAGCTCCATTTAAGCTTACAGGTAAAATATCAAGTGAAACAGGGTAAAATTCGATAGCAACTAATTACTAAACATTAACATAGGCTCATAGCATCAACTTTATTTTGTATAACATAACAATAAACAATACAGCCAACAAAGCTTATAAAAATATTACAGTTACCTCAGAACAATTAACATATTTCCATACAGCATTCATATGTTGAGTCTCATTTAGTTAAACATTTAGTAGACAATTAAAAGCGTATGGAAACAGATAATTTGATCGAGTACAGGTTCTCGAAATCGTAGACCAAACCGTTTCGAAAGCGATCGGGATTGTGAGCGTATATATATAAGATCAAGATACTTGCCAGCCACATCAAAGAGTTGCCAGCCACATCAAAGATTTTCAGTGAAGAGCACTCGAAGAAAGGTGATCAGATCACTGGATCAGATGAATAAATAAAGCACAATGGCGCATATATGCAGTGTTTTCTATTTGCAAAGGTGAAAAGCCTGGGTACGAGGACAACATTTTTTTTGGGATCACTTCACTGTGCATGTGTAGTAATCCCACATTCATAGTCTCGCTCACTAGTCTACAAATTTAGTCAACAATGATGCAATAATTGCCATTTCGCGACGACGACAAAATAATAATAAACAGAGCCCTTTTTAAGACTCGTGCTCTCCCCCCAGGGGGGGGAGGCCCGAGTAATTATATTGGAAGTGAGCGAAGTGATCTAAATGTATAACATGGCTTATTGACGAAGTGCCACAATTTGTTCATTTAATATTTGATTCGTCTTCCTTTACTGACAATGATTTGTTTAATTCTCTTAGGCATGCTTTCTATTGTCCTGTCTATATAATTAGTTGAAGTGTTCAGAATGGTTGACTTTACTCGCATGACAAACTCGTTCCATGTCTCTCGGTCGATACGCTGTATTTTCGCATCTTCCCGAAGTTGTCTTTTTACGATATGAAAAACGTTCTCTATTGGGTTTAAATAGGGCGATCGAGGTGGGATTTCTTGCAGTTCAATGCCGAGCTTCGATAGTGTTTTCCTGGCCTGCGCTGAAGTTTGTGACGGATCGTTGTCCATAATGAATCTTTTTCGTGAACGAGATGTTTTTTCCCCATCTGTCGAAACATGATGGGAAATCGTCTTTCGATGACATCCGGCTAAGTCTTTCGACCCTTTAGCCGTGATGGAAAGACCCTCGCTCTTCTTGTGCCACAATCTTGGTCTTGGCGAAATCGCTTCTCTCAGAGGATTTGTCTTTTGTACAAATGATACACCATCTAAATAAAATGCCACATCGCCCGTCCAGAACGTCGAATTAAATTTTGATGCCGTCCTAGCGTATTTGAGTCGTCGGTGGTAATCTGTCTCGCTCGGAAGTCCTTTTTTGCGCGTTTGTCGAAATTTATAACCGAGTTTATTCAGATAGGAGACAAAAGTTCGGTATTTCGCCTTTGTGCAGTCTAAATTCCACGATTTTCTACAACGTCCATAGCTGTGAAGTTTGGATCGACCAGGCGAAGCTGTGAAATGGAACGAGAAAGTTTTCGTTGGTCTCGCTGTGTCAACAAGCACAGTCGGCCACGTTTCTTCCATACATTTGCAGCTTTATTTTTCTCCTTTCTCTCATCTTCGTTTGCTATTCGCGAAACGCTTGATCTGGATACTTGTACTTTCGCAGCAATTTGTGCACACGAGTAGCACTTTTCTTTTTTTAATAGCACAACTAATGCTCTTGTTTTATCGTTGATACGCTTAGTGAAGCCCATTGTCCTAATAGCGCTATGGAACAAAAACAGCCAAGTAAATTATATCATTGCTGACGTCACGTAAATTGATGTGCGCGCACTATTTAACAATTAGACAACGCAGGGCCTTTTTTAAGGATTTTCCCATGGGGGGCGGGCATTTTCCTAAAAGGGACCTTCGTAGACAAAATATAGGTTTACTGTTTCCGAGGCAGGCTTTTTCGTATATATATTATATATATATATTTGTCTGCCATTTTATTTAAAAATATTTTTTCTACAGTTCATGATCAGTGGTGGTGGATCCAGGGTTGTTCGAAACGGGTAACGGTAATCTAGTAGGGGGGTCTGGGGGCATGCCCCATCAGGAACATTTTTAATTTTGAAAAGCCCAGAAGTGCTTTTACGGCGATTTCTGATAAGAATTTTTGCAAAATTAAGGCACCACACCACGCCCTTGCTAAAAATGCATGATTACATAGGGCATCAAGATTATGAAACACTTTAATATATAATCTCAGAAGTAGTACAGAACCAATATAAACACTTTAGCCTTTAGGCATCTTCATACGCTACCAAAACATTGTGCTTATAATCGGTCATATAATATTGCGTTTATCATATTATGGTAAAAAACAGAAAACACTTGTTTGCGGGATTTTAAATGGGGGACGCGCGCCACGTAGGTCAACATAATAATTTCAGTAAGTCTATAAGTTGTTAATTAAGGGCTAAAACTTACTTTCCATTTGTTTAATTTTTATTCCTTGCTTATTGGTTGATTAAATTTAAGAAAAAGGGACTTTTCCTGGGGGGGCAAAAATTGATTAGTGGGGGGGGCACAAGGGGGACTGCCCCCCCCCCCCCAGCTTAATAGTTAAAAAAGGCCCTGAGACAACGAGCCCGCGTTTTCTATGAGCAGATACTCAACGAGGCGGAGCCGTGTTGACTATCGCTCATAGAAAACAAGGGCGAGTTGTCTAATTGTTTTAGTATAAATTTACAACTTTCTAACCCAAGAAATAACTTTTATTTCGCATTTTTCATGGAAAAAAGTAAATATTCTTTCGAAATCAGGCGACTTTTTCCGCAGAGGTTTATATCAGCAGATAGTAACTCCTGCGATAGCCAATCAAAATTGAGGATTTGTGATATAAACTTGTCAATTTATACTAAGACCAATTATAAACTCTCCATACGCAGCATATCATACTACCAGTAACATACATGGAACGTAGCTTCAGAACCAACCTAAAAGCTAAAATATTCGACTTTCAGTAGACTGACGTATTTCGGACAATCGTTGCAGAAATTAGTTGGAACACCTTGCCAAATGTACCCCATACTTTGGAATATATTAGGAAAGTATATTAATTTATGTTTATTGGCACCCCCTTCCCCCCATTTCAATATGTTGTTTTCTATAAATTACATGTTTACACTTTGTCTTGTAGTGCACTCAACAAGTATTTGGTTAACAACAACCTTGAAAAGGGGGGAAGGGGGTGTCGATGTCGTTGAAAACGGGTGGTGTTCCAACAATTTCTGCAACGATTGTAGGTTAATTCAGCAGCAAAAGTAGAAGTTTAAAAATAGGTAGGCGGAGCAAAAACTAGTAGATCAGACAGAAAAGTCATGGACATGGCAGGTAGGTTAATTCAGCAGCAAAAGTAGAAGTTTAAAAATAGGTAGGTGGAGCAAAAACTAGTAGATCAGGCAGCAAAGTCATGGACTTGGCAGGTATGTTAATTCAGCAGCAAAAGTAGATAAGGTAGCAAAGTCATGGACATGGCAGGTAGGTTAATTCAGCAGCAAAAGTAGAAGTTTAAAAATAGGTAGGCAGAGCAAAAACCAGTAGATCAGGCAGCAAAGTCATGGACTTGGCAGGTATGTTAATTCGGCAGCAAAGTCATGGACTTGGCAGGTATGTTAATTCAGCAGCAAAAGTAGATAAGGTAGCAAAGTCATGGACATGGCAGGTAGGTTAATTCAGCAGCAAAAGAAGAAGTTCAAAAATAGGCAGGCGGATCAGAAACCAGTAGATAAGGCAGCAAAATCATGGCCTTCGTAGGTAGGTTAATTAGCAACAAAAGTATATTTCAATAAGATGGATTGTAGTTTGGTAATTCGTTGATCCGAGAGAATTAACCAGAAATTAAATTACTCAGTAGTTGCAAACTTTTAAATAATTCTTATTTGTGTTCTTAAAACAACTTTTGCTTGAGACGAAGCTTACCCGAGATTAGATTAGGAAGAACAGAAATTGTATATGTGCATTCAGGTTCTTCCAAAAATACAACATCATCAAGGTCCAACGACTGTACCTCTGCTTCATACCAACCTTTAAAGATATATAAAAATAAATTTATACACAGAGATTTCTTTCACACCATGTGTCAAGAAATAATGACCATGCAAAGCGACAACTTATTTTTAAACTCTCACTGTTGTAATAGTATGACTGTGTCATTGTATTTAACATTTCTATGGAAATCTGTTGTAGCATGATGTATGCATGTTATTAGCACAAATAATTTTAACATTGCATAAGAATAGTCACACTTATGCATAAGTGTATTGAGCAGTTTATCTCACCAGCTGGCCAGTCTGTATCAATGAGCTCCTCTTTTGACCAATTTGAAAAATTTCCTCATAATCATTTATTTTTCTATTGTAACATTGGAAAGCTTCAGTCTATTGGCATTTACTTCTCTTTCCACTGTGTATGTATACACCGAACTTTTCTCTGTATCAAATTCAACTTCCACAATGTCAGTTTCTTTATTGTAATTTAATACTGTCCCTTTATACCAACCTATATCGATAAAGTTTGTATACATAGTACACATTCTAAATTGGACATCTACATGTCTCCTGCGTAATAATAATAACTATAACAACTGTATTTTGACACGTTAAAAACTTGGTCAACTGGTTATTAAAAACATCGCTGCTATCAATAACGGACCTGTATGCGTAACCTAATAAGATCATTAAAATCGTATGAAATATCTAAATTATGTACAAAGATAGTGTTATAAGCAATTTAAAATTACAAAGATTAAAAAATTATTTGCATTGTTCCTTAAATCTTAAAATCGATTCTTTTCTGAATTTATTATATTCTAAGGCTGTTTGATACCAACCAGTTTCAAGTAAATTATAAATATAATAGTCTGATGTAAAATATGATTTAAAAAAAGAAAAATATACATACATCATTGTATGTACATACCAGAATTACTTACCAGTTTTCCATCCAACATCACCAATCTCGTCTTTACCCCATAAGGCAAGTATCTTGGCACCTACCAATCTTATAGCTGCCAACTTTGCTTTCAAGTGGTTCGTATGAGATTTATCTGTTCGGTAGAGCCCAATTTCTGTTTCCAAAGCATCTAAGAATTCTTCAAGCGTTTCTATGTTAATTTTGTCAGGATCGTCAATGAACGCTTCTTTACGCTTATTAAAAACGGAAGCGCTGTCTCTAGAACGTGACGTGCGGAGGGTGGGGCTAGACGGAGTTAGAAATTTTCTTCTTTTATGAATGACTTTTGGATCTAAATAATTTTGTTTTTGTATTATAATCAACGTCCTTGTAGCATTAATTAAGTTTTTTATGGCTTGAAGTTCCTTATAAAAATAAAGGTGTCCTTCGTCTGCTATCACCATTCCTACCCTAAGCGCAAGCTCGTCCTTCGTTCCACAGTCAAGTGTGTTGTGGAATCGCAACACTGATTTCTTTGAAATTTCTGTTATAGACGATGGCAGCGATAAGATCTGTCCATCATATTTTTAAAGTGGTGGTGGAACTTCGAGGCCTAATTTTTCTACCAAACGCTTCACTAATTCATGTTTCGTCCCTTCTGTGGCTACACCGGTTTTTCGACATCGAAGTTTCAATGCTGCCGAGTGTTCAGTTTTGTAGAGTTCTTGTTGACAACAGTATTCCCGCTCCTTGTCATTCTCGAACTTCAAGTCCAGTTTTTCCTTAAATTCCACAAAAAATGTCTCTAAATCATTTGAAAACACCTTGAAAGCCATTTCTAAGATCTTTGATGGGAGAAATGCTCCTCGGGGTCTCGTCAACAATTTCTGTGTTGGACACTTGAACCTTTTCAAGTGGTAAGTAATGCAACTCTCCTCCAGTCATCAGCCATCTTACATAGTCAGGTATTGGTTGTTTTGTTAGAGTATTCTTGTCTTCTCGCCGAATATCTGGGTTAAAAATTTGTGTAGAATACTTGTCTTCCTAACAAGTTCGTTCTGCTTCTTCATCCAGTGTGTTTTGCAGTATTTGGTAATCCTCCCTGTAGTTTCCCAAACTTTTCATTTAGGTTCCAAATTGTTGCTGCCTCTTTCCACAAGTCGTTTTTTACTGCGTGATAGGTAGTACTTATAATATACTCAGTCTCGAGTGATTTATTAACTGACTATCTTGGCATGCGTATGCTATTTATACAAGCTGTTACGAATATATTACAATGCCAAATAAGGACAACAGATTAACTAATTAACATATATATCACAATATTGACTATATTACATATCTTCCCCCTAAGTTTATTTATTCTTTTTTTTTTTTTAAACTGAATATAATATACTCTCAATATTTTTTAAAGTTTTCTTAAAAATGTGTCAATGAATAATATTAATACACTTAGAATATCAAAGTTCATAATCGTCTAGTTTCTTGGGTCTTCTTCTTTCTCTCGTCGAATAACGTCGAGTTTGAGTTTCTTCTGGAGAAGTGTTATTTTCTTGAATTTCTTCTGGAGAAGTGTTATTTTCTTGAATTTCTTCTGGAGCAATAATGCTAGAATCTTTAGTGCTTGAGGAACTTATTTGGTCCCGATGACGTCGTACAATTTTTCCATCATCTAATGCAACTTTCGCAGAAATTGGGCCTGTAGACTCAACGACTTTTCCAGCAGTCCATGGCAATATCGAGTTTGTATAATCTCTCATGAAAACATCGTCACCAATGCAGACTGAACGCTGTCTTGCGTGTGTTTGTCACAATGTTTCTTCTGCTTATGTTGAGCATAACGTACAGTTTTCCCAACATCTGGTTGTAACAGTGTCAAATGTGATCGTAACTTGGTTCCCCATCTTAGTTCAGCGAGCGATATACCTGTAGTGGTATGTGGTGTAGTTCTATACTTAAATAGAAATCGAGATGACGAGTTTGCAAAGTTCCACTCTGCTTCTTCATCGCTTTCTTGAACGTTTGCACAGCTCTCTCGACTAAGCCATTCGTTGAAGGATGATAAGGTGCAGATTTCACATGTCGAATTCCATTTTTTTTTAGGAATTCCTCGAATTCTTTGCTAACAAAAGCTGGACCATTATCAGAAACTACCATCTCCGGTAATCCATGATTTGCAAATGTCATACGGAGTTTCTCGACCGTTGACTGAGTATTACACGAGTTGGTCGTGTGAACATCCAACCATTTCGAGTGGGCATCGATTATCGATAGAAACATCTTACCCATGAACGGGCCTGCATAATCGATGTGGATACGGCACCATGGTCAGTGTGGCCATTCCCAGGGATGTAGAGGTACTCTTGGTGGTGTCCTCTGGTGTACTTGACATGTTAACATTTCTTTGCCTTTTCTTCTATTTCTTTATCGAGTCCGGGCCACGAAACATGTCCATGAGCTAAACTTTTCATTCGTGACATTCGAGGGTGGGTTTCATGTAGAAGATTCAGAATGTCAGTTCTTAATTTGAGAGGAACTACTACCCGCGATCCCCACAACAGACATCCATCCTGAACACTAATCTCTTCTCTTTGTGCGAGATAAGGCTTAATGTTCTCATCATTCACTTGCGACGGCCATCCTTGAAGTGTAAACTTAAGTACTTGTAATAGTACGGGGTCTCGCAAAGTCCACTGTTTGATCTTCAAAGCATCTACTGGACTTTGGTTGAGGTGGTCCATCAAATTTACTACTTCTTGTGGTATTGGTGTAGAACTTGGCTCAATTTTCAAAGGTAGTCTGCTCAGAGCATCTGCATTTCCGTTTTCTTTACCAGGACGATATATCAGATCATACTCGTGCGCTGCTAAAGGCAATGCCCATCGTTGAATTCGGCCTGATACCATTACTGGTACGGGTTTCTCACATTTGAAAATTCCAAGTAGTGGCTATAGTAATGTCGGCCATATAGAAATTGATGGAATTTCTTGACCGCAAATACCATAGCCAATCCTTCTTTATCCAACTGAGAATACTTCTTTTCTGCAGATGACAATGTATGCGATACAAAAGCAATCGGTCGTTCACTCCCATCTGGCATTTCATGAGATAAAACCGCTCCAACACCGTAGGGTGAAGCATCACAGGATACGATTAATTTCTTGTTTTGATCATAATGGACCAACACTGTTGCAGACTGTAACAAAGTCTTAGATCGTTCAAATGCACGGATCTGTTCTGTGTTCCATTTCCATCTCTGATTCTTACGAAGTAACTGGTACAGTGGCTCTAACTCAGTTGACAGATTTGGTAGGAATTTACCATAGAAATTGAGCAATCCCAAGTATGCTTTCAACTCGGTAACATTGGTAGGTGCAGGTGCTTCTTTAACTGCTTTCACCTTGGCTTCGACTGGATAAATACCAGTTTCGTTGATACGATAACCCAAACACTCCAGAGTAGGTTGCATAAAATGACACTTCGACTTCTTTAGACGTAAACCAGCTTCAGAGAGATGCTTCATCACTTCTTCCAGATTCTGAAGGTGTTCTTCATCTGTCGATCCAGAAATCGAAATGTTATCAAGGAGGATGCCAGTATATGGAATTCCGTTGAGTAAACTTTCCATCGTTCTTTGGAAAATTCCAGGCGCAGATGATACTCCATATGGCAGATGGTTGTAATGGTACAAACCACGACGCGTGTTTATCGTTACCAATTCTTTCGAGGCGTCGTCCAGTACCATCTTTTCGTAAGCGTGACTTAAATCGAGCTCAGTGAATGTTTTCCCTCCTGCCAGTTTATTGTGAACTTCTTCGATCTTGGGTAAGGGGTAGGCATCAAGACGGGAAACTTTGTTCACAGTCACTTTGTAATCCCCACACAATCGAACACTTCCGTCAGGTTTCATTATTGGTACCACTGGCGTTGCCCATTCTGAATACTGTACGCTTTTAATTGTTCCTTGTCTTTCGAGCCTTTCAAGTTCCTTTTCAATCTTAGGTTTCATCGCATATGGTACCGACCGGGCTTTACAAAAAATCGATTTCGTTGACGGGTCGACGTAAATCCGAGCAGTCAAGCCATTCAATTTGCCCAACTCGTCTGTAAACAAGTCGTCGTACTTGTTTAAAACCTCCTCCAAATTAGGCTTGGCTAATCGTTTAGTGCTTTTCCAATTTAAGCAAATTTTCTCAAGCCAATTTCGACCCATCAAATTAGGACCATTGCCTTTCAGCACCAACACAGGTAACCGACTTACTTGGTAATTGTATTCGACCACCACTTCGGTAATTCCCTTTGGAGATATTTTCTCACCAGTGTAGGTACGTAAAGAAATTTCCGTTTGCTTCAAGTCGAGATTTTCTTTACCCTGATTAATTTCTTGAAATGTTTTCTCATTAATCACCGAGAACGATGCTCCAGTATCAATCTCCATGTTGATATCAATACCATTCACGGTCAAATTTTCACGATACGGCGATTTTTTGTTTTCGTCTTTGAAGCTGAATAAATTATACGCTAGCTCTTCGTCGCTTTGATTCTGTTCCACTTCATTTATTTCCGAACCCTGTCCTTGTTTTTTCCAAAAGTTTTTCCCTTGCTTTAGTCGTCCCTTCTCGCTTGAAGTCGTCTTAGAACTTCGGCACACTCTCGCTATGTGTCCAATTTTAGCGCATTTATGGCACGTTTCTGTTTTAAAACGGCACTTTGTATGGTCGTGTTTACCACCACAACGATAACATTCTTTGCATTCGTCGCTGTGTCTACCGCCGTGTAATTTATTCATAGAGTGGTCTTTTTTGTTTAGCATTTCTCCCTTCAGGTCACGGACATCTTTGGCGGCTGTTTCCATCCGTGTGCGATTTCCAATGCACGTCTTAAATCCAATATCGGTTCAGCAAGTAAACGTCTCTGTATTCGGTCTTCGTTGACGCCACAGACTAATCGATCTCTTAACATTTCATCTAGCGAACTACCAAACTCACAATGTTCAGACAATGCACGAAGTTCAGCCATAAAAGTCGAGATTGATTCGTCGTTCCCTCTGACACGTGTATTAAATTTATAACGTTGTACAATCACGGATGGCTTCGGGACATAGTGGTTTTTTATAGCTTCAAATAGTTCTTCATACGACAATTTGTTCGGAGTCTCTGGCCGTATTAAACCTCGTAATAATTTATAGGTTTTCGCACCTATAACACTAAGGAAAATCGAGCGTTTCTTATCTTTGTCTTCGATATCATTCGCTTCGAAATAATGATCCATTCGCTCCACATATTGTGTCCATTCTTCGATCTCGTCGTATTCATCTATTCGACCACACGTAGCCATGATACGCCTTAAAATTTTTATCCTCGTCGCCAATATAATATACTCAGTCTCGAGTGATTTACTAACTGACTATCTTGGCATGCGTATGCTATTTATACAAGCTGTTACGAATATATTACAATGCCAAATAAAGACAACAGATTAACTAATTAACATATATATCACAATATTGACTATATTACAGTAGTCTTCATTTTTTCGACACTCACTCTTTCCAAGGAAGGTAGTAAGTTGGTCTTCGTCATTAAAAACAAAATTTTCCTCAAGTCCAATCCCACGCTGAACAACGGTTGGCCTTCCACCGTACTCAGCCCGTGCCAAACAGGTTTTCACTTCTGCAGCCATATGTTCCATGTTTTCTAAATGCCGCTGATCTCCAACGTTGTAATTTTTATGTACAGCGGTACTTGAAAATACTTCGTTGGACAACGCGCGATTCGAAACAGCATGAACACGTTCTACTGGATTTCGTTTGCTGTGATATTCAGCAAATGATTTTTGCATAATTGATTTCAGTTGATGCAATCGGACTAGTCGAACCAACCACATTTTCACCAGGGAATTTGATGGGGCTTCCGACGGACCATTATCGACAATAAAAACGAAATGTTCCTTTAACTTTCCGTTGTCGGGATTTCGAAAATATTCGTCAAGTGTAGGGTTGACCAACAATAAAAATATTTCGTTAAATACCCTCTGGACAGTTTTATGCTCAAAGTATGAAATATTTAGAAGGGTGGCTGCTGCTCCAGTCCTTTTAACGGTGTAATGTTCTTCCTTTTCGTTTCCTTCAAACTGTAACTCCGTTTCCATAAAAAGATGAGTTATGGTACCCCAGTCATGATCTGGGAGAGTTATTTTACGCCATGTTTTACCTGGTTTCTGGACGGGTGATACATCTGCATGAACTTTAGCTTTTGCATCTTCGAGTCGATCATTACATTATGTGAATGTAAATGGGCGTGATCCATCAAAAGATTGACATTATGAGATTGACCACAAATTGCTCAACTCCAATACGCGCAGGTTTGTGAAGGGACAGACAAGCATTAATGCCTCTACCAGCATGATGTTGCTTTGCTTCATACGTGCCTTTATAATTTTGAGTATAATTAAAACAAGAAGAAAGACTAATATTGAACCCTTCCGGAGCCAATGCCAAAATTGTTTCCCTTGCATGTTTCATAATGGTGTTGCTGTCTGCAGCACGATAAAGCACGGTGTCAGTCAGTCTTGGATGACTTTCTAAACCACCCCCTGCTCTATCTATGCGATCTCCATCACCAAAAACAAATTCTAGCACACCAGCAAGATCTGGAAATTCTTCAGATTTTAAAAGTCTTCCCCTACCTTTAAAAACATGACGGAGTTTTTCCAGTTAACTTTGGAAGCATCTTGTGTTTCTTCTTTCAGCTTCACCCGTTATAGGAGAGTCATTAGTCTGGTCAATGGTTTTCTTCATATCATCAAATAACTGCAAGTTGAGAGCTACTTGATGTTGTGAATGTTGAAAACTTCTTTTGTCTTGAACGTTCGCCAACTTTGACATGAAGTTAACACTCGTAATTCTCGTCAAAACAACGTATCTCTGTCCCGTTTACTGTCAAGATATTGCGACATGATGTCATAATCGCTGCCTATAACCTGTTCAACTTTTTTATTAATTATAGTTGGGTCCATTCTCTCGATTTGTTGGACAGAGTTTATTAATTCCAGGCCTACTTTCCCACAATTTTCAATTATATATCCTTTGCCATTTAGATATATTTGGGCGACATTTAAATGTTTCGACATAATTCCAAGTAACCTAGAAGACTCTAAATGGGCAGAAACTTTTAACCCTTTCGTTTCTTTATATAGCTTTGCCAGATCTCGAGTTGCGACCAATGGCCAATTTTTTATGATGTGCTCGGCTAAAGTTAACATCGCATCTATATGTTTTTGCTGTTTTTCCGATCCCCTTTCTCAAAAAGCTCTTCGACATTCGTACTTAGTGTTCCAGTTGCAGAACCCCTTACAAGCCCTCGCATTACGTTGCCTTCCATGGTGACACTTCTTTTCCTTCTTTCCTCTAACCATATTGGTGACAGCATTTACTCCTTTCTCCTCTCCCTGTACCATTGAAATCTTGGTCACATCAATGGAAGCAGTTCTTCCAGTTCCTCAGGCTCTTTTGGGGGTGTTGAATCCTTACTTTCCCTTATACAGGTATCTTTCTTTTCTTCATCCTTATTAACCTCGACTCTTTCGGCTTTCAAATAAAACAGAATATTTGCGCTTTCCTTCACCTGATTCTACTGCCTTTGTCTCAGTCGAAGCTGCCATTTCGTGCGAACTCCTTTTCTTTCTTTGTACCTTCGCCCTAGAATAAATTTCATCCTTCCTCTTCGATTTGCAGCTTTGTTTGAAGGTTCAGGTGTTTTTGAAAAGGCTTGGTGACTTTAATTGGATTAGTAAAGGGTTTGGGTGTTATAGTTGGAGGTTTGTGTGATTCGGTGAAAGGCTTGGGTGGTGTAGTTGAAGGTTTGGGTGGCATAGTTGAGGGTTTAGGTGGTGATCTAGTCTCTCCATATTTCAAAGCGTCTGCATAGCTTTGCTTTGTTTTACGTAGTGGAACGTTCTTCATCAAGGGGACAAGTGGTTAAGTTGCCAGCCGTGAAGTGGGGATCGATGCGTTTTTGTCCACATTACGTACATGGTCTCCGAATCAATAGCCTGACGTGAAATACTGTCACCACCCATGGAAAGAACTTGCCTGGGGTAAAACACACCGTTCAAGGCTTTCTTGATACAGCGACTTGATGGAATGTCTGGATAGACCGTGTAAATTGGTTTAGAAATAACCGTGGCAAGAGCAAGTATATGTAATTGACTTGAGAAAACAAATGGTTTGGCGCTTGACTTAGCCAAAACTTCGACTGCCTGAGATGCGTTGTCCACATTTGCACTGTATGCTTTTTCAGCTTCCTTGTCACTCAGAAAAATAGTAAATGTTGCTGGCACAGAATAACCAGAAACCAGAGACATCTCTGCTAATTGCGGATGACTGGCGTAAAAGTCAAAGTTTGCAAACAATTCTGCTACCGTTAACAGATGCAGAACACCCGCTAATGATTCATCACCAGTCAACAAAATAGATACAGAATTAAACAGACAGTTACCATTAGCAGTTGCCTGTAATGGTATCCAATCTTTAAATTCAGATGGGAGTAACGCATTAGATACAAAATCTTGGCGCCGCTCCACGTGTATTTTACATAGCCGCTGCACCTGATCAATAGGCTTATTAGAAAGCAATGATTGGAAATTGGCTAGAATCTTGCATGCAGATTCTTTGGTTGTCAATGAATTTGACAATTCCACAATATCCAGATCAGTTATAGGATTCATTATTTATGCTGTAAAGAATTAAAATATTGCTTTTTAAATATTTATTACTACCTGTTACGTTGGATAAATAATATAGCAATGGACAGTATTAAAGGTTGCAGAAAGGCCAATATCTAACCAATCTAGTATCAGTTATTTTGATAATGTTTTAATATTAATTTCATTTGAGGTACAAAATTTTAACGGTTTTGGTTTCTAAAATCTCGGCTAAATAACCAGTTACTGAAATGCAGCTAATGTCAACAAGAGCTTTCAAGCTCACATTTACGGAATGTCGTATTTGTGAACGACTGAACGAGAAACTAATTTGTCTAGGCGGGAATATATTATGCTGTGCTACATCAGCCGTGTTTGTAAATGTAGCTATATATCATTAGTTAGTCATATCGGAATTTACAGTGCTTGCTGTGTGTCCAAATATATTTCGCTTCAAGTTATTGGTAAGATTTGTAATTTTCTTTTACTTGTGTGCCGTTGCAATTCTATTGTCAAATTTAATTTCATAGGAAAAAAGATTGGTCAACCGGGAAATCTTAAACGCTTTTTTTAAGAATTACGGCAGGTTTCAAGTTTCTTTGCATAACAATTGCCATGCAGGCTTAGTAAAGGTGAACGAGAAGAAGCTGCTGTTTTCTTATAGGCCAGTCGCATGACTGTCATCGTATGTTATCAGGCAATATTGCCCTTATAAGGAAGATCAGAACTCAGAAGCGTGCGGTTGCTAATTACGTTTATTTCGTATTCAGATGCATACTTTGTTTCATTATATATCACCATATAAGTGACATTTATATAAATATACAAATGAAAGATCAGAGAAACCGTTTCGCGGACCGTTGCGACGTCAAAAAATTATTGATCAATATTCAAATAGTGAGAGCTTTTACATGCATACAATAGCAATTAATGTGTCAATGTCTCAAAACAAGTTAAACTTAAGGAAGTCGATCGCTTTGCCGCTTTGGAAAACCTTTTTCAACTCTGACCCAACGATTTTAATATTATGTGCAGTAATCGCGCTAAATTATTAATTAATTAAACGTGAAAGGTAGCAAATGTGTACGGCTCAACAATTTTTCCTTGACAAGTTTTATTAGCCAATGTGAACGGTCAACATTTTTTTACTTGTTATATTTAAGCAAACTAAAATAACAAAAAACTTGTAGGAAATTAAATAAAAGAAAAACGTTCGTTAAGACCAAGAGGATGTGTGGTGGCAAGTTTAAAAATGAGACGCTTCTCTTGCCGTTTGAGGTTATCGTTACCACCTGAGATGCGAAGGATGGCACAGACTTCTCTGCTGTGCACTTAATTGGAATGTGCGTCCCATCTACACAACCAAATGCTTGGGGTCATCCCAAATTTTGCTTCGAATTCAGATACCTTCCTTTGCATGCTTTCCTGGCTCTTGGGAAGGTGTATGTATTTTGGACCCATTTTTGTTGAGATGACTTGACAGACTGAAGCAGTTTTGACGGCAACTCCAAATGTATTTGCTGTCATTCCTAGAGAGCCTGTATCTTTTTAAAAAATATAATGTCAGTGCCAATTTTTTCTCAGCACTCAGTGCTCTGTAATTTGGAGAGCTTGGATTCGGTGAAATGTATGGGTTCAACTCTGCTAATAAGTTCATAAAAGATTCTCTTGGCATTCTAAAGTTCTTTTTCCAGCATTCCTCTGGAGCTATTCAATTCCATATGTTCTCCCACCATAAATCAGAACGACCTTTTTTAAACCAGCAGCTGCGTGGTTTTCTATTCAATATGTTTAATCTACGTCGAGCCAGCTTTTCACGAAAATGATTTCGTTTTCTCGCAAACAGTGATAATCGCGTTGTTTTGCCTTGATACGTTGGTGCCCCAAATGATAAGGCCAAATATTTGTGCAACGAGAGACACAACAGCTGAAATGCTTGCAACAACACTTTCTATAACTTGCTTCGAAGGCGCCATGTTTTTCTTTAAATTTTCGCAGCTTTAGGCGCCAATTTTTACTTCCGGTAGTTTTCGTCTGGAAGGCGAGATAAAATTTCCCATATGAAAGCGGAACGTATTTTGTCTCGCTTAGCGAGACGTCCCGGTTTGCGGGATCATATGAACAGGCCCTAATAAAGAGCGACTTTAAATTCAGTAAACAGCGTAGCGACTCATCTAAGCCGCGGCTTATATTTTTGCGACTTATTAGACTCTTTGTGCACACTATACGTTTTCGTATTGTTTCAAGTAATGTCCAATGAACCGATTGTTCCAGTGTCCCTTTAATACATATTAAAAGTTGAATTGTAAATAGGATTAGTATATATCATTACCGTAAATAGTTTTTAACTGTAATATTGTAAAGCGCTGTGAGCAACTAGTGTAACAGCGCTATAGAAATTAATAAATTATTATTATTATTATTGTTCTCGATTCCCATGTGAACAGTAACTACGAAAACGCTCAGAAACGTTACCATGTGCACATATATATATATATATATAGTCTTATTTTCTGCGTATAAACGGCCCTCTATATTGTCGCAGTTCGGTGGCTCAGTGTTTGTATTAACCGCCGAACTGCGACAATAGGGCCGTTTATTCAACTGTGATACATAATACACCGCATGTCAATTAATGTTTTTCTCATTCAACACATGTAAGCCAAGGAGTCCTGGCTGAAAAATCAGTGATTATTTTGTCTAACTACTTAATTTTTTCTAAGTAAAATAATGCCTCATTCTAAAACTTGGAATGTATCGAGAGCAACAAGGAAATCTGTTATGGCAAATACTGTAGAGAAACTAGTGAGGAAAAGTAAATAATATGAATATATTATAACTTTTAATGAATTTGAGTAATAATGAGAAATAAATTGCATGAGTATTGTCTATTGCCATGAGCAGTGCACAGTCACATTAGTATAAAATATTAGATTTAAGTACAGATGCCATGGCGAGTGTTGTTTAAATATGCTGCCTTGGTTCAGACCCTCGGGCTTCGCAGGTTACCACTTTTTGCTATCAGACTTCACGGCATTTTCTGTTCTGCCTATTTAAAAACTACCAAATATACAATGTGCGTCATAGAGCTCAACAAAAGTTTCTTGTTAACTGGGATAACCATTTAATTGTTGTCTAATATGTTGTGATATATATGTTATGTTGTGATATATCATGTTATATATCTATTGTATAAAAATTTGGCTTTAATTAATAGGAAGAGAAAAACTAGGGTTGAAAGACCAGGAATGGAGAGCTTTTGATGAAAAGGATGCTACAGAGGTTGATGATGTTCTTTTGTCATATGCGAAAGGTAGCATTTTTATCATTGGGAAAGAATGGCGAGCTCCTGTTGAGCTTCACCTTTGCCTGAGATCACACACGTTACATTGAACCCGTCGAGTCTATGGATGTTCTTGAACAGGACATGAAAGGCGCCGAAGCCGTTTCGGTGGAAAAGGGGGAAGGCTTTCTGCACGAAGTTGTCGGATCTGAAGGGGCTGACGAGAAAGAGGACGCGGACATTTATGAAGTTGAGGATGATCTGTCTGGAACGAGTTGGGGGTTTGAGGAAGGTGCGAGCGACTTTGGTGAGTCAAGTTATCACGATGAATGTTTGGTGGATGTTGAGGAAGTGACAATTGGTGAAACAAGTGAGATGGGCGATGTTTATGTGGGCGGAGAAAAAGAAACAACAAAACGTTCGTTAATCGAAGAACCGTCATTGGAGACAACTGCAAAGAAGAGAGTTGATGTCGATGTGTCAAAGCAAGAAGAAATGATCGGTAAGCATCTACATGTACCTTTCAGTATTTAATTGTAAATAATGATCAAGCCAGCCCAGGGGGGTGGGCAGTTTGCCCCGGGTCCCAAGCTCGAGAGGGGCCCTAATAATATTGCTGGATGCCCCAATATTCTTTATTTCGTCCCAGACCCCGTCACCTAAGTCTCTATCTCGCAGTTCACCACCTTTTCACTTTGCTATATGTTCAAAACACTGTCTACGCAGCACTCTACTTTTTTACATGTCTAAATATAGAAGGTTAGAGTACTGCCGGAATTATAAAATGCAGATGTCTAACGTTTCGAGCAAAGGCCCTTCAATATTTTCGGCAGTATTCAAACCTTACTAGGTTTCGATTTGTGTTTCAACACAGCCTACGCAGCACACCACTGTAATTTAACTGTTTACTAGAAATACGAATCTGCAATAATCCTAGCCTGCGTGCAGACTCCACCTGATAATGAAATTTAATATCAGGTGCGCATCGGAGGCAGAAAGCTTGTTCTGGTCACGTGGATTCCCCACAAAAATGTTGAATAGCATATGATTTTCCAATTGTTAAATATTCATTAGTGGTAATTTACCCCAAAAACGATGGCGTGTGTTGATCTTGCCTTCGCTGCAGACGAACTATTTAAGCTAAACCAGGTTAACGTGTTTGCGAAACATCGCAACAAAAATGCAGCATTATACACAGTTAATCAAATTGGCTGCTCAGATGTTATAACAAGTATAGTAAACAACGAAGATTGATTGATATGTTTGTGAAAGTTTGTTTAATTATGATTCTTGTTGCGAGCTTTTGATTCCACCGCCATTAAATAGCGGCGGAATTAACACGCAGACGGCAGACGTACTCAAACTGGTTTTCGGGTTGTTTCCAGCGGAGGCTAGTATCGATCTTGAGAATCTTGAAGCTTGTGAAAGTTTTGAACATGCTCTTTGCGTCGTTTGTGGCTTTTTCAACGCCATTTTTTCAACGCCATAAATAATGAATTATATCTTGCATATACAACTATTTTAATTATTTCAAAAATCAACATGACCAGAACCAGCTTTCTGTCTTCAATCTGCAGGCTCCTGATATTAAATTCCATGCACCCACATTTTTTTCCGCATGCGCCCCTCCCGCCATCGCCCAAAAAACGCCTGCAGAGGAGGTAGATTATCAGGTGGAGTCTGCATGCAGGCTACAATAATATTTCCCCCATCCATGGTGCCCAGACCTCGCACGCCGTGTATTTGCAAAAATTCACAATTTGCAAAAGCCCGTTTCGCCGAATAAATGTTTGAACGTTATCTCGGCCAATATTTAACATACATAACATACGTGTCTACTACATTACGAGAGCGTGAATATCCTTCATAAAAACAGTTTATGTACTTAGATATTAGTCGGCTATAAGCCGTCACTTCGTCGTATATTATTTTTAACGTTATCTCGGTCAATATTTAACCGTTTTCAATTCTGATAACAGATTTAGAATTGCCTAGCCCAAGTACATAACACACGTACCTATTATTTTACGCAAACATGCATATCCTACGTGTTTATGTGTCGGATTCAAATGGATCACCCAAAACGACATTTTACCTCCTTATAAGGAGTTAGACCTACCACTTTACACTATATATATACATTATACAAAGCTTTCGTGAGAAATGGAACCCTCTCGCTTCTCTCGCGACATGTGCTTGCAAGGGACAACATGTGTAGTCATGGCACTTGTTCATACGTTGCCAACGTTGGTGACGTACATTATTCTTTTGCCAGCTTTTATATTTGAAAGCTCAGCAAATAACTACTATTTCCGCGATAAGCAGGCTTCCAGAAAGAGCCTGCAATTTATCACAATGATAATGCGTACGAATTGTGAATTATAGACACTACATTTAAATCCTTGTTTGTAAATCTGGTGTAAAAGAGCAATGCCTAGCAAGTTCTGATTTTTGTTGTTAGGTTTATCAAAAAAGGGTGAATCTCTGTCCACAGATCCAAGCAAAAGGAACTTAACGGACGTGTTAATGCAAGGCAGAAAATACAAAAATGCATTAATAAAAGCAATTAAAATTTATAGCGAAGCTGAAATCCAATCGACTAAATTAGAAATGGAAAAAAAGAGAAGACGCTTCTGGAATACAAAGGCAGAACAACTGGCCACAAGTCCAGCAACAGCTCAACTCGATAAAACAACTCTGACGGGAATCATCGATGTAGCATGGACATTGAGAAAAACATAATTTATCGAGGATGACGCGCGAAAAACCGCACACGATGAAAAGGTTCTGTTTCCAACTGAAGGTTTAGAAACAATGAAAAAAATGTCACAGAAAAAGGAAACAATTCCTAAAAATCTCGAGAGAATGGCTGTTGCTCACAATGCGGTGGAAAAGATCGATCAAGAACTTCAAGAATCTCGAGAACAATATAAAAAAGAGAATAGGTTAAAGAAAAGGGAAACCTTGAAGGAGGAATACAAGAAAAAAAAATTCTTGATGGTGTTTATAAGGAACTCAAACGGGCACAAGAAGTGGCTACAAAGTCAATTAAACACAAAAGGAAAATATTGGAAGAGCGTTTGAAATCGAAGTCTGCTGATTTGGAAATACCATCAACATCTACTGACGATTAAGTATTAGTATAGGTAATCATATGATAGCGAGTGCAATTAAGTATTTACATAGCCTGCGTGGCAGGCGTAACGTTGGGGGGAGCGGGCGGAAAATGGGGAGGCGAAAATTCCGCCCGCTCCCCCGAACATGACGCGTGTCACGCAGGCTAGGATTCACACTGAGTGATATTTGAAAATTTGCAAGAATTGGCAAATTTTCAAACGCTAACATAAACCTACCATTATTAAGAACCACAGGCTGAAATTAAGAATTTGTTTATATAAGAACATATAAGAATATAAGAACCTATCCTAGGCTGACTGGGTAAAAATATAGCTTCTTGTTAGCGGGTTTTTACTGTAGTGTAAATCCTTAATTGCACTTGCCATCATATGATTACTTGTTTATTATTTCTATGACAAAATTACGTTAATTAAATAATTGCACTCGAGGGCAATTGATTTATTGCACTCCTCTCAGCCAATCAGAATCCAGTAATTTTGTCATGTATATAATAAATTGGGTTATTCCACCATCAGAAACGCGAATACATTTTCAACGAATAATAATAACTATTATTGACAATTAATTTCTAGGGACATTATCTGGAATGTTGCCACATTTTTCCTTCTCTGGATGATTGTTGTTTTAGCTGTTACTAGTTTTATTAAATTCCAAAATATGCATTTTCACTGATTGATTCCTGTGAGAGACAGTGTGATTAGGTACCTTCTTTATACTTTACTTGTCCATATAGATTATCATGACCAACTTCTGCATGAAAATTAGTGTTGCTTTCTCATTTTTTCCAACTCTTTTCTATTTTAATTAATGACTCGGTCTATTTATTTAAACATGTCCAGACAGGCAAAGCAAAGAACCATAATTAAAGAAAAAATAATTAAATTTCTTTAATTGGATTGTTCTAAGCCTAGAACAAATTAATTAAAGAAATTGTTCAGCAATTTTAACGTGGAACCTACTTCCACTTGGTATTCGAAATTCTACTAGTTTAAGAACTCTCAAGAGATTTTTAAATAACGTAATTTTTTAAAGATGCAAATACCTTTGTAAATATAAATTAGTAACTTACTTATAACTCCCATTATTATGTAATTAGTTTTAAATATTTTATCTCTTAGATACAGGGCCACAGGGAGAACAGTTTTTAACCGATGTGTTACCCTGTCAAAATAAAGCTCATTATTAATTATTTATTATTATTATTATCTCTGGTACGTATATGCTTAAAGTGCATATAAGCCCTACAGGGTTTTTAGTTATTGGTGTAGACCACGAAAAATGACTTAATAAAGTATGTTATAGTTTTTGATTTGGTCCTTTCGTTTCCGAGATATTGCTATTCAAACATAGCCATTTGGCGTTGTTTGCATAAAAAAGCCGCGCGTGAGAGAGTCCTGGTACTCGGGGACGGATTAGATTTCACAAACAAGGAATACATAGCGTTTTGGACAACAAGTTCAAAAGATCATATATCAAGTGAAATCACCGCGATATCACGCTTAAATTCAGACTCAAATGAGTATGAAAGCCCATTGTCTAGTTCAGATAATATAATCGAGGAAGAAACTGAGCTATCGGCGAAATATGAGGACGATCGTCTGATGACTGTTTCATGGACGCCTACGCTGATGAGCCGTTGGCTGACGAAGAATGGCTTGCCGCATATGAAAGAAGGGAGGAGGACAAAAAACACTTGGAACAACTTACTCGAAGGTGGAATGGTGTTGAATCCGTCAAATATTGGTACGTTCATTACGCCATTTTTGTCATATCTTTCATCAATTTATTTTATGTACAGTATGGTACGGGTTTATTGGTTTATTGTATAGCCTATAGTATAGGTGCAAGTGTGGGAACTGTAATGTCGTTGTAACTGTAAAACCCTAGGGAAATGTTCGACTGTTTCGTGCATAACTTGGCTTTGGAGTTTGGTCCTGTTTGTCTCAACAGATGGAGTTTGAACACATTTCAGACACGAGACGGACGTCCATACAATCAAATATTATCAAAAGAAAGGTAATACACTAATATGAGAGGCCAAACTATTAAAATATTTAGCAAACAACCTTGTCAATCAGTCAATATCGAACTACACATAGACAATATTTAATTTTACCATTCCATTTTATAATAGGTGTCTATGTGTAGTTTAATATTGACAAGGTTGTTTGCTAAATATTTTAACATAGTTTGGCCTCTCATATTACGTCCATCTCGTGTCTGAAAAGTGTTTGCCGCTAACTCCAAACTTCATCTGTTGAGACAAACAGGACCAAAGCCAGGATCTTCAGTCATGCACGGAGGCTGTTAACCTACGACTTCAATCAGTTTAGTGTCGCTCAAAACAGTCGAACATTTCTTATTTCTGTGCAGCAACAACATTCCGTAGGGTTTTACAGTTACAACGACATCAATACAGTTCTCCCACTAGTTGCACCTATACTACAGGCTATACAATAAACCCATACATACTGTACATAAAATAAATTAATGAAAGATATGACAAATATGGCGCAATGAACGTATCAAGATTTTACGGATTCAGCACCATTCCACCTTCGAGTAAGTTATTCCAAGTGTTTTTTGTCCTCCTCCCTTCTTCTTTCATATGCGGCAAGCCATTCTTCGTCAGCCAACGGCTCATCAGCGTAGGCGTCCATGAAACAGTCATCGGACTCGTCCTCATATTTCGCCGATAGTTCAGTTTCTTCCTCGATTATATTATCTGAACTAGACAATGGGCTTTGATACTTATTTGAGTCTGAATTTGAGTGTGATATCGCGCCGATTTCACTTGATATATGATCTTTTGAACTTGTTGTTGTCCAAAACGTTATGTATTCCTTGTTTGTGAAATATAATCCGTCCCCGAGTACCAGGACTCTCTCACGCGCGGCTTTCAACGCCAATGGCTATGTTTGAAGAGCAATATCTCGGAAACGAAAGGACCAAATCCAAAACTGTAAAATACTTTATCAGGTCATTTTTCGTGGTCTACACGAACAACTGAAAACCCTGTAGGGCTTATATGCACTTTAAGAAATAAGAAATAAGAATCGGTAGACAAAATAAATTATGCTAAATGCAACTTGTAAGTTGTGCATTGGCTGTTTTCTTTCGCTATTTTAATGAGATTCTGTTCAGACCCTCAGAAATTTGCAATGCGATCAAGAGGGGGACGCCTCGGAAATTTGTATTTTTCACACCCAAATTAAATGGAATGACC
Source organism: Chrysogorgia sp. JL179-B06 (assembly GCA_035772405.1). Lineage (NCBI taxonomy): Eukaryota > Metazoa > Cnidaria > Anthozoa > Scleralcyonacea > Chrysogorgiidae > Chrysogorgia > Chrysogorgia sp. JL179-B06. The sequence goes on from JAYKKM010000121.1 coordinate 1,155,365, forward strand.
CAAATTGAAGACAACAATGAACATGACAAGTATGCTATCGCTGTCAGAAATGAAGGGAAGCTTTTGGCCATGTCCCCATCCAATTGTCAAAGCGTTTTAGTAAACTCTTGCAGGATTATGGTGACATAGAAGCCGAATGCATTGGCAATCGTTTCAATGCTGGACATGGCAAAGGCCTTGAATTTCCTGTGGACTACAGGCTTACAGGGAATTCTCTGTACTTTATAAGGAGGCTGAAGTCAAAAGAATTCGCTGATAACCTAAATATTAGTGACATCAGAAAGTGCAATTCTGCACGAATCGACGTGCAAGGGTACAGAATGCTTTGATTTATATTTGTGCTGCTTGAATTTGGAAATGCAGATCATATGTATGTGACAACTGAGACAAATTGCTAAATTATAACTGAAGAGATGATATTGTGCTGCAAAACTCTGAACTCATCAAAGAGACACATCAATTGTATTTTTAATTATCACTGAAAACAGGGCTCATCCCTAATGTAATGAAAATATACAAGGTTTCATACATTATTTATACCAAATTTAGAGATTCTTATAGTGTATACATGTTTAAGTTCACTACTTTTGAGAGTCATGTCTTTTATCTTTGCCTGAAGATCTTTAAGGTTCATTTTCTAAAATAAGAACCTGTTTCAAATTTTATGCTAAATAGGTTCTTATGTAAAGGGAGTCTAAGTTGATATTTTTAGGCTAACAGGTTCTTAAATTCTAGGTTCTTATAAGCAGGTAAGTACTGTATTGCAGACTGCTGTAGTACACTAAGATATTGGGTCTACATGTACCATACCTGTATTTACTCACAGAAGAGAAGAAATGCAGTAATAATATATGACAGAAATGGGAGATAGTAAATATCCAAAGTTTCCCAATTACAGTGAAAACCTTCTCATACATACTCAAATACAGTAATTATATCAATACCTCACTTGACATCTTAATATCGAAACCCGTTTCTCTATTCTGACCCACAATTTTTGATAGTAGATTCGAATTTATTATCCACAGCTGTAATATTTGTAATAATGAATGACCAGTTTGTTAATATCTTACTTTGTATATAGCATAGTATTTAGGTTATTTTAAATGTGTTATAATATAGCACTTATTATGCCAGTATGATAGTATCTAGGATTTTGGACTTGTATCATAGAAGTGATTCTTATATTTATTGACATTTGTAAAAGTTATGCAATTCAGTAATTGCTGAATGTAGCTTGCAATTAAACTATCTATCTATTCTATTCCACTACACTTTTTTTAAGTATTGAACACTTTTTACTCCTTTTTTCCAATTGATACTCCTCCAGTTCTTGGAAAACAGTGAACTCTCTTTAAGTGGACTCCTCTCTAAGACAGACAGATAATTTGGTTCTAATGGTGTCTGCCTTAGAGTACACACACACACACATGTTAGCATTAATCAAATTTAACACGAATAGTGCCAACTGCGAACTTCGAATTATTCGGTATTTCGGTTAGGTTCAATGATTTCAATCACCGTGAGATTGGTTAAACGTGATTGGTTGAGCTAACAGAAAGTAGAAACCAGTCAAATACCTGTCAAACGCTTGATGCGGGCATAGATAATGTTTTTAATTATCAGCGCTGCCGCTATTAATACAACCGACAGTATTCGTATTATTCGCACTATTTGGTTATGTTCAAATTTTGAATGCGTATTTCGAAATTAACAGTTCCGCAGCTGCCGTTCTTGCCATTCATGCTGTGAAATTGTGAATGTGTAGGAATCTTTGGAAAAGGTTGATGAAAATCAGGTAAAATGCAAACTTTGAGGTGGTACAAGTCCCATGCTACCGCATATTCGTAGTAAACACCCAACAACATCTCGGGCACAACAACTGCAACATCCATGCAATCTGAATTTAGTGTAGTTCAGTATCCATCAGTATCATTCAGTATCAATCAACAGTATCCCTGCTGCAAAAAAAAACCCTTCCATGACAAGTTCTGTTACATTGCAACGAAAATGTAATCCTGGCCGAACCGAAACAATTACAACCTTGATAACAAAAATGGTTGCACTGGATGTGTTGCATTTGTACATGGTAGAAGGAAAGGTTTCGTAACCTATTGAGTTTTTTAGAGCCTGAATACAAAGTTCCTTCTCATCAGGCAATTATGTGGTGTGTAAATAAGATGTCTGGAGAAAAGCCTAGCCGATGTTGCAATAACTGATGCATGGACCTCTTTAGCAACTGAGTCATACATATTAAGGTGATTGCCCATTTCATTTCCAAAGACTGGCAAATGAAATCTGCAGTTCTTGACACGCACGAGCGGCATACTACGCATAATTTGGACGCGCGTTTGGAGTTTGTGAAGACCGATTGGAATCTTGCAGGGAAAATAAGAGTTTGTGTGAGAGATAATGCATCCAATCAAGCAGCTGCCAGGAGATTGTGTCCAGAATGGAAGGATTTACCTTGGCTGTCAACGCTGGTTTGCGATTGAAGAGGTTAAGGATCTCATTGCAGCTTGTGGAACATTGGTGAAGTTTTTCAAAAAGTCGACATTAGCTACCTATTCCTTGGAGTCTGCAGAAGAACTTTTGATCCTCGCTGTTCTTTCTGAACGAAATGTTGTCACACCAAGGAAAGAAGAATCCATCTCACAAAAGCCCCGTTCACACTAGCGGTCAAGGCCTGGCATGGCGCTAAGGTTTGGCAGCCCAAATAAGCAGGCTCGTATGCGTATACAAATGCCAGCGGTTGCCTAATAAAGCAAGTATTAATTTCTTTCTTTTGAAATACTGTAAAAGAATGCTTCACCAAAGGTAGAGTTTGATGCATATTAGGGAAATTAACTATCTTCAGGAAATGGTGGAAAGGCAACGGAAACGCACTGTGAATTCAAGTATGACAATCATATAATTGTATAGTTGTATAACGAACAGGGAAGTATGGAGTAAGCCAAACCATCCGTATTGGGAAATTTCTAGCAACAGTGGCCCGGCAGCATGTGGACAAAACATTTGAGGATGAATGTTGCACCATTTCTGCCAAAAGAAACACCAAGTATCAAAATGGATTGCCATGAGACTTGCAACTGGTTCAGATCATCGTTCAATTGGACAGTTATTTGGTGTTGGTCATTCAACGTATTGCAAGATTACTCACCACATATGTGATGCACTGGTATCTGTATTTTTGTCTAAGTGTGTTGCAAATGAGCATCTTCAAGAAAAATATGGCTTCCTTATGAGTGGCCTTCCTCAATGTTTAGGTGCAGTTAATGGCTGCCATATTCCAATATTGTCACCTAAGGAACGGACTACCTTAATAGGAAAAATTTCCATTCAATAATTTTACAAGCACTTGTTGATCACAAACGAAGGTATATAAGAACGCTGACAGATTTAAATGTGATATTTGTGATGGTCACTGTACATTGACTTATAGATAATGGTATATTCCAATTATTCAGTTTTGTTACATGTAGTGATAATGGTGTATTTCTTTCTAAATAATTCATCAGATTTCAAGATGTATGTATTAGATGGCAAGTTCAAGTCTTTTTGCCAAGGGACAGAATGGGACACTCTTCCCAAGAGTAAGTTGGATTTTGGCATTGTCTGTATTATATTACAATCAGTTTTTGTTACATCAGATGCAAATACTGTGAATTACAATTATCATCACGATGGAAACTCGGCCTGGTATTAGAGACCTTTAGATTTGAGGACGAAGACGAGTTTACCATTGCGCATGGTTCTTTTCCATTGTTGTTTCTCCACTGCACAGAAAAGTTTGTCTTTGTACTCGTACTCAATCTAAAGGTCGCTATTAACATTTATAAAGAACTTGCTTGAGAACACAAGACTTATAAATAAATATATTTAATAAACTCAATGATTCATGAAGAAAATTTAAAAAACCACTAGAGGTATATACAGTAAATTCAAGTCACCAAACATTTTTTCTCTATATCAAGATTTTTTGAAAACATTTAAATACTGTACATATATATTTATTTTATCTAAATTTAAACAGCTCTTATTAAATCTTCAGACAACTTTGGTCTCCATTAGGATGGAGTAGAGGTTCCTTTATACATTGTTGGTGACCCAGATCTATCCGCTTCGCTGGTTGCTTAAAGTATTCCCAGCAAATGACATGCTCACACAGGTAGAAAAGTATTTTAATAGATGCCTTGTGGAGCATGCATTTGGCCGATTGAAAGGTCGATGGAGATGTCATTTGAAGGAGAATGAAGTACATCATTCAGCAGACAGCAGCATGTTGCATCCTTCACTATCTTTGTGAAATGCAAGAGCAGGAATTTGAGGAAGACTGACATGTTGAACTGGACATGGATAATGACCAATATGGTGGTGATGGTAATGACCATGGGGATGACGAGGCAGCACATGTTTGCAATGTTCCAAAGCGAATGCTGGAGCAACAAAGGGGACTTTAATGTAATTTTTTGTTTGTTTTATTAATATAACGATGAAGAACTTGCTAACATTTTACTACAATAAAAATATAAGCCCATGGATTTAGGGAAGTTTACAACAAATTGGTGCAGCTGTGGAACTACTACAAGAAACTTAAGAACTCTGTAAATAAAATGGGAAAAGATTCTAAAGTAGATTATTATTCGAGACTAATTTTTAAAATAAGAATACCAAACAGCTCTATGGCAATTACTAAATGAGAACGTCCCGCAAACAAAATACGCCAATTTCATGTATTGAAGCAGACGGTGTTGCATATTGTGATCATTCCTCTATATCGAACATTCTAACCAGACATTTTTCAACCATTGATGCTAAGCTGGCCAAAAGATTACCTCATGTTTTACACAACTATTTACACCGGTGGCACGCCATAGCAGTAAATTTGTCTTTGAACCAAAAAACACAAGTTTATAGTATTTGGCTGGCAGTCCCCGAAAATTAAAGTACATTCAAGATATATGTGATTCGAAGAGTTCAATCTTTTAAATACATTGGTCAAATACAACCGTTCATTAGTCAATGACTTCGTCAGAGCATATAGACACGATTATCGCCAAAACAAATCAAAGACTACCTCTACAAGCAAGATTAACCCTGGTCAACATCCTCTTCTTCCACTGTTAAACTATCGTGACATCATTTATGGAGATAAAAAAAAAACGAACCGAGGCCTTGTCAACATTGCAAATGATCATTTTAACAAGTAGACAATGCTTTCACCAATGTATTATTTTTAAATACACACAGACTTATTGATTTTCATTTTAATTTAAGATACAACAACAGTTTTCATTTATAACACACACGTTACAAAAACGACTTACCTCTCCCTCCGGCAGCCACCAACTGGGGATAACAAAAATTCAAATTCCATGCTCTCACTGACTGGAACAATTTGGACTCTCTCTCTCTACCAAGTTGTAAGGTTAAAGTGACTTATAGTTTTCGTGTACATTTGGATGCTTATGATTCTATACAGTTTTTACTTGCATGTTTTTAATTAGTCTATATTCTTTATTTGTAATTTTCAGGACCGTACTGAACATCGCTTCATGTAAATCAGAGCTCAAAATAATGTCAAAATTACTAGCCATTTAAAATATAATATGGTATCACAACTTATATCCTCTGTGTATTAAATCAATATGGATATTTAGCTAAACCTAAAGTTAGGAAAGTAATTGTCAGTTGAAGGTGATGAGTGGTTTATGTCTGTATATGTGGGCTGCTTGTGCTGACATTGGAACGATGTTGTGGAACCTGCATAACACCAAGATTCACCATAGTGCTAAATAGTTGCATCATCCTGATCTCTCATTCTCATGCTCACGTTCACATCCCTCTCTTGTTTTTCAACTTGAAGCCGCTGTTTTTCTAAATCCAACCACTGCTGTTGGATTGAGGTTGTAAATTTTATGTTATCCTCATGCTGCCCAGTTAAAACATCCTTAAAATTTAAGTGCAGACTGCAATTTGTTACGTTTATGCCTGGTCTTTCTTTTCTTAGGACTTTCTGCTAATTAGACAATGGAGTACATAAAAACAATAATTAAGTTATTTTTAAGCTCAAAATGTATTAATTATTGTATTAAAATATATTAATTATAGTATCAAACTAATACTATAATTAATACATTAATTTAATGTATTAAATATCAAATTTTACATCCTACAAATTTGCAAACAGGAATAATTAAGTGACATTATTGTGGCACTTTGCAATCAGTTTACTTATTATTATTAGACCATTCACTGGATTTATCATCCCTCAGGGATGATCATACTAGATGAAATCTGCTCTTCTCACTACGGGCATAAGAGAGTGCATAGCCTTAAATTTCAATCTGTCGCACTACCGAATGGTCTGTGTTACTGATGGATTTCAAAACACCGTACACAGTACTGAAACTTTAATACGTCATTACTTCGACAGTATTTCATAGTTATCTTTATTCGTATGATTCAACTAAACAATATCAATAGATCACAATCATATAAGCTGTGAGAATAACACTACAAGTCTCGATCCGATTTATACTCACGGGTTTAATACGAAGATTAAAGACGTGATAAGATACTAAACAATACTTACGAAATATGTGTGCTCGTTCACATAAATCCATCTAACAACAAAATGCTCACATAACAAATAACAATTCGAAACGAACGTCCACACTAAGTCCAAACACGCACTCTCTTTCCGAAGACTGGACCTAAACTTAACCATATTTGAACTTAACCACTGTCCATTATTGTTCGCAACAGTCTGGTTGCCAACATTTATGGACCAGTAGGTAATCATAAAATGTATTGTAAATTTATAACAGTCCACTGCCTTTTTGTGTGTGTGTCATGTGCTTTACCTGGAAATAATTTAAAACAATACTTAATTTTGTCCACACCCTATCAATTTTCTGATGGCCTTTCCTTTACTTGTTATTAATTTTATAGTTCTAATTGCTGTACCTTGTGAGCGCTAATCCTAATAAAAGTAAACTTAAACATGTACATTACATTATTTCAGAGCGGAAAAGGCATGATGCTGGAATGCTTGGATGGTTTGGGGAATTATGCCTTTTCACCAATGGCCAACCCATATATACGGAGACCCAACAGCCATTAAGAGTGAACCTACAAGCACCATTTAGAGATGCAATAATGATCCTAGGAATGCAAGCTTTCAGTCGGTGTATGAGTTCTGTGCGAGTCTTGGTCAAGTTGATATTTGGTGATATAAAATCATTCAAATTCATGGCTTTTAAAGGCAACCTAAAAATAGGTCTTACTAAAGTTGGCAAAATGTACATTGTATGTACTGTTTGTATGGAAATCAAACTGCACCCCAACAATTAATGAGTACTTTTCCTAAACACCAGCTATGCATATTATAAACATGGTGTAAAAACAATATGTTTATTTTAATGTTCTGTAAAAATAATATTAACCTTTAGATCTTTAATACCAAAATAGCATATGTTCAACAGTATGGTAAAGAACAGCGTGTCAATAAGAGTTACATTGTACAACTATTATATGTTAACTTCAATATAAATTAAATTTTTCAAAATCAGTGTTGATTAAATAAAATTACTTTAAAAAACAACAAAACAGTGTACTCTAGATCTTATTGTCTATTTGGTGAGCAACTCCATCATCTGGTTTTGATTTGCCGTAACTTTCATCATATCTTCATACCGTTTAAGTGATTCACCTTTTTTCTTTCTGTCATCTTCATACTGCATCTTTTTCAACTCCTACTGCCTTAGGTTGAACTCCATTTAATTTTTTGCTTTTAAATATGCAATAGTGCCACTAGATTTCCTGGATTTTTTCTTTGGTGCTTCATTTTCTTCTCCATCGTCGAGCTTCCTTTTCTTAGTCTCTGAAAGGGTTTCCATTGCCTTTCTTATATCAATGGCTTTAGCTCGGTCTTTCTCATTGGTAGTTTCTTCTTCATTCTCCTTATTCCTATCATCTTCAGATATATTTTCTAGTTCTATCAACTCTTCCAGAAGAATATCCAGCTCACTCAGTTCTGGTACAATTCCACTTGCCCTTTTTCAGTCTGCATTCTTGTCTTGTACTTTTTTGAAATGAGTGTATATATGTCACGAACAGAGCGTTCAGTCACCTTGAATGTAGGAGCATCAATACGTTCAAGATGATCAGCAACGGATTCCCACATTTTACCAGGTTCAAAATTAAGGTAATGAAACAGGTTCAAGATTAAGCTAAATGGTTTGAACCTAGGAGTATCATTAGATGCATGAAGTTGATCATCCAGGTTGTTGTAGTATTGAGAAAGACTATTGTTAGCGACTGACGTTTCGACGGGCTCAGAGGTCATCTTCAGAGTCAAGTAAAGCGTGTTTGTCAGGTTTGCCCATACATACATCTGGTTCATTGCGTCATCATTTGTTTGTGTCATAATTAGTGCGAGTGGGTGTTGCGTCAAGCGTGGGCCAATATTGTTTGTCATAATCAATGTGAGTGGGTGTTACGACTTGCATCATGCATTAAGCATTGCTGTATTGTTTGTTGGTAGGTCTATTGTTCGTTGGTGTGTGCAAAGTCTTGTGTATGGTGTCAGTAATTGTTGTGGTTTATGTACCAAGTTGGTATACCAACTTTCTAATGTAAGTAGCTGTTTGTGGTTTGTATTCAATGCGATACATTCAGCCAAATCCCAGTCAATATTGTGTTTTGTTGTGTTCAGCTATGTGATTAGTCCCTGTTGAGCTAGTCTGATTTTTAGGTCCTGGCAGTCAGCGCATTTGATCTTGTATAAACTGCACCCTTTCTTTTGTGAGGCTGTTCTTTGTCTTTCACATTAGTCAGTATATGTCACAAGGTAGTCAGAGCTTTGTGTGCTACACGAATGTTGTAAGGTCGTAAAATCAAGCCTGTCACTGGGTAAAATGGCGGGAGTGTGGTGCTCGGCATGCCTTAGCTGATGGCATGTGATTGCCTGTGATGTTTATCAGGGCACTGCGAATAGTCTACACGGCATATTTTGATGAATTTTTTTATTAGAAACTTGCCATAAATCTTGCTTTGTTTACAGGGGGATTGTGTGGTTTAAAAGTCTCACTTTTATGAAAAGAAGCCCTCTTCTACATTAAGTGTGAAAATCAATTTGATAATTTGTACGATAATTTCCACGTAAAAAACAAGTTTAAAAAAATTCTTATTCGTCTTCGACTTCGTCATCTTCAACTTTTTGCACGTAAAAACAAGTTTCAAAAAGTTTAAAAAAATTCTTATTCGTTTTCGACTTCGTCAACTTCGTGGTATTCATCTTTGTCGTTTTCATCGTCGGTTAATTCTTCGACGGGGATATCTGTTCTTGCTATCTAGTTGGTGGTTCTCTTGGTTGTATCGAAACTCTGTGCCATTTCTCTAGATAAATATCAAGTGCTTGATCAATCACCATCTCTCTTCTTCGCTCCAGACCTCGTCGTTGATTTTGATAATGTGCATGTTCAGACTGAATGCATGCTCAACTGACAAGTTGGATCCAGAGATGGTAAGGATCAGCTCTGCTAGAATACATAGATTGGAGTATTCATCCTTCCAGTACTGCAAAATTTTAGCCCATAGGTCGACAGCCTCGTGACCTCAAAGCGTTGCCACTACACCAAAAATCGACCCACTCGTTCACAACTTTCAACTTGTCGAAGTTGCCAACATCCAAATTTGGGCCAATTGAAAACGTCGCAGATGTAATCTTCCTGCCGATCAATGGAGAGATGGTCCGAGACGCCGTGTTGAGGACTAAAGGCTCTGGAGGGCCTTCGGGTGTAGATGCTGATGGAGAATGCTTGCATGCAAATCCTTCAAGAAATCCGGCACAGACCTGTGCGCAGCGATAGCTATAATGACCAGACGTTTATGCACTGAACTGATTGATCCTCGAAGTATCGAAGTAATATTGGCAAATCGACTAATTCCACTCAACAAAGGAGAGGGCGCGGTTCAGCCGATTGGGGTTGGAGAGGTAATACAGAGGATAATTGGGAAATGTGTGATGAGAGTAACAAAACCTGATGTCGTCGACGCAAGTGGCTCGCTGCAGGTATGCGCTGGTCTTAAAAGTGGAAGTGAGGCAGCAATTCATGCAATGCGCAATGTATTTGACACCGATGAAACAGATGCTGTTCTACTCATGTCCAGCAATAGCGACCTACGCGATCAACACCTATAGACAACCTGCGAGACTCTTCGTTACAGGCGGAGAAGAACTGAGATCAGTAGAGGGCAACACACAGGGCGATCCTATCGCTATGAGCCTATACGCCATCAGTCTTCAGCCACTGATAACACTTTTACACATCTCAAGCAAAGCTAAACAATGCTGGTTTGCTGATGACGCAACTGGAAGCGGCTCGCTAAAGGATGTGAAGAAATGGTGGGATGAACTGTCAGAGAATGGTCCAGCGCTAGGATATTTTCCTAATGCGAAAAAGTGCTGGTTGGTCGTCAAACCCGAGAAAGAGGACGCTGCCAAGGTGGTCTTCTGCGAGACAGCAATTAACATCACCACGGTGGGTGACAAGCATCTAGGTGCAGCTCTCGGATCAAGATCGTATCTCGAAGAATATGTCGGCGAGAAAGTAGAGGACTGGGTAAATCAGGTCACCAAACTTGCAGAGTTCGTCATGTAGTCACGGAAGTTGAGCGCGACCTCCTCGCGCTCCCTGTGCGCATGGGGGGGGGGGGGGCTTGGGCTTACAGATCCAACGAGAACTGCATCCTTTGAATACGAGGCTTCTGTCAATGTCACAGCCCCCCTGGTAGAGAAAATTGTGGAGCAGGTACACCAGCCTCCGGATGCATCTGAAATAATGACATTACAACTAAACGCACAGAAAGAGAAGGATAAATGTTTGAATGGGAGGCTACAACAAGTGAAGAGTTCCCTACCGTCAAGGACCAAACGAGCTGTCGAGCTGGCCACGGAAAAAGGAGCATCTAATTGGTTAACAGTAATCCCCATCGAAGACCTGAATTTCAATCTGAATAAGAGAGAATTCAAGGACGCGATAAAGTTAAGATATGATTGGGAAATCACTGATACTCCAACAGTGTGCGTATGCGGGGACCTGTTCAATGTGGACCATGCTATGGTCTGCCGGCGAGGCGGCTTCATAATTCAACGCCATAATGAGCTTCGTGATTTGGAAGCCGAGCTGTTGAGCATGGTGTGTAATGATGTTGAAATAGAACCGGTCCTACAGGATATCACTGGAGAAGGCTTAAACAGAGCCCCTGATGCTCGTTTAGATGTTCACGCTCGAGGCAAATATCTGCGTTTTTTTATGTCCGGGTTTGTCACCCAAATGCAGAGTCTTATAAAGATCTCAGTCCCAAGCAAATCTACCGGCAACATGAAAATGAGAAGAAGCGCCAATACGCGAGCAGAGTGCTAGTATTTACCACGACAGGTGGAATGGCTGATGAATGCAAGAAATACCATAGTAGACTTGCTGAATTACTTGCCATTAAGGGAGAGGACTATGCCAGCACAATGTCTTGGTTGAGAGCGAAAATCTCTTTCGCCTTAGTACGTTCAGCTCTCCTATGTCTTAGAGGAACCAGAGCAAGAAGAAGAACTGCAAATATTACCTTAGACAATGACATTACCTTAGAGAATGTGGCGGCCAGAATAGTTTTTAGAAACAAAGAATAAAGTTACTTGATATGTAACTTTTTTTTTATTATTTACTTATTTTCACTATTATCTTCCTTTCCTTATATTATTATTATTATTGCTATGTAATAAATTATCATTGATTTGTAAAATATAGTTATCTAATTTTTAATTAATTTCAGATGTAATTGAGATTTTATTGAATAAAGTGATTGTATATAAAATTTAAAAAAATAAAAAAATATTATAAAATTATATAAATAATTAATTAATTAATTAATTAAAATAATTTAATAAGTATAGGCTTTTTAATGAAAAGTATAGCCAAGGAGGAAACCCAAGAAAGAGAAAAGGAAACAAACTGGTGAAGTACTTAAATTTAAACCGGAAACTAACACAAGTGAATGCAGAGAAAGAGCTCAATCTTCGAGAATTGAAATTAGAGAAGAAACACTTGGAAATCAGAAAGTGCCACAACAACAATTTCATTGAGCAGTTCAAGTTGCAACTGCTGTTGCAGGCCATGGTAAATTTTTTTACACCATGCTATGGATAAACTTAAATGATTGGTACATAGAAAGCTTCTCTTACATCAGTAATTTGATAATTTGTTCTCCGAATAACTGTTTTTATTGTTCATGTTTACATTTTCTGTATTGGTAGGTTTTTATAATGTATATTTACACATTTTCCCACACATTTATTGACAATTATTGACCAAAATATTCATTAAAACTTGGTGCCCGAAGGTTAAAAATATATGCTGTTTTAGAACCAGACATGATCTAGCATTAAGTAGTACAAGACACTGCATACATTTTTGCAACTGATTTTAGAATGCAAAATATGGTGCAAGTTCACCAAATGGCCACTCAACAGAAACTCTCACAGCTGAATTGCTTTTGGTCCTCAGTCCGGTTAACCCATTATATGGGCTCTGTAGGATATGCTGGGTCTCCATAAATGGCTAAATTTTTGTCATTGCTACAGACCAGATATTGCTGCATCATGTCTTTTCCCTTCTATAAAAACTCAGATATAAAAAGCTAGTTTGATAACAAACGTCTCAGTGTTTGGATATCCTGATGAAACACTCTTCCTCGTGTTTCATATATTACATCCGGATCTAGTGAGACCAAATGCTCTTGCAGTCGAGTAACGCTTTATCCATATATGGATGTTAAATATTCTATTAGATCAACAGCTAGTTGCTGGAGGTCTCTCTTGCAATCTTTCTGATCTCTCACTATCCATTTGTACACAAATGATCCTTCCTCATCAGTGGCTTTAATTCCAGCGTCAATTAGTAACCACCCTATTTAACAAGCATCTCGATTACTGGTCTCATCACATCCAGTGGTCCACATATTTCAGTTGCCTGCAATTTCATACTCCATTATGTCACTGTCAGTGTACTTGTATTCTCGAAACGTCCCCACAAAAATAGCCAATGAGTACATGAACTTTTCAAATTCGTTGAACTGTGATAAGAAGTTTAAAAGTTAAACAAGACTTACCTGTAAGTTGAAGTTGGACTGTAATTCTATCCCATAAGAAGTCGTAACCAAGGACTGACATGAAGAACGAACGCAGGCTCACCAGGAGTGACGTGACATCATAAGTTCAAAAAACGCGTTCATAGTGACGAAGCACATGAAAAAACAAAAATCTCGCACAATGAGAGCTAGGAAAAACCAGACTGACAGCCTACCGGGAGTGGTAGGGTGGGACTGTCAGTCCTTGGTTACGACTTCTTATGGGATAGAATTACAGTCCAACTTCAACTTACAGGTAAGTCTCGTTTAACTTTTAAATTCTATCCCATAAGTCGTAACCGTCATACTGACATGAAGCGTTCAAAGCATGCAAGTCACTGTGAATGACGCGAGAAAACTCAAACAAGAATAGCAATAAATAAATATAATTATTTTCTTCACACTAGAAACATGCCATATTTAGATTTTACAGTTGTAATTAAAGAGTACTATATTGTTGTTATAACACTTGAACTTTAAATAAGTAATAAATTAAGTAATCACACGTCTATAATAAAACTGCTTAAATGTCTAAGCATTGCTCCAACCTGCTCTTTTCAGAATTTCATCTATGGGAATATCAGCCACATAAGCTGCTGTCGATGCAGCATGTCTGGTAGAATGTGGCGTAAACAATGCAATGTCTATACCTGCACCGACAAACACAAGTTTAATCCATCTAGCCACAGTCTGTCCGCCAACACCATGATGTGGTTTTATAAAGGAGATGAGTAAATTGTCGCCATGACGAATACTTTTTGTGCGTGCCAGATATTCTTCTAAACAGGAATACGGGCAAATATCTAGATCAACAGAATACCTAGGAACAATTACAGGTGGTACAGTATAATTAGGTCGACTTTGTTTAACATGAGTATCAAGGTGGAACAAAAACTGGGTGTCAGACTTGATCATACAGTTGTCGTTAATTTTGAGCTGAGTCAACGTTTGTTTTCTCTGAATAGTGACTAGTGCCAACAACATGGTTAACTTCAAACTCATGTCTTTCAGAGTTAAGTTACTGTTGGGTGTAAATGTCTTGAGAAATTCAAGCACGGTTCGCACATCCCAAATAGCATAATGTTTATTTGATGGTGGCTTATTCTCAAACGCCCCTTTCAGAAATCGACAAACCAAAGGATGTTTCCCTACTGGCACATTATCAATTAAAATAATACATGATAATGCTGATCTTGCCGTATTTAAACTAGAATATGACAACCGAAGTTGGGTGTATAAGAATTCCAAGACATCGGTTAAAGCAGGGGAATATGGAGTAATTTTCCTCTCACGACAGAATACATGCCATCTTTTAAAATGGACTGCATATTGTTTCTGTGTAGAAGGTCGCCACGAATCGAGGAGTATTCCGGTAACATGGTCAGAAAAGCCTTTGTTTTTGTACTGTCTCGGGACAAGGGACATGCCATTAATTTGAGTTGCTCGTTCATGCTGTTAACTTTCTTGCCTGATGGGTGTATCAAGAGTTCCATTTGTGGCGTCCATAACAACAGCCGGGGCTGTTGAATCAACATCTGTAATAACTGAGTGTACCAGGTCTGGGTGGGCCAGGCTGGCACCACGAGAATGCCCTCTGCTTTGCCCGCTTTGATCTTGTCCAGACACTTCTGGACTAAACTAAAAAGGTGGAAAGGCATAAAAGTATTCGTTTTTCCACGACACAGTGAAAGCATCGATAATAGAGGCTTTATGGTCAGAATGCCAAGCTGCATAGCGAGGCAACTGCCTATTAACAAAGGATGCAATCTTTGGGAATAAGGCAGTCAGGTTGTTGAAAATAACCTTATTAAGTTGCCACTCATGATCAGAGTAATTCCTAGATAAACTGTCAGCAATTACATTACTAGATCTGGGTATATACACAGCCGATAACCAGATATTTTTGTGGATACACCATTCCCATATCTTGCGTGCAACCATATCACAAGATAGTGATCTACTGCCACCCATCTGATTAATGTAGCTAACCGCTGTCTTGTTATCAAGTTGGAGACTGTTGGAGACTGATGTGTACCCCGGACATATACCTTCGCAAATATGGTTAAACATATAAAAACAACATATAATTCTCTTACATTAATATGCAGAGTCTGTTGTTCTTGCGTCCAGATACCTTGCGACTCCAAAGCAGCATTGGTAATACAGGTTATGCCCCAGCCAGTCACTGGCATCAGTCTGAAAAAACATCAGTAACAGGTGGGCCCCATTAAATTATTACTCCACCACTGCAGTTCCTGATTAGCTGGTTGGGATAGGCATAAATGGCCACTATAATCACCAGCATTTTGTGTTAGAGCCTTGACTTGGTCCCTTTCAAGGTGTCGATAGTGCAACCTACCAAACTCAACCCCCGGTAGAGCAGCAATAAGTTTGCCGATAACACTAGCTATAAATTGGATGGTAAAAGGTCCTGCCTTTAAAACGTGCAAACATAATTCTCGCAGCTTTTCTTTTTTCTCAAGGGTAAGTTGTACAATCATGAGAATGCTATTAATAACAAACCCCAGAATTACAATCTCTTGTTTGGGTATCAGAGAACACTTATCTGGGTGAACATATAACCCAAGACTGATGAACAATCTAACACTATCACAGACATTAGCTGCACATTCCGAAAAACCTTGACCTTGCAAGAAGAAATCGTCTATATACCCACTAATATCGATATGACCCATCGGTCTTCGGTACAACAAAAATTGGGGAGATACATTCTCACAATAACCCCAAGCTCTATTAGCTTATTAACTTCCTTAGAGATGATCTGTTGGTCTTGATCATTAAAATTGTGATGACCCACATAACTATACTTCGAGGGATCATCAGTGAACTCAATGTGACAATGCTGTACATAATCTAAAAATCTCACAATTAGTCATTAGATGTGATTTGTTTCCACGGTGTAAGGTGGTTCCTAGTGTTACCAGCCACGAAAGATGGCCCATTAGAAATTAATGATTTTACACTATATAATTCAACATACCAATTGTGCACAGACTTTTGGTTGTATTTTCTTGTTGACTGGGGCACATTCGGAAAATTCTGGCGAGGACTAGTAGAGGCATATGAAAACGCACGGCCACGAAAAACGCGACCACGGAAGGAACCACTTTTAAATCCCCTGGAAGGATATGGACTATATCTCTGTCCACGGCCACAAAACGCAGCGGAGCTCCTGCAAACTTTAAGTTTACTAAGCTCTGTGATCTCCTTCACACGTTTTGCAGTATCGCCTCAGAAGAGAAATTCGTCAGCTGGGCTCGTTGAACTACATAATCCTTTAGCAAACTCACTCTTGAACTGAGGGCTCATAGCATCTCGTCGCCTCATATTAAGTTCATAATTGGCGGTCATAGCTAATGTTATGCCGTCTAGACAAGTAGTGAAAACATCTTTGCCCGTGTTAGTAGCTAATACGAAGTTAGCTACATCAAGCTGGCAGTTAATAGAACTTAACAATGCTGCCTGTATAGCTTGAAATTTCAAGTCTGTAACACGTGCTTTACCCGGAATTTCATTCCATATGCTCGGCTCACATTTTGGTAAACGTATTTCAATATTTTCTGGTTGATTATGACGCTTCATAATGATCTTCGATTGCTCTTCACTAATGCGTTGTAAACGTAATTTATTAGCCACGCTGGCTATTTTCTCATTAATTCTAGGACCTTTGACCTCCTCGTTAAGGTCCAGTTGGTTCACGTATTGCGAAATTTCATCGTCATTTTCATTGTTATTGTCAATATCGGGTGTATTTATATGACGATCGCTAGCAGCGATATTGTCAATATCTGCCAGAATATCAACATCATTGGGGTTGTCGATAATTTCATTGCCTTCATTGACTTCTGTGGTTTCAAACTGACGTGGTGGCGACCACCTGACTCCATACTTATTAAAGCTTACTTGGTTATTCCAGTGGATATCATTATAAATTGTTTGGTTTATTTTATCACTAAGAACGTGGTGATAACCTTGGACTAATTTTTGAAGTAATTTACCATTTCCGTGTTTTTTTACTTGGATTATTCTTTTGACCGTCTGGCCTACCAAGTTACGCTACAGTTGATGATATTGTGCATCAATAGTTTTTCAGTTTCCTGAGCAGTTGATGAGCTGAAATTTTTCTATCCGCTAGTTTTTGGTAAACCTTTTCAGTTGTACAAGTATTGTTACATATTATTCAGTGAATTTTGAATTATTCAACGTTTCCCATTTGACCGTTGGTATAGTTTTGTCTCGCTTGACGTTTCCTAGCAACAGTTTAATTTGAATTTTTTCCGTGGATTTTGGTTTCATCGCTTATTTACTGATTCCATCTTCATCACAAAGATTTATTCCATCTGGTTGTATCAGTTTGGTTGGTCGTAATCATAAAGATTCTGAATTTTTTTAATCATTCAATTTTGTCTGGACTATCAACCGTCTGTTTATTCGAATATCCAATTTCCGTCTGGTGATCATCATTTATCTGCTTATCCTTCGTATGGTTGATTTATACGAACGCTTTATACTGTTTCCCTCTCCATTGTTTGACTTTTATCTACTTCTTGATCAACTTTCTTCCCATTTGGTCGTTTGGTTTGGCTATTATTTGAAATCCCGAATTTTTACAAGTACGGGGTTTTTCCCCTAATATTACGACACCTAATCACCATAATTTCAAAACATCCGGATTGCCTTTTTTCTCTGTCTTCCAAATGTACAATTTAACGATATTTAAGGATTAAATCTCGACAACATGGCAGTGGGTCATGGCCTTTTAACTTGCCGTGGTGTTTGTTTGATTCTTTACCTTTATCTCATACTTGGCGATTTAGCAACAATAAATGTTTGTACAACCTTGCCTCTCGTGTCGAACTGCTCCTTTTTTCATGTATATAGAGAGGCTGCAACCGTGAAACTACATTCATATGCCACACGTTTACCAAACGTCAAAAAACATCCATTAACGAATGGCCTTCTGCTGATTAACAGCGCCCGGTTTCTTGTACACGCATCATGCGCACTGCTACTTATCAGATTGTCTGGAGATGTTCACAGTAACCCTGGTCCTTTCACCATGGCATCTCAAGAAGAAATCATTAAGAAAACACAGCGTTGTTTATCATTCAATGCTCAAAGCTTGCAGAGTTTTAACAAACTTCCCGATGGTACGCGAACAAGCAACTTAAAATCTTTTCAAGACTTAGTTTACGCAGAAAACCTTGACTTTGTGGCAATTACTGAAACGTGGCTCAACGACAGTGTTTCTGATAATGAAATACTCCCCACTGGATATGACATTATTAGGAAAGACCGTCCGTCTGACAAGCGTGGAGGTGGTGTATTGTTGGCATTGCGCAAGGGATTTGAATATAATAGAATAACCTCAGCCCCTGGGAAATGGTCTGATCGCTTGGAAATTATCGCGATTGAACTTGTTAGTAAAAATTCAAAGAAGTGTCTTGTCTCTGTTTGCTATCGGCCACCGAACTGTGATCTCACTGAATGGCTTGATTTGTATACGTCTTTTTTAGAAATCGCTGATAACTACGAGAAAATCCTTATCACTGGAGACTTCAACTTTCCCCATCTAACCTGGAACTCAAATCTCATTTCCAGTCCTAGTACTATCTCTGCTGATTCTACCAAATTCCGTGAACTCATTTCCGACTATTTTCTAGAACAAATTAATATGCATCCAACGAGATTAAACAACATTCTAGACCTTATTTTTACAAACTCCCCTGAATGTGTCACTGATGTTTCAAGCGTATTACCAACAGCAATGGGCATCTCCAGTGACCATAATCTGTTGTTCTTTGATTTCAATCTGTGTCTAAAGTCCTCTACTTACGACTCGCGTACTGTTTTCAATTACCGTCTGGCTGACTGGGAGGGTTTGTTTGAAACTCTTATAGTTATATTCACCGACTTTTCACCCATTGACTTAGATAGCGACATTGATGACGATTGGCAACGCTGGCGCAATCTATTTTTAGGAGCTGCATCCCAACACATTCCATCTAAATCATTCAGAAGGCGCAACACTCCACCATGGTTCGACAATGAAATTAAACACCTATTAAAGAAAAAAGAAACTGCCAGAAGGAAAGCGAAAAAGAACACTTGCCCGAATCTCTGGGAAAAGTTCCGCAAACTCCGACGCATGTCTAAGAGCCTCATAGCTACCAAACGTAAGGAATTCTATCAAACCCTGCCTAACTTGATGAAAAACAGTACTAAGAAATTCTGGTCAGTTTTTAGATCAATGTCTAAGATGTCCAGCGTACCGAACAAAATGGTCTGGTCTCGTGACGATGCCATTGCAACGGCTGAGAATCCCAGCGATGTCGCAAACCTCCTTAACAATTATTTCTTTTCCATGTTCAAGCCACCATGCAGCAGAGAGCAATACGAAGCGTATCTTCCAATTAATTCAGTTTCCTCTGAACAGTTAAGTGATATATCTATTTCACCAAATGAAGTACGTGATGTTCTTCTTTCATTGGACGTTAATAAAGCAACGGGTCCAGACAAAATCCCTGCCAAATTACTAAAGAACTGTGCGCCTTACATATGTTCATCCCTGTGTGATCTGTACAACAAATGTCTGAGTCTGGGAAAAATACCATCCGCATGGAAAATTTCGAATATCACACCAATTCCGAAGGGCGGGTCTGTAAAAGAAGTGTCTAACTACAAGCCTATTTCATTATTGTCACTCGTATCGAAGGTTCTTGAACGTTGCGTTTACAACAGAATAATTAAACACGTATCTTCGCATCTCCACGAACTTCAGTTTGGATTTCTAAAGGGAAAGTCAACTACGTCCCAGCTCCTGCGTGTCTTACATGAAATTGGAGAGTCGCTAGATAAGAGAGTGCAAACTGATGCCATTTACCTAGATTTTGCCAAAGCCTTCGACAGGGTAGACCACCAACTATTACTTAAAAAGCTACGCAATTTTGGCATCTGCGGTAATTTATTAGAGTGGTTTAAGAACTATCTATTGGATCGCTACCAGAGGGTCACCGTCCTTGGCCAAACATCACAACCACTCAAAGTGCTATCTGGAGTGCCCCAAGGTTCAATTTTAGGTCCTCTACTATTCCTCATATATGTGAACGATCTTCCCGAGGTAACCAACACATCATCCATTGCTTTGTTTGCCGACGACACCAAATGTTATCGTGCGATTAAAGACACAAGGGACGGGGAATGCCTCCAGCACGACCTTGATAAAATATGCCGGTGGTGCGAAGAATGGCAAATGGATTTAAATCAGTCCAAATGCGGTCTACTTAGATTGACGAGGAACACCAAACCCATACAGAAATGCTATCATCTGACAGGCACCACAGTTAACACCAAGGATGTTCAGAAAGATCTTGGAGTTCTGATCACTCCTGACCTTAAGTGGAACTTACATGTATCGGGAGTAGTAGCTAAAGCTAACAAAATGATGGGTTTTATAAGATCTTCCCTTGATATCCACGACCAGCGTGTTCGTACTGCATTATACACAGTTTTAGTAAGAAGTCACTTTGCATACTGTTCACAAGTTTGGTCTCCGCAAACTGTGTCACTAATTCTCAACGTCGAAAGAGTCCAACGCCGCGCTACTAAGTTTATTCTGTCATTACCATTTAGATCTGACGTTATCTATAAGTGTAGACTTCTGAAAACAGAACTGTTACCCCTATCGTACTGGCATGAATACCTGGACTTGGTATACGTTTTCAAGTCACTATTTGCTTCAAATGATCCTTACATCTCCGTCAAGTCTTCCAGTCGTGTAACCAGGCGAAATGATAAAACAAATACAATTAATTTAAATATTCCTAAAGTAAACACTCTAACTTTCCAGAATAGCTTCTATTGTAGAGCACCAAGAATTTTCAATTCATTGCCATCATATTTACGATATCCTAATCTCTCTATAGGCCAATTCAAATCTGAATTGTTAAAATACTATCAACATGCCACCGAACACGTATACGATGTAGAAATTCCGCAAACGTTTAAAACAGTCTGTGTAAAATGTCACTCATGTCGTCCCCTATCTAGTTTGCTTGTTAAAATGTGCTGTTAGTTTATGTCTTAGTTTAGAAGTTAACCATGTTATCTGTTCAGTGATTAAATTTTATATCATAGATACCCCGTAATGGAGCAACAAGCTCTGTGGGACATCCCTGCCACCTTTTTGGCAAGGCTTGTTAAAAAAAAACAAAAAAAAACAAACAAACAAAAAAAAACAACTGATATTGTTCGGTAAAATGGTGAAAGCTATCGTTCAAGCGGTTTATACCAGCTAAAATGTCTCGGTTCAGTGAGCCTAGTTGTTGCTCAATGCCAATGGCGTGAGCTTCACTATCACTTTCGACTAGTGTGAGATCGCGCTGATCTTTAGGCTTCGTCTTTCGACTAATTGTGCTCTCGCCGGAGTCACCAGCATTTGACATAATCTAGTCAAGAAAAACAACACGGTAGAACTGAGTGTAGAGAACAACAGTCGCTGTCGTTCGAGAAGGGCGAATGCCCTGAATTGTTCGACCTCATTTTAGGTGAACTCGTACAGAGATCGCTTCACCTTCTTTAAATCTTTAAATGTAATTATTAATACTTACCTAACTTCAGTAATAAGCTTAAAATTCTTCTTTTGTTTAATACTTCAGCATGCTCAAGCCAGAGCTTGACAAAACACGTCTACTCCCTACGGTTTCGCTTGGTTCAATGATGTCACGTCACTCCTGGTGAGCCTGCGTTCGTTCTTCATGTCAGTACGACGGTTACGACTTATGGGATAGAATAAGAAGCGTGGAATTTGACTTAACTGCATGACTCTTGGGTAGAGCATTTTATTACAATTAAACATTTGACGAATCGTTGAACTATGGGTTACCATACGTCCAAGCTATTATTTAGATGTACCAAGCTTTCCAGTAAATAACTTCTGCTGCAAGGTTTACTGAATGTGGTGGATCCCAGATAACCCTGTCAGGGTCATTCATACAGCGTCATTCTTCTGGCATAACTTGTTTAACTTTTCTCAAAACTACGACCTGATATTGACCGTCAGCAACAGTTCAATTGTGTAACTGTGTTACCTACTTTGTTATAAGTCGACTTGATCGTGTTAAACATATTCTCAGCAAGCTGATCTGATGTGCATGTGTCTGCGACTTCATAAACACAAGGAGCTTTCACAGGGATTACTTGCTGTTTACCAAAAATCATTGGGAGCACAACAATAGCTTGGTTTGTCATGCAATGTATTGTAGATTTGTTGGCAGACATAAAAATGAGGTGGCAAAGATGCAGAAGCTAGTGGGGTTGATAAGTATTAAAAAAGTAGTAAAATAAGTGTTGAAAACTAGAATTAGACTGGATTGCCTTATGATGGTAGTAATCGCGATCCTGCATTGCGCTGTTAAATTCGTAAATAATCCATGGTGTCTGGATTTTGAACTAAAATAATTGAAGATAATTTTGAACTTTTTACACTTCCTACTGTACATGTAACTATCATTTTGCTGCAGAACTAAGATGATTTTGAACTGATTATCCTTCCTAACTACATATGTAACTACAATTATTATGCAGTTGCTTGACCTTTTACATTATATTTGCGTGAATAAGTCTTAAGGCAAAAAAATGTTTTCCTGCAGTAAGGACTGTAAAACAGAGGTGAACGAATCCAATGATTTCGCGATTTCCTATTTTGTGTGAGAAAGCTTGATCTTTGTTTGAGTTACTAGGCTCCTTAGTCCCTTGAGATTGTTCATCAATTGTAGTTTCAAAAGTTGATAATATTGATTTAAAATTCAAATTTTTGTTCTTCAACTTGCTAATCAGTTTGTCTTGGCATTTAACAATAATTGTCATCTTATTTTGTTTCACTTAAGATTTAATCAGATTTAATTCAACATGGCAGATTGTGAAGCCTTTCGTTGTACCAAAACTTGTAGAACTGTAATATCAAGTTATTTAGGTAGCTTTTGGTATTGCCATTTGCAAGCTTTCATATTATAAACAGTTCCTGTCTCGTTCTTATGTTATTCGTTTTATTCTGGGTTGTTTCTCTGCTACCTTGGCAATCTGATTGGGCATTGACAATAACTTCCTCTTGGTTGACACCATTATTAGTTACATCGCTCAATTTTTCCTGGCTTGTGTCATTGGTTAATTCTGCCCCTTCGCAATCTACATTCCGATCATTCTTGAGCTGCTTGACTTGCCTGAATATCTTTAAGTTTAACTGTGGATTTACTTGTACATTCCATACGTATATCTCTAGTTTCATAAACAAACTTTGACCTCATCATCTAACAAATTAGTGTATTCTTCATGCTTCAAGACTAGGTTATATCAAAGGCGCTCATTCGTTCCTGTTCAACTAGATAAACCAGTGCTTTACCAAGTCTGACTATTTCAACTGTCCTGAGACTGAACTCTCTCCCACATCATCAGTCACGATTTAAAATGGGCTGACAGGTGAGTAGAAATCGAATGTTATGGTTCACAGAATGAATATACACATGTAACTGGAATATTGCTAATAATATAATTGTTCTTGATTTGTATTTCGTACTATTCGATCTAAAATAAATTATAGAAACTAATAAGCCAATATTGTATAAGGGAGCGGTCATTAAGTATGTGTAACGGGGGGCGGAGGCTATTTGCAAAATTTAGAAAAATGTTTCATATGCTGTCCATCCATTCAATAAATTACTTGATACCCCTCAAATAATTAAAAAAAATTCTTACCCCTCCTTGATATATCCACAATGATCTACAACGACCCAACATGCGATCTACGACGACTGACAACAATCTACAACGTTCCAAGTGAAACTTCGTTTTAATTTATTGAACATTTCTTATTTTCTTGACACCATTTGATGTGTGTGTGTATGTGTGCTATCAAAAACTTGCAAAAAATGAGCATAGTTACTCCCCAACCGGGTTTGAATTTGCAAATAACGCAAAGCGGTCAATATGGCGATTTATGTGATCTGACGAACCACATAAATAGGTTTTTACGAAGGGTACTAGGTAACTCCAAATCTGTTTTCAGAATTGAAAACGGTTAAATATTGGCCAAGATAACGTTTAAAATCTACAAATACAGAGCGTGCGTGTGCGAGGTCTGTGGACCATGGATGGGGAAAATCCCGCAGGGCGAGGATAGAACAGGCGGCGAGGGGTTATCTAGTGACTGTTATAAGGATCTAATACATCCTTACAGGTCGGTGTAGGTTGTCGTGGTCATTGTAGATCGTTGTAGGACATTCCTTCTTTTAGTACTTATGATTACTTAATGGTTTTTCGTGTTTGTATAAAGTGATCCAAACACTTGGGATGTTGCTCAACTTTCGAAAAGCTAAAAAACACTTGCCTATCGGCTTGTGTTTTTTACTCTTTTCTCAGGTCTCGCAACATCCGCATGTTTGGATCACGTTATCCAAACACGGAAATCCATTAGGTATGTCTTAAATACTGTACATGTACTGTTTCTGTTGTGATCCAAATTATTTACTTTAACACTGCTGTGCAGTCTGTACATTAATACACTTAAAGCAGTTGAATGAAGCTGCTTTATGTGTGTTAGACACCAACATTCATATTTAACCCTTTAATGAGTTAGGGTGCACTTTAATAACATCTTATTCTGACAATGCCAGATAATTTTATTCAGGAGAGTGGAGTACCAAGATGTACACTTACCCCCTAATGGGTTAATAAACTCTACATATGTATTTTAGTTTCAAGCCCCTTCGCTTTTATATAAAATTGGTTTTAGCCCCCTGATAGGAAAAAAGATTTTGCTTCATGCCCCCAAAATAGCCTCCCCCATTACACATAATGACCGCTCCCTAAATTCGACGTTGTGTGCTACCAATTTATATTTAATATATATAATATCATGTTACATAATATATATATAAATTGTTCTTTATAAGTTTATAACATTATTCATGACTGGTTAACAACTCGGAATCCCTTGATGTTAATTACTGTGTCTTATATAAAAAGTTTAAAACGTCTAGCTCAACAAAGGGGAAGAAAATCATTGATTATTGCACAATCATGAATCAAATTTATGCTGAGTTACCAAAACATCTGGAGAGCAAAAGTTGGTCAATAGTATTGTTTAGTTCTGTTAAGCACAGTATAGCACTAAGAAACTTAAACTGAAAAACAAATACTGTCATATCGACTGAAACACTCGATAACACCTAAACGAATACCAACCGAGACTCTTGTATCCAGTGTCAAGGCTAGCTGCCTTAGCGCAACGACGAGGCATACCAGAGACAACGAAAGATAACATAAGAACCACACAATCTACCTCATGTGAACTAACAAAAAGCAATGAAAGTGGTACTGCCCGCAGACAAAGGACACAACTGTTGTTATGAACAAAACGGACACTCTAGTTAACGATCAACAAACGTACGAAAAACTCAGAGATCCAATGGCCACTCCAATGTAAACTCAACAACAACATTTTCTCACTGAGAAAGACACTATTGACTTACAAACTAACTATCGGCTCAGATGTTCTGTGCCGCGACCACCTAAACTTCACAAACTGCAAATATCCATGCAACCCATAGTTTCTTTCTGTGGGTCTCCTACTTAAACTCTCCAAATACCTAACAACTTTACTTCAACCACTAACAAACAAATGACAATACAAACTTCAATCTACTGAAAACTTTATCAACACCATCAAAACAGTACAAATACCAGAGGACTGTAAACTGCCACTACGATGAAAATTCACCCGCGTCTTTTAGATTTTCTTTAGCATAGAATAGTATTTCAGGGTCGAAAGTGATCATCGATGTAAAAAAAACTAAAAAATGGTATTTTGAAGTATGTTGAGCTCTGAAGTCACTATTATTTAGACCACCATTACTTAAAAACGTATTCCAATTGAGCCCGCAATTTCAAAAGGTAATATTGTTTGTGACGTCAGATTCTCAATGCTACGCTTGGGTTTTGGTCGACGTTATTTGTTTTCTTCAAGAAGTAGATGAAACGTCCAGCCTTTCAGACGAAGAATTAGCCACGTGGAGTCGCGCTGACAATCTGACGTCACTTCGTTACGCTGGTCAAGAACACGAACGATTAATGGCGGACATAACAACTCCAGATTCGGAGTAAGAAAAATAATATTTGCCATCAAATCGCAAAACGGTTTCGACCAAGTAATATTTAGCAGCTCTGCTTTATCGATAGGTAAAAATTTGATACAAACCAAACAAATACAAACCCTATATGCACTTTATAGCTACACTGTATGTAATTTACAGCTTACTGTGTGTAAATTCAATGGAACAAAACAACGTATACTATTGTTGAAATATATACACTATAAATATAAATGTAAAATCTTAGCCTAACAGGTTCGTTGACCAAGCTACAATTATGCGTAAAGGATATACTAATCTGGTGCACGACCAACAAACTAATGTGCAATCCACATAAGACCAAGATCGTTCATCTTTCATCTAAATTTATCCAATATGAGCCGATGCCAAATATATCTATAGATGGTACAAACATTGCTCCAGTTCCTTTCGCTCGTGATCTTGGTATTACCTTGGACAGTCACCTCAAGTTGACTTCCCATATAAATAACGTTTGCAAGTCAGCCTCATTTGCCATTCGTAATATCGGTAGAATACGCAAGTACCTCTGTCAAGGAGACTGTGAGAGGCTGGTGCATGCTTTTATTACTTCACGTTTGGATTTCTGCAACAGTGTCTTGTTTGGACTACCTGACTCTGAAATTGATAAGTTACAGCGTCTTCAGAACACAGCTGCACGCCTTGTTACTACAACAAAGATATGGGACCATATCACTCCTGTTCTTCGACAACTCCATTGGCTTCCAATTCGATCTAGGATTAATTTTAAGATACTTTTAATCACTTATAAGGCTCTCCATGGTCTTGCCCCTAGCTATATTTCTGATTTGCTAGGGAATTATAAGCCAGTCCGTACTTTAAGATCCTCCAGTCAGAACTTGTTGTGCACACCTAAATCTAATACCAAGTCTTATGGTGATAGAGCATTTTCTATCTGTGCCCCACAACTTTGGAATTCTCTTCCAATTCACATAAGGAATGCTGACAATGTTAATTTATTTAAATCTAGGTTAAAGACTTTCCTTTTTTAATATTTTTATTTTTGTATTAATTATTTTTACCACATTTGTAAATAGATAATTTACTTTTATGTTGTTTTTCACTTTACTCATCTTGTAAGAGCATTGAGCGCTGTAGAATGCTCCTAAAACGTATATTATTATTATTATTATTAAAATCTAGGTTCTTATATTGGGTTTTTACTGTACCATTAAGTGATATGTTATATAGCTGTTTTTTATTAAAACATTTTAAACCTCTTGTTTAAAAGAACGAAATCACTCAGCTGTGACGTTCAAGTAAAATTGCCTTGAAAATACAATATCATCCTGCCACAAGCTGTTCGTGTGCATGAGTATGAGACGTCACAACAGTTGTCACACACCAATGTCCCCTGCTCTATAAGTCATGAGCGGGTGACATCTGTTTTGTCCTAATGTCCTGTGATCACATATCAACCAATGAAATCGTGTATTCATTGTGTATTGTTTAAGAGCAAAATACAGCTATATAACAAAGGCTCTTGGCCATAACCTGTTAACCGGCTTCACCGGGAGACTCCCGGTTTTCAGCAAGATCCCCCGGTCTCCCATAGAATTCTCCCGGCAAACGAACTGACAACCCAATATGATGATACAAAGTACTTTTTGAAATTTTTGTCTGGCACAGCCAGAAAATTTTCGTTTTTGTGACACCAGAGAGATCATCAGTCTCGTTCCCAGACCCAAAACGCATAGGGTCTGGGCACGAGATTGAAAGGTCACCATATTTGGAAATCTCGTTCCCTGATTTTTGTAAATCAAAATGGCAGAAAAGAAAACAATGTTGATTAATGTTAAAAACATTACTAAAGACGACCTTGTAAGCACAAGATAAAAACTTTATTAAATTACCATGGCCTAACTTTCATTAATTCATTTATGCATTATCGTGTGAATCTCCAGGTTTTTTCTGAAATCTCCAGTTTTTTGGGTTCCGTTTTCAAATATCCTCAGGTTTTTAGTCCCTTTAGGTTGAGAGGTCTGAATGATCCTGAAGAAATGACCTTCTCGAGTATGATAACTTTATTTAACACAGATGATGAAAGAGTCCTAGGGTAATACAATGAATAACAATATAACTACGTACTATATACGTTTAGGACTAGATATACGAAAAGGACAATTACAGAGTTAGGTATAAATACAACGGAAAAGTCAAAGACTTACAATAATGTAGAAATGTGACTTGAAACTAAATAAACAATGCAGAAATGCTATACGAATATGAATAATGTCAAATAGTGAAATATTCTCCTCTCTATGTATTTCGGTCAGCGGTTGTACTAAGAAGTCCTCGATAAGTACTTCATGTAAACTCTGCATCCCCCCAGTCCGGAAAGCTATGGCAACATAGAAGGACGGACTCAAGGTTCTACCCATTTGCCCGTCTCAGGTTCAAATCTCTTCGGAGGCCGACATACACGGCTTGGGCGTGGGGACTTAGGCAATGGCGGTGGCTGCAAGGTTGGTGCTAGGGGTATGTTCGGGACGGCAGGTGGTGATACACTCGGGAGTTCTTGATCGTGGGGATCTAGACTGGCAATCGGTGTTGATCCCGCTACTGGTGTAACACGAGGTGAGGTATGTTCTGGGGTAACCTCCGGTTGTGGTGGGGTGTCGAATACTGCTGTCCAGCGCTGCTGGCGGGTAGGGATGGTGCTGCCGGCAACTGTTGGGTGGACAGGGTGGCTGGTGTATATGCACGGAGGAAGCGGCGGTTGCGCAGTGTAAGTCGTCCGGATCCATCCACTTTTACCCGATATTGGTCGTGGTCTGTTGCTTCAACGACTGTTCCCGATCGGTCCCACTTGGTCGGGCTGACATCGCTTTGGTTCTGGAGAAAAACTCGCTCGCCAATGGTCAATGGGCGGAGTGGACGTGAGTGGGCTTTCAGGGCTTCGGTTGTGCTGGTAATCCGCGTCCGGAGGGCTTCTTCCCTTGCTGCCCACGCCTGGCACCAAAGAGGGCGGACGTGTGGATTCGAGAATTTCTCCAGTCGGTTGACGAAGGACAGTGTGTCGCGTAAGGGGCGGCCAAAAATGATCTGCGCTGGTGAGAGGTTGCAATCGGGATCAGGGGTATTGTGCAATTGCAACATGGCACACAGGAAACGGTCATATGGTCAAGGCTGCCCGTTGGCCCTGTGTTTGACATTAGAAGGCGCTTGGCCGTTTTCACTGCAACCTCTGCTCTGCCATTGGACTGAGGGAAGGCGACGGATGACACACGGTGCCTGACGCCCCATAGGCGGAGGAAGTCCTCGGTATGGCTTGCCATAAACTCTGGTCCGCCGTCGCTTGAGAGCTCCTCCGGTACCCCAAACGTGGCAAACAATGAGCGGAGGTGTCGAACTAGGCCCGCAGAGCCGCCGAGGTTGGTGCCGGCTGTTTAACTCAGCACCTCTACCCAGCCTGAGAGGCGGTCCCCTACTACAAGGTAATGGCGTCCTCCATAGTCGAAGAAATCAGAAAAAATCGCTTCAAAAGGAGTTGACGGTGGCGGGGTGGGGAGGGGTGGTGTGGCTGCTTGTGAAGGGGCGTTTCTGTTGCAGTCTGCACATCCTTCTCTGATGTCGCGAATGTCCTTTGACATCCCTGGCCAGTAGACTATAGCGCGTGCACGTTGTTCCATGGTTGACACTCCTTGGTGGGCTGCGTGTAGATGCTGTAGGACGTGGCGGCGAAGAGACGGGGGGACTACAACACGGTCCTGGTACAGGAGGACACCTTCGTGTGCGTATGTAGATTCGCAAATGGGCCAGAGGTTGGCGAGTGTGGGATCGTTGCTGTCGAAGCTGTGTGTGCCTTGCTCGATCAGTTTGAGGAGGTGGCCCAGCGATGCGTCTGCCGCCGTTTCTTCCGCGAGGAGGGGCCATGCGATCGTACCGAGCTCTTGAGCTTCGTTTCGGATTGAGGCCATTAGTGCCGATTCTATGAAGTCGGGGTTGCAACTGGACGATCCCAAGGAGAGAGTGTTTGCTGACCCCGATGGTGAGGGGTGTCTCGACGTTGCGTCAGCGGCGAGGTTAGTCTTGCCAGGTAAGTGCTCGATGTCGAAACGCCACGGAAGGGTGCCGGAACAATCGCGAGTTGGATATCTCGTCCAGCGTGCGGTCGCCAAAGATCTTCACAAGTGGTTTGTGGTCAGTGATGACGACCAAGTTATCGCAACCTTGTGTGAAATAGCGTGTCTGTTCAAGACCCCATGCCACGGCGACTGCTTCCCCTTCGATAGCTGCGTAGCGTTGCTCGGCTGACGAGAGGAATCGTGAGCCGGCTAGGGTGATATGCCATCCTCCAGGGCAGCAGTCTGGTATACCAGAAGGGCAGCTACAGTGCTGCTGGAGCAGGAAGTAGCCGATGCCACGTCTTGACCAGTCAGGACGGAGGCAGGTCCGCTTCTTTATGTCGAAGATCTCAACGCCCTGACGGATGGCTTCCACGATGGCTTCTTTAGATGTTGTGAAGGCCTCCTCCAACTCGGGGGACCATTGAAACTTACAGCGAGGGCTGAGGAAAGGCTTGAATGGGGCCATTATGTCGCGTAGCTGGGCGTAGTTGGTTACCTGGTTGACAAGACCGAACCAGCTCCGGGAGGGAGAGGGGAGTCTCTGATGGCGTCTAGGTATTTCGGGAGCGGTTCGATGGTCGAAGTCGTCACTCTGAAACCTGCAAAGTCTACGCTCCGTTTCGCGAATTGGAATTTGTCGGGGTTCAAAACTATGCCTGCTTGTCCGACACGTGTGAGCATGTCAATGGTCCTCCACCAGTGCTGCTCCAGATCATTGTCGTAGTGGATGGTGTCGTCGACGCAGCGTTCCTTGCGTACGAAGGCCGATAGGACTGCGTCAAAACGGCGATTGTATCCATCCCCTGATGACAGGAAGCCCTGGGGTGCTCTTAAGTAGCGCCAGCGGCCAAATGGCGTAATGAAGGTGGTGAGATGACGGTCAGATTCGAGAGGGGAACGCTGTGGTAGCCGTTCCAGGCATCCGTGACTGTTTTCCACGTGTCTTTAGGGATGCGAGGTGGAAGGGTGACTCCATGGCGAATGTTTCCCTTTTACAAAATTTGTTTAGTGGCGAAAGATCAACCGTGCGGCGGGGGGAGCCATCATGCTTCCGTGTTATAACCATGCGATGGCACCATCCCACGGGCTCGCCATATGGCACACGTTCAATAACACCAAGGGCTTCATCGCGGAGTAGGTCGTCGTATACTTGCTGCTGCCAGTGTAGGGGTATGTTGGCGGGGGTATGGCGACGTGCATCTCGATCGGTGGCCCCTCCATGCATGGTAACGCCCGATGTGGGCACGTGTTGAATGTGGACGAGGAGTATCTGGCAAGTAGCCATGTTTTCATACGTTTATTATTCTCTGGTTCGCAGGGGAACGGCAGATCCGACGGGCGTGGCGGAGCGACTTCACGCTGGGGGCACGAGCATGTGTCGTGTGGAGTGTTCGGCGCATTACAACCATCGTTGATAGACCGCGTAGCGTTGGTGGACGGTGGTGCGCATGACGCGCAGGGTTCGGTGATGTGGTGCCGTTCTCTGGGTCTGCCTGCATTGTCCATAGACGGAAAGTCGTTTGCTAGGAGGCCGAGGTTGAGCAACGACTCGTATGACAAGTACATGGCTTTGACAGAGCTGCTAACGTAGACCATAGAGCGGCACGACGTCGCTTCGACGCTGCGGGGTGTCGTTGTGAGCTTTGCAAAGAATGCTCCTTCAATGGAAATAGGGGAGCGGTTGGCGGCTGTCATGCTAAGGCTGACTGGACGTAGATCAAGACGTGAGAAACCGCAGGCTAGGAAAGCAATCAGAGACCATAAGTCTGATTGTGCGCCAGTGTCTGCAACCGCTGATACCTCTGTGTCGTGGCCCGAGGCATTGGTTTGGCTGGTGCGTCTCGCTTGGTCTGACTTGATCATGGAGATGGTGACGGTGACTTTGGGGTGGTCTAACAGGCGGGCTCGTTTCCACTCGCCCTTAGAGAATATGTGATGGTTAAGTCTCGTGGGTGAACCTTTGTTGACGATGCCATGTGTGGTTGAGCCTTGTGTACGTTTACGGCGGCGGCGACATCGGCCTGTCTGAGAGAGTCCACCACTTTGGGATGCTGCCACCTGGGATATTGGATCTTGCTCTATAGCCTGGCGGCTAGGCTGGTGGTCCTGGGGCATGCGTGGTTGGCGGTTTTTTCTGCGACGAGCTCTGTAGCAGTTAATGCAAAGTTGGTGAGGTTTGGTGTTCCACCCACGAGCCCCCTCTGTAAAGACCTTAAAGGCGTGCTTGCAATCTGGGCATGTCGCCTCTTTCGTCTGATCTACTTTGGGCGGGATGGCGGCAGGGGTTGTCGTTCGGTTCTTCTGGCGCTGGAACAATGACATGGCAGACAGGGTTGATGACGGGAGAGCATTGCGAGCCATTTCCTTGTTTTCAACAAGGGCGATCACGTCATTGACTGGTTTCTGGAGGATGTCGGGCGTCCCCAGTACTTCACGGCGGATGTCTGGATCAGATAGACCATTGAGAAGAACGTCACGAATGACGTGATCTGTGTAGTCCACGCTCGTACCACACTCGCATTCTGCTGCAAAGGCGCATGTCTCGGCTTTCTCGCGTACCCGGGCTGTAAATGTACGGAATGCTTCATCCCGTTCTTGGCGTAGTTGGAGGAGCTCGGTCCGCAAGACACAGATAGCGACAGGGATGACTGCCAGGGAACGCATGGCGGTAAGCAGTTCGGCTAACGTTTTGGAAGCTGCGTTCGGATTCGCTTTTAGGAGGCTGTCACCCAGCTCTTTCCCAGCACACTGGAATAATTGGTACGGCGCAGATGTATCATTGATGCCAGATCCGGTTCGAAAGACCTCCCATCGCCGGACGAACACGTTCCAGTCCTCGATTGACACGCCAACATCTATCTTGGGCCGATCAAGTTTCGGGCCATGAAGTGAGGGTGCAGGTCCTGGAAGCCCTGCAGGCGCTGTATTTTGATGGGCCAGGGCATGGTTTGCCAGGATGGCGATGGCGAGTGCCTCTGAGACATCAGGGGTATGAAACTCGCAGTTTGGGACAGAGCATTCTACGATAACCATGACTCTTTCATGAAGAAATGACCTTCTCGAGTATGATAACTTTATTTAACACAGACGATGAAAGAGTCCTAGGGTAATACAATGAATAACAATATAACTACGTACTATATACGTTTAGGACTAGATATACGAAAAGGACAATTACAGAGTTAGGTATAAATACAACGGAAAAGTCAAAGACTTACAATAATGTAGAAATGTGACTTGAAACTAAGTAAACAATGCAGAAATGCTATACGAATATGAATAATGTCAAATAGTGAAATATTCTCCTCTCTATGTATTTCGGTCAGCGGTTGTACTAAGAAGTCCTCGATAAGTACTTCATGTAAACTCTGCAGATCCCTTACACCAACATTCAGAACAGCAACACAACAACAACATGGCGCAGCAGCAACAACAACTGGAACAACGGCGGCGACGACCTCTCTGTTTGCTTCTACTCCAAAGATAAAGAATCCTAAGCTATGGGTAACATCGAAAAGCCAAATCTTGCTTAGGTATACCACAAACTTTGCAACACCTTTAATTTTCGTGAGTCTGAGATTCTATAGAAGTGAAGGTACATCCCTGGACCACTGCAAAAGGAGAAAATGGAACCTGTGAAATCTTCATCAAATGGAAACTGTTTATTTAGTTCAGTTTCTTCATAGCTAACCATGATAAAGACAACAATTTCATAGAACTTTTTCTTCATTTATATACCATAGTATTTGTTGTGTTGAATAAAGAGTATATGATACAAAAGGTAAAAGACACCACTTTAAATTATTTGTAACTGAGCTTTTAATCTGTTGACTCAGATCTTCATCAGAACATAATGCCAATCACATATGTGTCCAATTTCTACTTGAATGACTTCAAATTATTGTCAAAGACCAAAACGCGTCAAAAGTGCATGGGTTGCCAATTTTTATTTTGATGACTGAAGGCCAGATGCAGTACGGCACGATCTTTCAGTTTTCGACAGAAAATAAATTTGCGCCACGTTTTATCAATTCACGGTTAATAGAAGGGGTCTACTGTTGTCGTCAACACAAAGCGATGTTTCGCTCTTCGGTTTTGGAGAATAAGCGATGAGTCATAGATACAAAAATATTGCAAAACAGCCTTTAGACCAGTCAATGACCAAATCGCGACAGCAAATAAATGTTCTCCTGGTATAATTGCGATTACGATTTCTGTGACTGTTGCGATTTAATTGAAACCAGGCTTAATTTAACAGTTTCAATGTTCAGTGTTTCTTTAAAGTTTTTTTAGCCCGTTTTACTTGCAAGTCGCAACTTCTTTGAATAACTTTAAAATTAAATATTTAAACAGTATTCAATTCGAATTTCGTTAAAACGTATGAAACAACTTATCATGTTTTCTGTTAATTCTTGTAAAAATAGTCATCGCTAAGCCACCGGATGAGCAGTTACAGTGTCACAACATCAATAGAAAAATAGGATTTATTGTCCATTTGCTAGCCTTTAATTGTTTTTGTAATTTAATGCTTGAAATAAACAACATAAAAAGCTGCAGAGCATTGAATAGGCGGCATTCACTTTGATCTGGATGACAAAAATGTAAATCTTATACAGATAGTCTTTTCATTACGTTTACAATTCCAAAAATGTCAGATCTTTGCATTCAGTGTAAGAAAAGTGTCTGGTCACGACAAGAAGCTATTCTGTGTGGCAGTTGCGATAGATGTCAACATAGAATGTGCGGGACAAATATTTCCCAAAACGAATATCATACAGCTGTCAGGTCTGGCAAAGGAATAGATTGGCGGTGCGAGGATTGCTCAAATATGAATGCAGGATTCGTTATCCCTGAAGCCGAAAGTACAAGAGTGCAAGACAACGCATTTGTTGAGTATGCTATATGCATTACAAAATTTAACAATTATACCAGCTTATATACGACAAGAGCGAATGGTATAATTGTTTTATAATATAGGCATGCACTGTATTCATAGAATCTCTGCATACTTTGATTTTGTTCAGCAAACATCCGTGTTGCAACTTGGCTGAACACGTTTAAAAGTTTTTGTAATGTTTTTGTTTTAATTGCTGACATATATATAACAACATTAAATAGTAGAAGATGGATCACAAAAAGGGAAGGGGAAACTGGCAGACATTGAGGGTTACGCCTACACAGTCAAGGCATGGAGGGCCAATGGAAATAAAGTTTGAACATGCAGTGTTCGAAATAAGTCCATGTGGTACAAGGCCAGTGTACTGCATAAAGCTGATGGGTTCACACGAGGATCACAGGCTCGTATACATCCAACACAACTTGGAGCAGCAACAGCCACAAGAATTTCAACTGCTGTGAAGAAGATAGCAGCTACTGAAATTTTTACATCAGCAGCCGAAATCGTCAATATGCGTCTAATGGTGTCCCCCCAAAAATGCCCGCTGAATGACAAAACCAAACTAAAACTTTTTTCAATTTTTTTCTTTGGAAATATGTTTTGGCAAACTTCATCCATTAGAATGTGGCTTATGTGCACAGTGTTGGTTCCTACCAAATAAACGCGTTTTTTGCTTAAAATTTGAAATGTGCATGTGCATTATACCTCAATGACAGATGTTCAGAAGCTTTTGTTTCCAGATAAAGCATTGTCTGCTTGCTGGCAAAGATTTTTTAAAAAAACATTTGGATTGATTTAAAGGTAATGTTGGAAGAGGGTATAGCTACCTCCACAGAGCCATTGCCTGCGTTGAAGAACCCAGAATACCTTGCAAGAGCTGCAAACCGCCACCAAAATAAAAAGCGACCAGCTGAGCCTTCGGACCTCGAATTTGATATAAGTGAAGATATAAGCGACACCTCATGCGACCGAAAATATGCTAAATCTGCTAACAAGATCCAAGACTTGGTATGTTGATCACAATTATTTACAATCCACTCATTTGTCCGAAGTGGTGAATGTACCAAACAAAATTCCAGTCGCGTTCATTTTTATGTCTGGAAAACGCAAAAGGGACTATCGGAAAGTCATCAAAGACATCAGAAAGGATAGAAAACTCGAAGTTTTTTCTTGATTTCGAGAGTGCGCTGTGGAGCGCTATCCCACACGTTTTCCCAGGTACCCTAATCTATGGGTGTTCATTCCATTCATAGGAAAATCCAAGATATTGGTCTAGCCCCAGCATATAAACATGACAATGCCACCCATAAGCTGTGCAGGCAGTTCCTGGCTGTTCCATATTTGCCAAAAGAGCATATACCAGCTATGTTCGAGAATTTAGCCACAAAAGCCACTACACCGATGTTAACTGAGTTGGTCACATATATTCGTGTGAACTGGATTGAAGGTAATTAATTGATTAAATAATTATCGGTTTGATTGATATGCTGGTTGGTTATTATGTCATTGGTTTATTAATAATCTTTTTGATATAAAATATTAATAATTTTGTGACTCTATTTCAACACTTACTTTGAACATCCCTTATTCTCCATCTCAAAAGAATAGACTTATATTTCTTGAGCCCAGGGTAATTTCTACCCTGGGTATGAGGTTACTGTATATCCTTATATACTACATTATAGCTAATTATATTATCGCCCATGTGTAGTAGTGGTAGTGTTTTTGTAGTAGTGGTAGTGCTATAAAGAAGTTAAATGCTCCTTGGATTACTAAAGAACTAATAAAGTCATGTAGGAAGAAAAAATTCCTTTACAAAAAGGCCAAAAGATCTACAAAAGATACGGACTGGGAAAATTACCGAAAGTTTAATAACTCCTTGAAAAAAGCGTGTAATACGGCTCGATGGCATTTTATCAATGATCTAGCGGATGAATTAAAAGTATGTAATAACCCAAACCATTTTGGAGTTTTGTCAAATCAAAGCGAAAAGGTACAAATGATTTGATATCTCTAAAAGTTGATGATGAATGTCTCATTGATGATTTGAGCATAGCCGAAAGCATGAACTCTTATTTTTCTTCAGTGTTTACAACAGAGGATTTTACTAATTTTCCTGAATATGATTATGTTATTGAATCCAAGCTGTCAAATATCGATTGTTCCCCTGATGAGATAGAAAAACTCCTAAAGATTTTGGATGTACATAAATCCCCAGGGCCGGATCAAATCTCTGCACGGATTTTGAAAGAATGCGCACAAGTACTCTCAACGCCATTAAGTACACTATTAAATTTATCCTTTTCAATGGGTCAACTACCTTCGAGCTGGAAATCCGCTAACATCACTCCCGTCTACAAGAAGGGTAGCAAACATTGTAGAGAAAACTACCGTCAAATTTCACTTACATCTATTATTTGCAAAATTGGTGAAAAAATAGTGAAATCTAGAGTAATTAACTTTTGGTCAGATCTAAACGTTTTCAACCAAGACCAATTTGCGTATCTAAAAGGAAGATCTACTCTTGCACAGTTACTTTCCTGTTATAATGATTGGGCTAAGACAAGAAACAGCTCAAAGCAAACTGATGTTATTATGCTGGATTTTTCCAAAGCTTTCGACAGCGTACCGCATGAACGTTTACTTTTAAAGCTTGAACGTCATGGTGTTAGCGGCCCTTTGTTGCTTTGGTTCAGGAATTTTTTGACCTATCGTAAACAGCGAGTTGTAATACGCGGTACTAGTTCAAAATGGTCTCCTGTGAAGTCTGGCATACCCCAACGAACGATTCTTGGACCCATAATGTTTCTAATATACGTCAATGACATAACAAAAGATCTAACATCTACAGTAAAGCTATATGCTGATGACACCAAAATATATAGAAAAATTCAAGTACCTGATGTTGATGTACCGGCGCTACAATCGGACCTTAACCGTCTTGGCGAATGGACAGAGAAATGGCAACTTCGATTCAACCCAGATAAATGTGAATCTATGCGTATAACACACAGGAGAGACACAAGTAAACCTAATTATATTTTAGGAAAACTTCTCAATTCGGTTGATAGTATGAAGGACTTGGGAGTTATAATTAGACGGGATTTGTCTTGGGGAGACCAAGTGAATTCGACCGCAAACAAAGTCTTGGGAATTATCAGGCGTACTATTGGTACCAAAAACCAGGAAGTTTTTTCAACTCTATACAAAACTCTTGTACGACCTATTATCGAATATGCTGCTCCTGTTTGGTGCCCATATTTGGTTAAGGATATTGTCGCTCTAGAAAAGGTTCAACGAAGAGCTTCCCATCTTGCTTTAAATCAAAAACGCATGGAGATGTCGTACGAAGATCGTTGTAGATTATTAAAATGGCCAACGCTTGAAAAACGTAGAGAGTACCTATCCCTTGTGGAGTGTTATAAGTCAGTTTTTCGTCTGAATAATCTCATCTTTGACAATATTTTTGAATATACTAAGTATAATCGCACAAGAGCTAATCACAAATATAAACTATACATCAAAGCTGCAACATGTAATTGCTATAAATATTCATTCTTTGTTAGAATAATCAGTAAATGGAACTGTCTTCCCCAAACAATTGCCGAAGCTGATAACCTTCAACAGTTTAAGAGTAGACTCAAAAGTTTCAGGGACATTTAAATCTTTTAGATTTTAATTTTTATAATCATTTACTTTGTAATATATAAATATTTGTTAATGTTAGGGAATTGTTAAAAATAGGGTTAACCTCTCAATTTCCTTTCAAGATGTGTATTTATTTAATAGAATTCATTTCTTGATTAAATTAAATTATTTTTGTAATCGATAAAACGATGTTTAGTTGACCTGTTTAGTTGCGGGAACCACTGAGTATTTTGATAATACACAAACGTCGAATAAAATGTTATCCTTATTCGGAGTTACCGTTGTTGTGTATTTGACCAGTTTAGGCTTATGGTTATTTAGGTTTAGCTTGTACTCTAAAGAAAGTCTAATAATTATACTTAAATCTTATTTATTGAGGTAATCACCAGGTACTAATAAATGTTTGTCATTGAAGGTGCACTATGGAAGCCTGAAACATGGAGTGTCTTTGGCAAAGCTGTCAGAACAAACAACGACATGGAGGGTTGGCACGGCATGCTCAACAGGCATGCTAAACGTGGAAACCTTTCATTTTATTTGATGGTGTGACTCCTCCATGAACAAGCCCAACTTGTGGACATGCAAGTTCGTTTAGTATCAGACGAAAAGCTTAAAAGAAGGCAACGAAAACAGTACCGGCAAGTACAAGGCAAACTATTGGCCAATTGGTCAGAATATACTGCTCGAGAATTGTCAGCAAAGGAGCTGTTATCCAGGTGTGCACACCTTGCCAATCTAAATGTGGACTAACAATTTTTCAACATTGACACTTAACTATACTGTATAAATGTTCTTAAATCTTCCTGTGTATTCTTAGATTTACAAATAAATTAATATTTATTTCTACTTTTTTTGTTTCCTTTAATACATTGTTTACAGTACGGTCAAATGAATGCGGGACCACACTTTAGTTTCCTCGACCTGGTGTTATCGCTTGATTGTTTAAAAACACAAAGAAACAATTATAAAATACCATGTACACAACAAGCATACCCGTGCAGGATGAGAGTATCCTGCAGAGGAATTTACATCAATTTTAAGT
This sequence comes from Chrysogorgia sp. JL179-B06, assembly GCA_035772405.1. NCBI lineage: Eukaryota > Metazoa > Cnidaria > Anthozoa > Scleralcyonacea > Chrysogorgiidae > Chrysogorgia > Chrysogorgia sp. JL179-B06. Next base: position 1,195,415 of record JAYKKM010000121.1, read on the forward strand.
GGCGTTTTTCATCTCATTCCGTTTTTTATCGTTATAAGTTAAAACAAAACTCTCAAAAAAAAAACAGAAGTATATTTAGTTTTTCTATTGTGAGAAAACTATATCACCGAGACAACTGATCGTCTGATCCATTTTGTGTTCAATAACAAAGTTAAACAAACCAACGAGGTTTGAAAAAGGCGTGTTTTGAAAACAACAAACTTGTGAGATACTGTTTAAATACCTTTTATTTTCTTGCCTGATTAACTCACTGGGAAAAGAACAATCTTTATCTATACGAAGTAAAATACCCAAGAGTTGTCGACTTAAAATCCAAAGACTTTTCCAGAGCAACAGATGCAGCTCAATGCAATATCTATCTGTTTGCTTTGAAACAACAAGCCAAACCCTGAGATGGTTGATTCCAGTAATGATTAAGCTTTTGCCTAAAACTAGTCAGTGTTTTTGATATTCAAAATAGAGTTTTTAACCATATTCTTCTCTTTGTTGTCGGATTTGTCAGCAAAACAAATTTCAGCTTTCCGCTGGCTCGACTGCTGTGCCATCGCATAAATAGGAGACGAATTATGATTGGTGGTTGATAATTCTTGGGAGAATTTATATTCTCATTTTTGGATAATATTCGTTATTTTATAAAACAAATACCAAATGGTTTTTCGTGCAGGATACTGTGATCCTTCACTTGATGTTGCAAGCAACATCCCATCCCATGTGTTTGGAAATAGTTTAAACTTACAGTAGTTTAAACTTGCAGTCAAAATGGTTGGGTATTCTGCAATTTAGACAATGAATTTTACCTGGGGTCGTTTTGACTGGTAAGCCTCTATACAACAGCATCAGTGAAATATAGCTAAGCAGGCTTAAATTGTTTTACTGAAAACAAAACAATTGCCTGACATACGTGACTTTTAGTCCAGCAAGGTCCAAATCTACCCATGCCATAAAAATTGCTTTGCTGACTGTGAAGATGTGTAGTAGGAAACAGTTTAGAAGCTCACAATTTTTATCTTTAAAGTATTTCTTCAGGTATACTGACTTCGTTTGACACTGGTTTGAACATTCAGCAACATTGTTCACTCCCTGGGAGCGATCTCCACAATCTGTCAGTTGTAGTTGATCCTAAAAATGCAATGGCGAATATTCTGGTGTCCAAAACACTAGGCAGCAAGCAGATCATGCTTGTCAAGTGGTTGACGTACGAGTCAGTGAAGATCTTCCCTTTACACTTTAATTGGTGTTAATGAATTTGGAGTCATCAAAGATGCGAATCTTACAATTTTTTATTTTGTAACTTTTCCTGTTTGAACTTTCTCAAATGCATTCTCCCACAATACTAGTTTCATCAACTACAATGCCATCTTCCTTTTATTTCGTCTTCTCCGTTTAAAAGTACTGTTTGCTTCTTTTCTTCCTTGGTCATGATTTTCACCTTGATGTCAACAGTTTTATAAAGGTCTACTGCTAGAGGCTGATTTAGTGTATGAAGCCTGTTACTGAGATCACTGTTAAAGGGAAAATTTAACTGTTTGGGTATTGTGCATTCTTCAAATGAACAAAATCTTTTTTCGAACAGCTCTGTAATCATCACAGGTGTTTTCTTGGATTGGCATTGTTGTAGACCAGTTCGTTTTTGAGGCGAGTAACTCACAGCACGGACAGCATTGTTTTCTGAAGTCTGAACTTTCATGTCAAAGTACTTTGTTTTTGCATTTGATCCTGTTTTGATTTGATCTGGCTAATTAGATGAACGTAACCATCCAGAGTTGATGGTGCTATACAAGAAAAACAGATCTACATATAGATATTGACTTTAATAATTTTAAAGCATCTACATCTAATTTTATGTGACAAATTTTATCAAATTTTATTTTCTACAATAAGTCCATACTTCATTCTAATCCCTTAATGATCAACAAACTCCAGTTAATTCTCAATGTCCAGCAGCAGTGGAATACTAAACAACTGTTGGTTGAAGCTTTTTTGATATCAATAATTATCAAGGTCAAAGTCTGTATTATCAGCCAAATACTGAAGCTGATAATATAGACCGAGACCTTGATAATTCTTGATATAAAAAAAGTCTCATCCAATAATTGTTTTATACAATTTCAATGAAACGCTTTTCACTATGCACCCAATACTAAAGTGAAAAGTTTTGGTGGCAAAGTATCCATCAGTGGCGTGACGTCAACACATAATACCTACAGACCCTTCCAGAAAAAGTTTATAGGCACCTATAGGCAATCTGCCAATTGTCTATAGGCTAATAGGTTTCTCTATAGGTCGCCTATAGGATCCTATAGGTTGTCTATAGACATGCATATAGGCATTTTGTTAGGGGATAATAACATTGCAGGCTCAGATTCTGATAATCTCAGCGATGATACAACTAAAAGTGCAGATATAGAGATTTCTCAAAAAGTTTCTGACCAACCATGATCAAGAGTTTGAAGAAAATGTATAATAACCCTTACAAAAAAATCCAATAGGAATTCCTATAATATTTTGGCCCAAATCCTATAGGAAATGCAATTTTCATGTTTACCATGAAGAAAATGATAATGGCTTACTCATTCTTGAAAAACTTGTTGAGGATTTCAATGACTTTTATAAAGAAGAAAGAAAACATACAAGCCGGTCTTGTGAATTCCTCTATTGGACAATCACAGCGTCCTACAGAGTGCAGAGTTCCCTCTTGTGAGTTTATCCCACCTAATAACGACAATATACATGACGTTATAACATATTTTTCAAGAAAAACATGATCTGTTGATCCTATGACCACCCTTTGCACATGACATTGTGCAAAGATCGCCGACCAGCGGAATATTTCAATCTTCCCTACAGGAATCGCAATAAGCCAGTTCGTAATGTCAACTGCGCATCAAAATGACCCGTTCTGCTTGGGATAAATCTTATTTCTGTTCATAACGTCAGGCTGGGGAATTCAGTATAACGAATTTGCAAGTGTAAATAGAAATGCAAATTACTATTGTTTTAGCCTGATGTTATGAATTGAAATAAGTTTTATCCCAACACAGAACATGTCATTTTGATGCGCAGTCTACATTACAAACTGGCTTATTGTGACCTTAATGGTAAAGAATGCAAATTTGGACAGTGACCCATTCATAAATCATAGGGCAGTTGTTAATATTCCTTTTCTAGCTAAAGTAACTGAAAAATCTGCTGCCATTCAGACGTATAACTATTTACATCAGCACGAGCTGTTTCCTTGTCTTCAATCTGCCTACAGACAGAATCATTCAATCATCCTGACAACACTCGACCGTCATGAAGAAGTGGTTCTAATGCTCCTAGATCTATCTGCAGCATTTGATACATTAGACCATATCTTACTTAATAGACTCAGTACGACTCTACATCTTCGCCAAAGTACTTTGAAATATGGTGTCCCACAGGGCTCCATACTTGGTCCTTTGCAATTTACTCTTTATATCGTACCTTTTCAGGATGTTATACATGTTCACAACTTGGACTGTATGTTCTATGTAGATGACACCCAGATATATATAGCCATCAACCCTGAGCATTGCATTGATACACTTCACTCTCTACAGAAATGTATATAAGATGTATTCCTTTGGAATACCAAGAATATGCTTTTGAGTAATCCTGGAAAAACCTTTGCATTGTGGAAAAATAAGATGAGGTAAAAAGTCTCACCTTCAAGTATTGGGATACAATCATGCAATATGAGAATCTCGTACTCTTGTATGAGCCTGCAGAAAAAGGGATTTCACATTATAATGTTATAGTTCTGGACGAGCTGATTCCTCCATTCTTTGGCCTGGATCACATGAATCATGCTCAATGGGCACCTATTCATGTCAGAGTCATGAAGTCCCTACCAACTGCAATCAAGAGTGAGTTTCAAGAAAAAGGACACCAGGTGCTCTCAAAAACAAACAGAAAGTTCTCAGCGATCCCTCTAGACCAGGCACATGAGCAAGAGAACAAGTTTGTTAAAGGCGACGGTGGTGCAGTGGGACTCACCGAAAATCCTACTGTGTTAAGGTGCATACTATTGCTTTCTGTTATTCTAAACCTAGAAATTCTTACACAACTAATCCCTTCTACAATTTATTTTAAAAAGCTGTTCCCATCTCTATAATGATATATGTATCTTTTTTGAGACAAAGGATGCTTTCTAGTCCCAAACTCTCCAAAACTTTGCAGCAATTTGAAGAGTACCTTGACAATAATGATCCAGATGACCATTAGAATCATTTAGGCCATGAAACTGGAAGAGCAGCTCAAGTGAGGTTTCAAAAGCAAGTGAGCAGTCGCTCTGAAGTGATCATCAAGATGGGAAACCCCTTCATGGACGATTTTCCAGAGCTGTTGACTCTTGACTGTGCCAAGGAAGACGTAGCTGAGACGTTACTCAATCTTGAAGTGACTGGGAAGCAGCAATACCAGAATTATATACAAAATGTAATAATAATAGACCACACCAAGTCAATCCATGAGACTATAAAGAAAAACAACTTCCACTGTTTGGAAAGCCATGCAAAAGGACTCAGTCCAAATAAGGGAAACAAATTGTAACTCTGAAAAACATTTCTCTCTTCTCTCAGTTGTACGTTGCAATGCAGAATAGAGATAGTGACATGGAAGAGTTCTTTGTGCACAAGGTACAATCTTTTCCACCCTCAATATCAGATTGTGGAAATCTCAGATTGTCAAGTGCAAAGTCAGATGTCTTGAAGTTTTTGTATCCAGCCGACCAGCCCAAGCCTTCCAAAGAGTTTGATTGCAGAATACTGGATGGTGCGGAAGCCGGTCAACTCGGCCCACTTACCAACTCGGCCCAACCAACTGGGTCCAGTAAAAAACCAACTCGGCCCACTGCCAAGCCCACAAATTTGACTGACGACAATCTGACTTCTGATAGACTCAGCTCTGATCAACTCTCTTTCGTTTTGTTTTACCTATTATTTCTGCGAAGTGTGTCTATAGGATGAGACTTTTCTACGTTTAACTCTGGGTTACAATTTGCTTTCGAAATCCGATGTGTGAAATTCATTCAAGCTTGTTCGTGGGCAAAAGAAAATCAGTCAAACCAAGGTTGCTTTAACCCAAACGAAATGTTTTCAAGTTTGTTTTGTCAAATTTCTGACTTGCTTCTTTACAAAGTATTTCAATGTTTCACATTGTTTCATGTTGACTCATCTCGTAAATAACAATCGTTTACGATAATTTGCATCACAATTCTTGACGTCTTTGTTTTCGCAAAACAATGCATCATTGTCGGTCTCATATTGCAGCTGTATATTTTCGGCAGTGAAATATATTTTCGGCAGTGAAATATATTTTCGGCAGTGAAATATATTTTCGGCAGTGAAATATATTTTCGGCAGTGAAATATATTTTCGGCAGTGAAATACGTTTTCCGTAGTGAAATATATTTTCGGCAGTGAAATATATTTTCGGCAGTGAAATATATTTTCGGTAGTGAAATATATTTTCGGCAGTGAAATATATTTTCGGCAGTGAAATACGTTTTCCGTAGTGAAATATATTTTCGGTAGTGAAATATATTTTCGGCAGTGAAATATATTTTCGGCAGTGAAATATATTTTCGGCAGTGAAATACGTTTTCGGCAGTGAAATATATTTTCGGCAGTGAAATATATTTTTGGCAGTGAAATATATTTTTTCAAAAATGTTAATTTTTGTCGGTTTCCGTATGTCGCTCAATATTCGAGCAAATATAATGCCAATTGTTTTTACGGTGAGTCATCGCTCACTCAGTAACAAAGAGATGCAAACATGCGCGACGTTGGCTTGAGTATAAAAGAAGTTATTCAGAGTTAGATAGATAGATAGATAACTTTATTTAAACACGCTTACAACGTCAACAAAAGCTGATTTCCACGATGGGCGTGTTCCACTGACCCATATACATGTATAATAGTTATACAACCGACCACTTACATGTAATGGTTATATAACGATCATATATGGGTCAGTGGAGTGCACACTAAGTAAAGAAAATTTATAAGCTATAGTACAAAGTAAGTAGTGGGTGTGCTCCACTGACCTATATATATAAGTTTCAAACAGACCTTTCATAGTTATACATAGGTCAGCGGAGTGCACACCAAGTACAGAATAGATAATTTATATGCTATATTGAGTATAGTAAAAAGTAAGTAACTGGTGTGTACCACTAACCCACACATAACAGTTTTAAACATTCACAGTTATATATAGGTAAGTGGAGTAAACACCAAGTAAAGAACATCTGGGGCATTACAGCTTATTCAGAGCCATACTTCAGAGCTATATTCTAACAATGGAGAACATATGTGTAGTGTGCAGATTAGAGGTACATCAGCGACAAGAAGCTTTGCAGTGTGAAAAATGTGATTTTTGGCAACACAGGACATGTCATACTGGTATTGGATGCAAGGAATACAGGTAAATTACTGTCTCTAAATATATATAATTAACTTGAAAAGATACTAAATTGAGGATACCTAACTTCCGAGTTATAGGAATTCCGGGTTAGGAATCGAGTTAGGACTCGATCTACTCTGACTTCGACTAGATCTACTTTGCTCTAATTGTAAAAAGGTTAACTGTCAAATACTTTATACACTAGAAAAATGTAAGTGGAAACTATAAAAAGCCGATAAAGTGTTTAACAACCCAACCCCCGTGATAGTGGGAATTTAACATTTTCCAAATGTTAAAAAACTGCAATTTCCCCACCTCTATCCGGGCATCAGTATTTCAAAAGTATTAATAAACTTAGCTTGATATACAAATTATTTGTGGTCCCTGACTTGTTTCGTTTTAAGTGGATGTTTATTAAAGCTTCGTCTGAAATCATCTTTGGTACAAATAATGGTGGTTAAGTGTGTTTAGTATAGGAAATAACACGGTTCGAGAAGAATTAATGAAAAATTGCATGTGTGCATGTTTTGCCAAACACAAGTGCGATTTTTCATTAATTCTTCTCTAACAAGTCAATTTTACGCGTTCCTAAATACCCCTAAATTTTACTACGAATGAGTAAAATTGATTGAAATGGTATTATTATAGAAATAACTTTGACTTGGCCTTGGGTTTGTAAAGTCTAAGGTTTTATATAAAATATTTATGTTATGTTATAAAATTAGGAATAAGCCAAACGAAATTTTGCTTATAAAAAGCTAGATTTGAGGTCTTTGAAAAACTCAAAAGTGCATGTTTTTTTTCCAAATTACATGAGAAATCATGCTATCACGTATTAGTAATAAACATGAAAATTATAGAAAAACGTCCAGTCAAAAATGATTTTGCACAAATTTAAGAAAATTTCAAAACAATTATCCTAGATTTTTACCACATGGATTTATTTTTAATGTTATTTTTTTTTTAATTCCATGATTCATAGGTTAGCAGTACGTGGCATAGTTGACAAACTGGATGTGTAATAACTGTTCAGCTGTCGCGGATGCATGGGGGCCTTTGGGAGAGCCTGCTGCAGAAAGCTCTCGGCTGTCAAGCACGACTCCACCTTCCATTGTTGACCCACCTTCCATTGTTGACCCTATTCCACCTTCTATTGTTGACCCTACTCCACCTTCCGTTGCTGATGTTACTCCACCTTCCGTTGCTGATGTTACTCCACCTTCTGTTGCTGACGTTAATCCACCTTCTGTTGCTGACCCTACTCGACTTACAGACGACTTCGGCAGTTTTGAAGTTCCCACCATTGTTGATGAAGATTCAATGGAAGATGCTATTGTACCAGACAATATCCAAGCTGATGAATATCCTCCTACCATCCGTTTTGAGAAAATTGAATCCTCTACTCAACGTGGTAGTTCTAAATTAATAGACAGCGTTGGATTTTCATATACCATAAAGCGGAAGTATACTGAAGATAACATTGTGTGGAGATGTACTGTCCGTAATAAGACAATAGCATGCTTGGCAACTGTGAGACAGCATGGAAGCACATATACGCCAGGCCCACATATGCATTCCCATCAGCCTCTACCGGTGCAGATACAGCAGCAAAGGTAAGACAATACTCGGTGTTTTATTAAGGTACCTACTAGGCAAATTAAATGACTTTCTAATGCCATTTGACAAAATTTACCTAGGCAGGTGCCTTAAACTCATTACATGCACATTACTGATACTGCTACAAAATTCCAAACAGCAGCATTGGCTTTAAACTAAAGTGTTAAACTAAACTTTTGTTATACCTGATATAATAAACAGTATGCATGTTTATAATCTTTCTCATTTTTTAAATTATTTCAAAAGGTCACCAGAGAGGTAAAGAGTAGATGGCAGATTATTTCAAACCTGCTGGGCCCATTGCAGATGAAGTATTATTATGCCACATAACTGATGCCCCTTGTTCTGCAATACCAAAAGTGTGTAACCTTGCCAGACAGGCCAACAGGAAAAGACAAAAAAGCAGACCCAAAGACCCAACCGATCTCGACTTTGAAGTCAACCCAGACCATATTCCAGATAACTTCCTGCAGGCTGACATCAAGGTTGGTAATCGTCGCCATCTGGTCTTTAGCACTCCTGAGATGCTCTCTGTTCTTTCAAGAGCAAAGATTTGGTACATGGATGCCACATTTAAGGTTGTACGAGAGCCATTCAAGCAGCTGTTTTCCATCCATGCCTTTGTGAAGCAAGATAATGATGTCAAATAGGTAACATTCTTGTTTTATTACATAAAATAGTGTTTAATCATTGATTTTTCTTCCACTAATAAGGTGCTAGATTCACAAATTACAATATATATAAAGATTAGGCACACGTTTATATCAGCTAACAGGGTTAGGATTAAAGTCAGTTTTTAGTCTATTATATATGTTCTAAGGACATGTGGTGTCGGAATTACATTTTAAGACCAAACAGGAACCAGTTGTGAAAAATGCAACTTCAATTAAGGCCTTCCAGCTGGAATTGAATCCACGACCCAGCGATGCTAGTGCAGTGCTCTGACCACTGAGCTACGGAAGCCGTTGCATATAGCCTATAGTCACGAGTTCTGTATATATATAGTGGTGGTAATGCCAGGATAAGATTCTGGGTATATTACAAGTAATATTTGGATATTCATATGTTAATTTATTAATATCACTTATAACAGGTACCTTTGGCATTTGCTTTGATGTCTGGCAAAAGCAAACGGGACTACAGCCGTGTTCTGGAAGCTGTTAGAAACCTCCTGCCAGATAATATAAACATGCAAGGTGTCGTAATAGATTTTCAGTGTGCCATGTGGAAGGCAGTAGAGGAAGTGTTTGTAGATACCAAAATACAGGGCTATGCTTTCCACTGGACACAGGCAATTTGGCGGAAAGTTCAGGAACTGGGACTGTCAACAGCCTACCAAGAAAACGATGCCACTCATAAATATATAAAGCGACTAATGGCCTTACCCTTCCTGCCATATGAACATATCACCCAGATGTTTCGACAACAAAAAGATTTGGCAACCACACCAGCCCTGAAAAATCTTGTACAATATATTGAAGACACATGGGTGAATCCCCAAAAGATGGAGTATCTTCGGCAGGAGTGTTCGAACCAACAACGACGTTGAGGCTGGCATCACCGCTTAAACCGCAATGCAAGTCGGTGAAATCTACCATTGTACCTGCTAGTTAATCTCTTGCATCACGAGTCTTGTCTGGTGTCTCTTCAGGTGCGCTTGGTGTCAGAAAAGAAACTAAAACGATAGCAACGCCGCAAGTACAAAAATCTGCAGGCCCAAATTTTCAAACATTGGGAAGACTTTATTGCTGGAGAAATGAGCAGCAGACAACTTCTCCATGCATGCGCCATTAATAATATGTAATTAATATGTATATAATATGTTACTATATAAAGTTTCTTAAAAAGTGTGTAGCTGCATGGGCAGTGTTTCAAATAAATCTCTAAATCCTCTGCAGTTTACAATCTTTTGTATATATACACTCCAAAATTTTTACTCTATTTTTATGCGTGGACAACATTTTTAACGTAATTTCATGGTTACTTGTAAATATAATTTAATATATAATTGTTACTTTTTTAGTTCTTTAAAGTTACTGTAATTTACAGTTGTAATTAAATACCATAATTAATTGTAAATCAACTTCTTTTCACTTTAGTTAATTTCTAAGTTTCGGTTCAAAGTTTATAGTTGTGTCCCATTGTGCACTAGTCAATTGAAATCCCGGACCCCCGACCCCCAGGGCTATGCGGGGTTTTAACAGTACTTTGCCAGGGAAATACAAGGTTTTAACAAACATCGATCTTTTGGTAGCCAGGATTTTAACATGACTGACCACTGACAGGAAAAAGTTAAGCCTTAAAGATGCCGTCCAGTCAGTTCTGCGCATGTCCATGTTTCTGTTTACATCGTTTGTTTACATTGCATTATATAAACATTGAACATGAAGTATTGCAGATTTTTTTCACACGCTTGAGCTTTTCTGCCTAAAAAGCGTGTTATAAGAAGCTATTCTGTTCCTAAATGTTAATATATCAAAATACTACCTTCGCTACCTTTAAAACGAATGCTCGCTTTCGAACTGTCGCAAAACTATTCCGTTAAAGTTTGTTCCCCAACATTTGAAATGTCACACATGCGCAGAACGGACTGTGGACTGCACCTTTAACAATTTTTGTGTTCTGTTTGTTGTAAGAATATTAAACTAAGAATATTAAATGTTTTTTTATTGAAAACTTATTGAAAACTGTGAAAATCAGGGAAACTAAATCTTTATGCCCGGGTAACTGAACGGTATTTTTGAGCCGGGTTTTAACACTTGTGAAATGTTAAAATCCCCGCATACTCCCGGGGGTCCGTAGTTTCAATTGACTAGTGCATTAAATAATTAATGAGTTACTGTAGGCAATAGACTTGGAATTAAGCTTGTGATATTTAATCCATTTTAAGACTACAAAACAGAATTTATGACAAATAATATCAAAATTTAAGTAATGGTATGGAAACCTTTGACCTCATTCGATTTTAAACCTTTTATATCAAGGACAACCTTTATTTATGAAGGACAACTTCAATTCATACGGAACTTAACAAAGTAAACATATATAAACACACCTGCTCTGGTAAAACTTTATGGCCATGGGCGTTGATTAAGTAATATCTTCCTTTGTTGCAATGCATATTCATACAAAAAATATTAGTTTATAAAGACTTTAAACTAGACAGTGGGCCAAGCAATCTCGTTCCGGAGCCTGCGATGGGGCCGAGTCAATCTCGTTCCATTGGGGCCGAGTTGGTTTCTTACTGGGCCGAGTTGGTTTTTTACTGGGCCGAGTTTGTAAGTGGGCCTGCAGTAGTTGTACACTCTCCCCCCGGGAGCTCAGGAAAAATCCTATTACTTATTGGATCTGGAAAGATTATGCTAATGTTTTGCATCAGTGATAAAGGAAATATGGAATTTATCACTTCAAACGTCAACATGGCCCAGTTCATGGAAAGAAGCGAACATTAACCCCTTAGCTAAGATTGATGTTCCTGCAACATGTCCTGACTTTAGAGGAATTAATGTAACCACAGTCATTGCTAGGATTTTCGAGCGGATTGTGCATCAAAATTTTGTTAAAGAAGACGTTGAAAATAATATGTCTAAGTCGCAATTTGCATATCGCTCTGGAGGAAGTTGTGAAGACGCTTTGATAGGCATGCAGCATTTTACCTTGGAAGCCCTTGATAGAAACGATACCTCGGCTATAAGATTATTTTCTTTAGACTTTTCAAAAGGCTTTTGACAGTGTTAAACATGATATTTTAATTGACAAACTTAAAAACTGGCCAAATATAAACCCTATTATAGTAAATTGGTATCTAAGCTTCTTAGAAAATCGTAAACAAAGAGTTATCTATCAAGGTATAACATGTGAATGGAAGAACATTAACAAAGGTACAATTCAAGGTACTGTTAGCGGTCCTTACTTATTTAATATCTTTATGAATGACCTTGAATCAATTAATTATAAATCTTCGCTTAGTAAATATGCTGATGACTCAAATTTGCAGATAATTGTAAGTAAAGATACTACAGATATTTCAAATACTGCAGTTACTCATTTTATGGACTGGTCTATTAACAGCATGACTTGCAACCCGACTAAATGTAAGGAACTTATTTTCAGTAAGAAAGGACAGTCAGTAAGTTTTAACATGATTTTTAATATAGTACAGCATGACACCATAAAGATACTTGGCATAACCTTTCAAACCAATAGTAAATTTGCTAAGCATGTTGCGATTAAGCTTAAAGAAGCAAATAAATGTCTTTTTGTTATAAGAAGCCTTAGGAAAGAGGGCTGTACTCAGAAGGAAATAGACCATCTATTTGTATCTCTTATCTCACCCAAATTGACATATGGTCTTTCAATTTATGGAGCTAGCACATCAGATCTTGCTACAGTACAGTGTTTTTTAAAAAGGTGTCATAAAAGGAAATATTCATCTAAACTTTATTATATTTATGACTTGCTTGAGAAAAGAGATAGGCGCATTTTTTATAAGATAAAATCTCAGTCACAGCACCGTTAAGATCTCTTCTACCAAGAGTAAAATATATCCTTTAAGTTAAGAAACCCTACATGTACTCGTCCAAATATAAGAACTGAGCGTTTTAAGAATAGTTATGTGAATAGGCTGATTTTTAAGTATAATTTATTCTTGTTTTAAAATTATTATATTCATGTATTTTATTATTCTCACTCATGTAACATCTGATATGTATAATATCTATGCTATTAAAGATTATTATTATTATTATTATATAGTGAATATACTGTAGGCATTCATTATTGACCTGTTCCTGCCTGAGACAGTCTTCATTATTTTATTCTGGATGCCAGATGACTTCTTTCAGCAGAGGGGCCAGTTGAGGCCACCAACCTAGGCAGGAATGGGTTAATAATTATTGTAATTACCACCGAGCGTACTATACGTACTGTATGTTATAAAATCCAGCAATAAAATTTTCTCATGCTGAATCTGACTTGTAAATTTATCAAGCTAGGTGTTAGGAATTACAATATGTCAATATTACATATGTTCTTACCCTTGAAAGTTTGGTAAATATATTACCTCTTATAACTGAAAATGCAATAATCATGGCAAAACCAAACTGCAAATATACCAAATGTTATGAATGTTTCACTTTTTAAGTGAAATATAAAAAGCCATTGAGATCTCAGCTACTTGGGCTGGATATCTCCATATAAACACGATTGACAGAGCCTTAAACTTTGTCACGCACTTTACAGTGATTTGACTTACGTCAGGGTAGACAAGTTTGCCATCAATCGAATCCAGCTTGGGTAACCTAGATCCCAGCCACACACAAGCCGTGACATCTCAGCTAGGCTGAAAATGGAAAAGCCCAAACCCCCTGCAACTTAAACTTCACTAATTATTTCAGAAAGCCTGCATTATTTCCTGGATACTCTTCATGACATATATATTTAAGCATTGTTTGGTTGGTTTACCCTCAGCAATTTATTCAAGGTACTTAATACATAGTTGATATAAAATAATGTATCAAGTCCTAGCAGGAGATTTAAGAGGTTAACCCTATAATAAAATCCCCTAAATTAATAGTAATAATATGAATGTTCATTACAGATTAAAACTTTAAAAAATTTTAAAAAAGGAATACAATTTAAATTTAACTTAGTACAAGTCTAGCTGTAACTTAAGTTGACTTTTAAGCATCTTAAATTTTTTAGCTTCTACAACTTTAGATGGTAAAGAGAGTTTTAATCTTAGAGAGTTTGTTGCCTGATGAAGTGGTAGTAGCCATAGCTTACTAATGTAATCATGTTTAAAGACATGAAACCAACACTGTCTATAGAGAGTATTTTGGCCTAAACCTGTCCATATATCATATAACCACTTTGAATGGACATGGACTAAGTTGTGTGTACACATTCGTTTAAATACTATGGTGACCACTAAACAGAACCATAGAGTGAAGTAACAAGCTAAATGTGGAAGCTTCGGAAGCGTTTCTTCACTCAAGTTATGCAAAATTAATTTTGAGTCATTTCCAGTGAATTTGTCTGAGAAATCTTTGTCCCTTGCCCAGTTGTCAATCAGCCACTTTGTTAGCTGTTTCTTTAACTGCCCAACCTTAACCTCGCATTCCATAGCCTCCAAATACCTTATAATTGGACAGGAGTGAGCAACTCAGAAATGCTGTTTAGGTTTCCAGGAAAGGAACATGTAAATGCTGGACTGCATTGTTTTTCAAATTCAAAATTAAGTTCATCATTAAGAAAGGCAGGGAATTTCATATCAGAATGTACAAGCTCAAATGAACAACTAATTTCCATATCAAGTACAGTGTACCTCTTGCTTTCAATTTTCTCCATGTCATTCACAAGCTGCTTTGTGAGTAACTCAACCACCTTATGGCCCCAAACAACAAAAAATTATCGTTACGACTTGCAACCCTTGAACCATCATTCAGAAAACTCACCAACTGACATTGACTCGCCATTTGCCAAAAGGTGCACCATCCCCACCAATAGTTACTTTAAATGAACCTTCCCTCAAAACCATACAAGCTTCTCATTTGCTTTCCTAAAATAATCTGTTTCAAAATAGAACTTACATACAGCAAGGAGTAGTTGTTCTAAATCTTTGCAGACGCCATTAACTTTCTCGTCTTCAGGGAGGTCAACACATAGTTTCACTAAGACTAATTATCTCACCTATATCAAGTTCCTGGATTTTTTTAATTAAGACATTGTAGGGAATTAGTTTGGGAATAGGAACCCCTAATCCAAATTTAATTCTTTCTTTCGATAGGTGACCCTTTTTTGTTTTCTTGCCATTGTTGCTCATGACAAGAGCAGATCTAGCCTGCTCATACCTTCTTTTGTCAATGCTCCCTCCTGCATACAGTAGGAAGAGTGATAGAATAAAATTATCCTCACTTTTCTCATGATCGGCCACTTGATTTTTCACAATTCTTGTGAAGCCCTTCTTAAACTTGTCTGGTGCACTTATGTATTGGCTAAAATTATCTTCATTGCCACATTTTATAATTGGCTTTCTGTTTTCAACAGAACCTCCATTGATCTCTGCTGATGCCAAAGGGGTCTCCTGCTGCCTTCTATGAGCACTTCGCATTGGTAGATTCACCTTACCTACTTCATTGTGAGGAATAATTTCAAATGATGTACCCCTCTTGGGAGTAGTTGTTTAGGACTTTGTAGTGGATGCCTTCGAATTTGAAATCTCGTAGAATGAAAGAGAAAATAAATGCATCTGAGAGATTGATAATAGAGAGATAATAACTTATATCAATAAAATACAGTTTGCCAAACAAACTAGTATTACAATTTCCCAAACATTCACTTGCAGTATCAACATCACCAAACACTAAACTTACATTTCTGTTTAGTCCATCTAATTTTTTCTTAAAGTCAACAATTCCTTAGATTTAGAAGGTATTCTTGCTGCAGAACAGCTGTTTGTCTTGCCAGTTCTCCAAGAGGAAAACGATTCTTCCTAGACGTTTTCCTAGTTGCTCGTCTAGTCTTGGACCCCTTGAAGAGGCCCACGTTTCACCCATGCTGGAAAATTGACAAATTGTGTTACAAATGTTCACCAAGTGTTCGAATCGACCAACTTGTATAACAGCTTTGTTGTTGTTTGTATCGTAATATTTCGTCTTCTGGACGATCCTTTTATTAGTATTAAGGTTGGGGATGTTATCAGGACCAGTTGCAGTCTTTTTCACTTTTGATAATGCCAGCAACACTTGAGTTTCATTTAGCTCAGGAACCGGAGTATCTTTATCCACCTTCATAGGGATTGGCGCATTGTAGTTGTCATCCGAGCAAATATCAGCAAAATAATTATTTAGCTTATTTACAAAATTTTGATCCAAAGTTGCTTGGAACACTTGGTTTCTATTTGACATCCTATCAATTTCCTTCCACCATTTTCCGGAACCAATTCCACGAGGCCCAATGTTTCTCCTGTTTCTTTTAATCATTGCAAAAAGCCGATTATTAAGGAGTTCCACACCAGCGGTTTTCCCTTGGTATTTTGCTCTTTTCTTTAATAGTACTTTGAGTAATGGAATCATCCAGTACGGATCTCTAGATGACATTGAAACATTCTTCATAGGAAAACATTGGTTCATGCTGCAACTGATTTACAGACATGTCAACACTCGTCCCATCCAGAAGAGATTTCCAATCAAAAGTGTTTAATTGCTGTTGAAATGCCAATTTGCAGTGTTCTCTTTTGTCCCTTAATGCATATTTATATCTCAAGGGCTTTAACTTTTTCCCGGCAGGTAGTATTATTCCCTTGTGATCTGTCTTAATTAGCATGTTAATGGCATAACACTTTGAAAATAGTTCTGGTCGATTTGTCAGGCAGTTGTCTAGTATAGCATTGCTAAGCTATAACTATAGCATTTATATAAACACTAAGAAAGTGAGAATACATAGTTAATAAAATTAAAGTACTATGCTGTAACTAAATTATTGTATTTTGACAAATCCATAGCCAAAAATTCATAGCTGGACTGGATTTATCCTACATAAACAAGTTTATCTGTTACCTCATGTCTGTGTATGGCGCCTTTATTTTCCTGCATGGGTAGGTGGGCCAGCCTGGGAAAACAAGGCGTGGGTCATAAAACGGCTATTACAGTATGTAGTCACCAGGTGAAAATTAACAAGAAATCACTACAATGTGTGACCTCCCTAAAGCAGGCAAGCTCGAGCATGATAGTTTGGAGCAATTATAGAAGACCCGTCCACTTTTGTTTGTCAATGTTGACTAATGCCATACTGGTTCCAATAAGTGTAATTTCCCTTTAAAACTTGTTCCTTCAACATATATTCAAATACCCCCTTCTCACAATCAATGATGTCTTTCACATGCCCTTCCCCTTCCTTAAGTTGTTTCTGAAACCCTCACACTCTATAAATTTATTAAATAAAACTGCAAGTCTTCACAACTTCGTGAATTTCGAGGAACTGCAACGTTTTAAAAGAATTAGAATAGTGTAACCCTCCTGTGCGAAAAGCGATCAATAACGCTGCCGACAACGACTTATTGGAAGTCGTTACCTAGTGCCTTTTAAAAATTTCCAAAGATACAATAAAAAATAGTCCAAAAACATACAAAAAGCTTGAACAATACTCGCATAATATTGAGCTTGCTGCTGATAAACGTAAACCTATAATGCAAAGAAGGAGAGTTATTCTACAAAAGGGAGACGGATTTCTGCCTTTCCTTGTTGCTGCTGTTCTAGAACAATTGGCGAGCTTTCGGGTGAAGTTCCATATAAATCCCGAAATGACATCACATAGTATCGGTGGGTAAATAGTACGTACCTAAAAAGAACAGGTTTTGTGATTGGCTATATGGAACAAATGTGATAGGGTTATGACATCGGTTTCTCTGTGGTTGATTCTATTGTTTTATCGTTTGAATCAACCAATCACAAAACTTGATAGGTAGGTGATGACCCATATCGGTAGTAAACTTCGAAATTGAAATCAGCTGTTCTAAAAGAAAACATTACCGTAAGAGTTAGTATTAGGTTCAGGGTTAAGGTTAGGTTTGGGGTTAGGACTATGTATCGAAGTGCAAAACACAAATGAACACAAAACGTTAGATACACATATTTATTTGGAAATATCCTTCACATTATCTTCCAGTACCCATGAATAAAAATTATTAGAACATCCTAGCCGCTTTATAAGATATTCTCTGCGTTTATCATGAATACGAGATTTAATTACGCTCTGCAGTTCCTTGGAATTATTCTCCATGATAATCGGCAATCTTGAACACAGTTGCAGCACAACTGTTATTTCAGTTGGACATCGGAGGATTTCCAGCTTGTCCGACCAAACTTGTTGGACATCGGAAATTACAGCTTGTTCGACCAAATGTTCAAATGGTTGGAAAATTTGTCTGGGCAAACAGTCAGAAGCATTGTTAAAAATAAGACTCTTGTTTTGAAGATGATATCCAGATTGTATACACTGTACACATGGAACTGGTCAGTATATAACCAAAACCTATGCAAATCAGTTTACTTCAAAAGGTCTGACCGTAGGACAGTTGGCTCCAGATTCAGATTGAATCTGGAGCCTGGCATATTTTTTAATAAAATCGCCTTATGCTTCGAGTATTACCACATTTTCCCTTGTCATTGTTCTTCAGGAAATTCTACATAAAATGAAGCAATCTGGGGGTTCTCATTGGTTCAGCATAGTGACAGCAACAATATATATTTTAGACTATCGAAGAGAGAAATTGGATTGTTTTGTTAATGTCACTCATGTCAAAGTCTAGTAGAACAATATTACACTAGATAGGACAATATTGTTCCTCTACATGTGTAGAGGAGTTGTGCCTCTTTTCAAGTCTCTTCAAGATACTGTTCTGCAGTTTTGTGGGTATTTTTTGGGTTTCTGTTGCCATTTTGTCATGGACTATTAGCAAATGACTAGGAGATGTTATTCGAAAATGGAGAAAGTCTTCCGTTCAAGCAATATCTTACTATCGTAATAATTACTATCTAATATCGTAATAGCTGTCGGTCTCAAAGCGTTTCTGCACCAAGTTCTACCAAACGTAAATGGAATGTAAGGAGACTCCGTTTGGAAGAGGTGGTATTCAGGTACTAGTCATGCTTGTGCAACAACGTCACTTAAATCTGGTGGTTTAGCAGGTGGCGGAAATGGGACTATTGCAGACTTGCAAACTCCATTACGAGATGTCGTCAAAAAATAAATTCTGGTATGGCATTGCAGAAGAGTATTTTTGTACGATTGAAGTTGGCAAAGAAATTACGAGTTTGGCAAAGAAACGATGGGAACGTCAGGGAAATGGTGCAAGAATTCTCTAATAGTTCCGGATTTAGAGAGAACGATATCGAGTGCGAGTGGAGCAAACTTGTGACATGGGAAATGCAGAAATCAGTGATGGAAGATCTGACAATGCTCGTAAATAAAATACAAAAAGTAAAAACATTTTCTTTTAAACTTTATTGACAATATTAATCAGTCAGGTTGGATCAGATGGACAACCACAGATGCAGTAGCCGGGGCCCTGAGCCTCAGGATTGCAATATTGCAGATTTTCTCAGTAGTGTTATTATGACAAACATGCCTAAGCATAACTTTGCAAAAGAAAATGATTCCACAAAGAATTCCAATGGTCTACATAACAAACATGCACCTTCTTTTGCTTATAAATCTGCAAAAGTTCCAGTACGTCATACAGTACAAACGTTTACAATATCACTGACTATCCATGAGAGTAACAGACATTTTCATGATATTCATGTTTCAAACATTACAGCAACGTTCCTTCATCTGGTATATGTTGAGCAATAGTTAAGAGTAGTGTCGTTCCACCTTCTAAATGGCGAGATATACCTCAGTAAAACTAAAGGCACAAATCACAGAGCCTTCACAGGAAATTATCCAGTGTTTTTCTCCAACATCTTAAGGAAATCCAATGCTTATTGCTGCTGGATATTTAAGAAGAATTTCATCAAGCAAGAAAATTCTAGAACAAAGTCATTTTGTGGGAGATGTTGAGCATGACGTGACGTTGCCGCAAGGCAAAAGAATAACTGGACTAAAACGATCAGAGCTTATATATCAGATGCTTGGAAAACTAACGGCAATCCATCATTGTGGCATTGTGACCAACTCCTAGTTATTGATGCTGATGCCTTCTCTGCTGGTATCAAACTGGAGTTGGGGTAACTCATGGTACATGTACCATGAAGGGAATTAAATCAGAAGCAAAGAGAAAACATCAGTCTGATGGTCATTTTTCAAAAAGCTTATTTGAATTGGAAGCTACTATTTCTAAGGAGGATGAAGACGATGCAATAAAACTTAGACATGCATGGAGGAAATTATTTGGATATATCCAGATGTGCAACATAACACACAAATATCTGATATCGTCCTTTTCAATGAAGCTTCGGTCAGAATCTACCACAAGTTATCACCTCACATCATTTATATAGATGCCAGCAGGAGGAAATTGTTTGGAGACGACGATCAATACAATTGTCTTTTGTACTATGCTATGGCTTATGTAATCCATATTCGAAGAATTCACCTGTTTCTATATACGAATTTATTTCAGGTTGTCACACTGCAGATTCTATCGGTCTTATAAGAAAGTTAAAAGAAAGAAAGAGAAAAGCAAGTATTTGGACACAAAGCATTAACCCCAGCACTTGTGATGAGTGACTTTGGAATGGCAATAATAATTGCTTGTCTTTGAGAATTTAACAATGAAACAACTGATGAGTTTCTGGAGCGTGGTTATGTATCATTGTGGGAGAAGCAAAGTGAAGTTGGCAAAACGATTCATCAAGTCCGCTCTGCATATATATGCAAATAATCAAGAGACATGCGAAAGAATTTCGTGAAAAGGTCTTGCGACAGATAGTTAAATTCACATCGCCATGTGCTTCTTTGGCTGCCATATTTCCTTCACTACTCCAAAAGAAATTAGTTGTATTGTTCATCTAGGACATGCTATATTTAAGAGTAAATTTGTCAATGATGGATTGGGGAAAACCCACATTGTTAAGGTTAAATCAAATGCTGCACAAGACGATATCATAGTGGAGGCAGTGAATTGACCAGAATTTTGACGAAATGCCATAGTATGTCTTGTTGTACGCCGATTTCAGAGAGGTCTTCTTTATTCCGGGTACTGCAAATGTATTCACTCTCTGTCTATAAGGAAGCCTTGGGAAGGAAATACAAACGTTTGACTTTCTATTTTATGAAACGTGATGAGTTCGAAAATACTGAATCTGTAATAATTCGTCTGAGGAAGAAACAGACTGTGGTCTCAAAGTACAAACAAGTTTGGATGATTATATTATGGAATTGTGGGAGTCATTAGATTGAGCAGGAAACATTAAAAGAGAAGGTACTGTATGTGTGTGTTTTCCCTGTGCTTTGATAGTTAGTTGATATAAACGAGTACACACGAATTTAATTTGGACGAGATTAACCAGCTGTTGTGGTCTAGTGGTTACCACATGTCTGAGAAAGTGCTGTTGGAGAAAGTGCTGCCTTAGCAATAATACCAGCAAATGGTAAGACCTTCGGGTCTTCTCGGATAACGACCTTAAATCGTAGGTCCTCGGAACCCCTATCAATTGGGCTTCAGCCTGTTGGGGTATTCCGTTTCACCTAAGAGTGATAAATCTACCAAACTAGATCAATATTAATTCATCAATGATTTCGCAGCAATTTAAGGTTTGCCTGGTTTTTAAAATACAAACATATTGTGTGAGGTTTTTACGATTAGAGTAAGCATCATATTCAACACGGCATTATATACACGATTTACTAGTGATATATTTATACTCATTGCACAAATCTAATTCGAACAGTCGAAAATAATGGAGTTAATATAGATACATCGCAGTTGCGTCGAATAAAATCCGTCTAAATTAAATCCAAACAGTATAATAAAAGTAGTGTGGAAAAACAATAGAAATTAGAAATATAGATCATATTCAGTTATTTGGCAGTCATCAACCATTCTACATTTGAACCCAAATGCAGTGTATCTCCCTGTAAACGAAGATGCAGATTTCCCTCAGGTCTCAATCCATCGTGTCTACAATACCCTTCAACACCTTAACAGGCACAAAGCTCGTGGCCCCGATGGCCTTTGAACTGGCTGTTCAAGGAATATGCGGAGCTTCTTGCTGAACCAGTGGCGATATTTTAAATGCGTTCTTTAGAGAGCAAAGAGAACCACCTGATTGGAAACTTGCGGACATCATCCCTATTCCTAAAGAGAAGCAAGTTACAGATCCCAGTAAACAACTCCGTCCTATTTCAATGACTCCATCTCTCTCTAAGGTAGCTGAAGAATTTGTAGTTACCGACCACGTTAAACCAGCTGTGATAAGATCAATAGACCCTATCCCAGGCTCTTTTACAGTATTGGCGTTAATCAATATGGTACATGAGTGGTTGAGTGCCATGGACAGAACAGGAACTACAGTACGTATACTGCTTTTTGACTACCGCAAGACTTTCGATCTTGAAACAGTTGGAAATCCCCCTGTAGAACACAGAGAGTAAAGCTGGGTCAGGACTGCTGTTCCGCATGGGGCCCTGTCCCTTCAGGTGTTCCTCAGGGAACCAAACTTGGCCCCTAGCTTTTTTTGGTAATGATCAACAACCTCGCAATTAACGAAAACCTTTTCAACATAGGGAAATACGTCGACGATACTACGATATCCGAAGTAATTACCAAAGGAAATCAAAGCAATGCTCAACAAGTCGCTGACCAAGTTCAAGAGTGGTCCGAGAACAACCTGCTCCAGCTGAACTGTGACATAATGATAGTTAATTTCCGCCGTTCCAAGAACCAGCCACCTCCAACAATCTTCATACAGGGAACTCCAATAAATTTTGAAAATTGCTTTGGGCTCACCATTAACAGTACCCTGTCATGGAATGATCATATTGCAGATCTTGTGAAGAAAGCCTTTGGTAAAGTGTACTTTCTTGTGCAATTAAAACGAGCAAAAGTTCCACCAAAGCATCTTATCGCATACTACTGCACGTGTATTCGATCCTCATTAGACTACGCCTGCCCTGTTTTCCACTACGCGCTCCCTACTTACCTGAGGGCAGAACTGGAGAAGGTCCAGAAAAGAGCTTTAGCCTGTGTTTTTCCAAATCTCCCCTATCAAGAGGCGCTTGCCTTGGCAGATCTTGATTCTATAAACGACCTAGAATCGCTAACTTGGGATCTTTTCAAATCGATTGTTGAAAACGAGAACAGTAAAATACACCATCTAATTCCAAAACCTATTGTTAATCCGCGTTACTGACTAAAGAAACAAAGGTCCCTTGACGTTAAGGTAACAAGAACAAACCGTTTCGCCAACTCGTTCATTGTCAAGAGTAGTAACCTCTATAACAATGTTCATTGAACTGCAAATAGTACATTTTAACAAATAGCTTAATACCTTTTCTAATAGTTCTTTATAGTCAAATTGTAAACTAATTACAGTTAAATATTTATAGATATAACTATATAAGTACGAATTTGTAAGAATTACGCAATTCAGAAATATTTTATAATACTCTGCAATGTAATTTTCCTTTAATAAAAAACGATTATAATAAAACGATTATAACAATGACCTCAAGAATGTTCCATGGCATGTTGTGGAGAATGAAAACAACATTGACAATGCTATATTGACTTGGAACAAATTGTTTTCAGAGGTGGCTGACGAACACGCACAAATTAAGAGACGACGGAGAGAGTGAGTGATTGAAGAGGCTAATGGCGATTCCAAAAACGTCTGGAAAGCTGCGAGTGAAGTCTGCTCCCAAAATTCACCACAAAGTGTTCAGTGTATCATCGTTGATGCCATCCAGCACAGCACATCTAAATCTATTGCCTCAGCAATGAATGATTTTTTTGCATCAATTGGAAGGCATCTTGCTGATAAAATAATATCTACTTGTCTGAATCGTACTTTCTATGGCAGCCTGCCGGTGTCCAAGTTACAGCTGACCGAGCTAGCTGAGTCGACTGTACTCCAGCAGCTCCTTTCACTGAAGCCTAACAAAGCCATTGGACTGGACAAAATAAGTGCACGATTGCTTAAATGTGCTGTTCGTACGATATCCCCTTCCGATCACCAAGCTCCCGAATCTTTCTATTCGCACTAGTAAATTTCTTGGTGTGGAAATGTTCCAAAATCACTGCTTTGTTGAGATCTGTGGACAGGACAAATGCATCGAACTATCGGCCTATTTCTATCTTGCCCACCCAAGTAAGATACTTGAAAAGGCTGTTCATTCACAATTATATCACTTCCCTAGATTTTTCAAAGGCTTTCGACTCTATTAGCCTCTATTAGCCATGTAAAGTTAGAGCAGTTTGGTGTAACGGATTCCATGTTGGACTGGTTTAGGAATTATCTTAGTAACCGTAAACAGCATGTTGTAGGAGGGTGAAAAATCATGTTGGGTCCGTTCCTCTTTGTTTTGTTCGTTAATGACCTTCCGGATGTTAGTTCTATAGGAACAAAGGCGGTGTTATTTGCTGATGATACAAAGTGTCACCGTCCACAGCGTTCCCCAAATGACCATCTTATACTTCAGCAGAATTTGAATGGTCTAGCAAATTGGGCCAATATATGGGACCTTGATTTAATTTTTAAAAATGTGAAGTACTTAGGTTAACCAGAAAACGAGATCCACCACCTTGTAGTTATAAATTAGCATCAAACACACTAAACTAAACTAATCTACAACGCGATTTAGGGATAATTGTATCTAAAGATCTTCTATGGCACAATCACGTAGTTTCTATTGTAGCTAAATCAAATAAGGCACTATGATTTCTTAGAAATACTCCAAATTCATTGAATATAGATTTACGACAAGCTCTTTATATTACGTTTGTTCGTTCTATCATGTCCTATGGAAGTCAAGTGTGGGCTCGATCCCCAATCTAATTCACACGATTTGAAACTTATTGAAAGAGTGCAGGTGGCGTGCCACAAAGTTTATTATTTTCCCCTGTAAAGATCAAATTTCCTATAAGGATGGACTAATAAAGCTAAATTTGCTTCATTATCCTATTGGATGGAGACTTAGATCTAGTGTTTTTCTTTAAATGCCGGCTTAAGCTTTATAAGCTAGATTTAAGTAAGTATGTTAGTCCTTGTCCTCAATCCGTTAGGAAAACCAGAAATAGCAATGCAAGTATAGATTATAAACCTAACTTATGTAAGACGTCAACTATTAGACTCATATTTTAATTGTATTGTTCTTTTGTGGAATTTGCTACCTTGTAATATAAAACGTTGTACTTCTGTTGCATCCCTAAAAAAGACACTTTTACAATCTACATTTGATAGTGACTGGATAAGAACATTTAAGACTATTTGTTCGAAATGTCGCTCGACAAATATCAGGGCAGTTTGTCGCTGAATTTAACTTTCTAGCATATATAATTATAATATTTAATCTAATTTTGTAATAATTATTATTTAGTTTATGTAAGTGTATTTTGTCTTGTAATATGTGCATGGCTTGACTGGACTTCAAGTCCTTTCTTTGCCCTGGAAAGTTATTAAATTAAATAAAAAACAATCATAAGTTTACACTGAACTTGGAGAAAACAAAATGCATGGCTATAGGTAGTAATCGCAAACTGGAAAGTAAAATAGCTCTAACATTTATCTTAAATCACAATATAAATAGTGTTACAAATTTTAAGTATCTAGGAATTTTTTACATGGACAAATTATATTGAATATCAAAGGCAAGGTCTCCTTACATGAATTAAGCATTGACTACCACTTAAATCACACCTTGTTCTCCCTTTATTTGATTATTCAGATATTGTCTGGGGAGACAAACATAACATAACTATGTCTAGCCTGCAGATCCTACAAAATAAGGCTGCTAAAATAATCTTAGACAGGCCAGTATATACATTCGCCACAGAAGCACTTGCCACCTTAAAGTGGGTATCTAGAAAAGACGGTTTATGAGAAGATGCTTGTGTTGAATGGTCTGGTAGAGCACCAAGATCAATATAATTCGAGTAATGCACGGTATTGCAGAATATACTGTGTATAAATATACATGGTATACAACATATAGTGTATAGTTATACTACTTTGACAGTGGAGGTATATTCCGTCATAACGTCTAATAGACGTATATATGATATATGATATATGTAGACGTATATATATATATGATAGTGTATACTGACGGACGGTTTAAACTGCAGGTGCAGGTTGCAGAGTATTAAAAGTTGTTTAAGATTAGATATTTCTCATTTCTGTTTTATTATCATGCATGTTTTCCATATTCCAGTACGTTCACCGGGACATTTGCTTACGTCGTTCGAAATAGCTTTGTAATTCTACATTTTTTCTATATCGCCACACGTAGTTTTAGAAGCCACTGTTGTTATGACAGCATGTTTTTGACATTTATTTCCCCCAATTATTACTTATGTGCGCGCGTTTTGTTGTTCTCTGATCTCGTTTTAATGACTTATTATCTACCGGCATTTTGGCAACGATATTCTTATACGAATATATAAAGCCGACAAGCTCCAGCAAAGGGAGTAAAAATCTGCAATGTAATAAGTGTATTTTATTTTGGTTCAAAATATACTGTCAATACATGCAATATTTAAACAGCATTTGTGGAAAATCTCGCCTCAACATTCTCTTGGCGGCTTACACCGAAAATTCACTTTTTTGTACAATTATACCGTGTCCGCGCCTGGAATAATATATTACTCGACAAAATCTATGTTTACACAAAAAGGTCTAATCTAATTGGTTCCTGTCAACAGTTCCCAAGCTACGTAAATGTTCACCACCCTTAACCTGTCAATCAAAGTACCAAACCTAAATTTAAACATGCGAAATTTTTATGTTCATCACAGAATCACCACACATCTTTCTTGTGCATCTTTTCTGAGCATTTGTTGAAATTCCAGAAAAAAAGAAAATCGGTTAAAAAATGGAAGTTGAATTTGGCTTAATCTTGTTGAGCAATTTCCGACTTTTTTCGAAGTTATTTCTATGTGTGCAGAAAATATGCGCAAATGGTGACACTACTCCTTTAATACAGCACTTGTAACCTGCAACCTGCAGTTTAAACCATCCGGTATATTGTGTCTATATCAACTTCTAATTATTATAAGTAAACACATGGTTTTGAGGGATATTAGTGATTAAATGTCCCCGAAAGCCGAGGGAGGGTTTTGTGGAACTTCCACAAAACCCTCCCGAGGCCTGAGGGGTCATTTAATCACTAATGGCCCTCAAAACCATGTGTTTAGTTTGTAATCACATTGTCACCGAGGAAATAAACAAGACAATGGATGCTTTTGTTTTGTAAAATCTCTTTATCGAATTGGTTCAGTGAATCTGTGTATAAATTTGGTTTGCAAATACACGTTAGTATTTTTTAGTTGGAGTGATTGATGGCTGATGTCGCCGAAGCAAATGAAAACCGAGTCCTTTAAGCACCAAAAGACATACATTGTGGAGTAGGAACAAATCAATTAGTTCTTTGAGGCATATTTTTAATGAATATTGGATGAGGGATGTTTACTCTAAATGTCCCTCATCCAGTATTGATGAGGGAAATACGACAGTAAACGTCCCTGTTAAAACAAAAGAAACGAGGTGACTATGTTATTATAGACTATATATGTCTAATAGACATATAGTGTATATTGACATATATTGTGTCTATTTAGTATAAAGACCCAAACAGTGTTGTGTATGTTAACGTCTAATTATACACTATATATATACGTCTAATAGACATAGTATATATTGATGTATATTGTGTCGATTTATTAAACGGAATGGTGCAAGTGTCTATTGTGTATATTAACGTCCAATTATACACTATATACGTCTAATCAATGTGAATAAAGTTGCAAACAAATACAACTACGGTGTTTTACCGTAGAACGAGGCAACAACACATATCACAGTCAATGTGAATAAAGTTGTTTGCGAAGACACGCGACTACGGGGTTTTATCGTAGAACGAGCCAACAATTATATATCGCTAGTCAATCTGAATATGTATAATTAGATGTTAATATACACAATAGACAATTGCACCATTCGTTGTTTAGTAAATAGACACAATATACACTATGTATAATATACACTATCAATATGTCTATTAGACGTATATAGTGTATAATTGGACATTTCCACTGTTTGGGTCTTTACTATAAATAGACACAATATACATCAATATACACTGTCTATTAGACGTATATAGTGTCATTAGACGTTAATATACACAGTAGACAGATGCACTGTTCTGTTCTTTAGTAACTAGGCACAATATAGCGATCACTGTATAAAATTGTCTATTCTGTCTATTTGCTTTAACAGACAGTGTTGTATAGTAAGACACAATATACACTGGTTCTAAACAGGTGTATATTCTGTCTATTTGCGTTAAAAACACGTTATTCTATTTAGCCTAAAATTCGATAAATTTCGTAATTATTTCGAAATGTGTCCATGCCATTTTTGCCAAAAATAAAATTCCAGTGCAAAATTTAGAGAAAATGTCCTGTTTCAGCAAGGTATGCGAGTAATTCCAGGATCGTTGCTTTAAAATTATATCAAACATGAATAAAACAGGAGAATGAAATGGATATTTACAGAGAAGATGTAACCCCCTTGGGACTATTGAAGTCCAAACCAATATTCAAAAAATTGCAAAAAGCAAAAAAATCTGAGCTCTAATCTGTAATAAAGTATATAGAAAAAGTTTTCTCTTCATGGATATTTTTATCGATACCCACTTCATTAGCAATCTTGACACTGCATATTTTGCAATAAACTGTACACACAAAAATGGTTTCGATATATCGACACCCATACCCACTTTCAGACAATGTTGACAAATACTGCATATCAATACCCACTTTCAGGTAGTGTTGACAAATATTGCATGTTCAGTAGCACACCAAAAAGGCATCGATATATCGATACCCACTTTCAAGAAATGTCGACAAATATTGATAAATATCAAACAGTTTATAAATATATAAAATTGGTTTCAATACATCGATATCCACTTTCAGGCAATCTTGACAAATACTGCATATTTTGCATATACTGTACACAAAAAAATGATTTCGATATATCGATACCCACTTCCAAGACATGTTGAGAAATGCTCATAAATATTACACATTTTATATATATAAAAAATTGGTTTCGATATATCAATACCCAATTTCAGGCATACAGGTATATAAATTTAGAATTAATTAAATACTTTACTTAAAGTTTAAGCTCCAGCTCCTGAAAAATGTTCTCATAGATCTGTAATTTATTATCCGATTGGAGCTCACATTGGGGAGAGTAAGTAGATGCAATCCTTTGGAAGATCATTGGTATCGGTTCATTTCTTCCACAAACCCACAGTTCCCATTTTTTGTTCCATGAACCTTCCAATAATGTATCGTTACTGTTGCTGCATTTTATCAATGACTTCTTCAATACCGCAACACAAACAGTCACACCAGAAGGCCTGACATAAGTTCCAGTGTAAACCTATTAAAACAATGAGGTCAAAATCATTATTTAATCTGTAGGTAGAAATAAGAGGAAGAAAATGTCTCGTATTTGAACTATCATACTATCAAGAACAAAAACATTGGAATGTACTTTTCTTGGCAATGCCGAAACAATGTATGGACCTGGTACTGAAAATCAATCACAGTGGCTTTTAGATGTGCTGTAAATTATCAAGGCTAGAAATACATGTACAGTACTGCCTAGAAATAACCTAACACTGCGGTTGCGGTCGACAAAACCAACCACATGAGAAAAACTACGTCGACTAAACACTTCGGGTTCCGACCTTGTCCGACTATTCAGTAACGCGCGTGTGTCAATAACACTATGACAGTATGCCGGCCAAAATCAAATATTACTCTTGGTGTAAAAAGTAGTGCTGTGTAAACAGTGGACTTTTGATTTGAAACCAGCCAGTGAGTTTGTGATTATTAAGAATGAATGAATAGTTTTCGCATGGGCTACAATGTCCTTCAAAGATTTTTCGTTAAAGACACAGTGATCGGTGTTTGGAATATGGTTTGGAGTTTGTGGCAAATGGCACCACCAAGGTCCAAAATCACGATCTGTCGGTTTCAGTTTACTTTCAGACGATTAGAAGTTCCGCATTGTGTCATTCTTTTCTCGGTGATCAGTTTTAGAACTAAGCATATAAATGTCGAATGCCAACGAACTTCCGAACGAGCGTTTAAAACCCCGTAACGTTTGTAACGGAGGTAACCGGTCAGTTTCGCTAAACCTAGAGTCAGTTCGCCACACACATAAACGGAAAGCGGAATATATATCACCGAAAGCGCGTTGGCGATGGCCGATGGACGGCATCTCTGAGTCACACTTATTGTATTATTATTATATATTATTTATTATTACTTATTGTTGTATAGCAGCTATTTAAACAAAACCGCATTAAAATTAGCTTGACAAAAGACTAGTCAGTTGAATAGGTATTGTTCGAGAGCATTAAATGGCAGCACACATTGAGTCATTGCTTAGATTCCATCTAAGATTTATTGAGGTGATCTGTTTGAGTTGTAGCAAACCGACTGACTTATGTGTGCAACTATCTGAAACTATTGTTATTAAAATCGACTTTGGCAGTTTGGCCCCATTTTCCACAACCTATTAAACTATCACAAACAACCATTTTAGCCCACGCGAAAATTGCTTCATTGTTAAACATGATAATCACAACTCCCCAGTTTGTCAATGCACCATACTATATGCACACCATTCACGTTTTTTTCATTCGAAATACTGAAAAGTGCACGCGTTTAATAGTGCCAGTGTCAAATCCACCGGAATTTGATTATTATTCTGTGCCCGCGAGGTGTCACACCGTTCTTATTTATAGCACTACATGTATAATATTATAAAACAATGCTAAGGTTTCCGTAAAGAAGGTACCCAAGGAAAACGAAAGTGACGTCCAAAGCATCCCCTGAAGGTAAAGTTTTAATAATTATTGGTTGATTGTAGAATTTTAAATCGCTTAGTGGCATGTATATAAATCCTCCTGTTGATATGCTTATAAATTCAGATGGCCGGCTGTCTGTCAAATACGAATGTAAACAAAAAGCCTCTTCAACGAGAATAATCCCCTCGCCCGGCGCGAAGCGCCGGCCGAAGGCCTGAGGGTGATAATATCGACCGGCGTTTAGTCCCTTATCACGCGAGATGCAAGCGGATGCTTATCTCGGATCGAGTTTATATATTTATATATATTCAAGATCAACCGTCCTCATGCGATAGGGGTATCTAGTACGTATTCCTTATAAGGAAGCGCAAATAGAAGGCATTGACGAACAAATAGAGTGAATTAACGAGCAAATAGCTGACACGTTCAACCCTCGTACCAGCCTCCTTGTTAATTGGATTGTAACCGACCCCAAAACAACAAAGGTCCTAACCCTTTGGCAAACGTTTTCTTGAGAAATAAACCACCCCCAAAGCTATAGAATATATCAAAGGAAAGTTAAATTATCTATTTACAACATGCGTACAGCTTTATCCCGATAGCTAACTTAGTTCTCTTTAAAAGCGCGGATAATCGAACATGCCAAAATATAATTTTCCTAATACGGATACCATCTTGTAAACAAAAACACGGCTGTCTTCGACGAACATTTTCTTGAGAAATAATCAACTCCCAAAGCTACAATATATATTAAAACAAAGATAAATTATCTGTTTACAATATGCGTACAGCTTATCCTGCTAGCGAACGTAGTTTTCTTAAAAATAGCGGATAATCGAACATATCGTAACGTGTTAATAATCCCACATCCAGCGGGCTGGTACGAGTGCCATGTATTTGTTCGTTAATGCCTTCTATTTGCTCGTCATTGCCTTCTATTTGCTCGTCGGTCACTTCCTTATATGGAATACGTACTA
This sequence comes from Chrysogorgia sp. JL179-B06, assembly GCA_035772405.1. Classification (NCBI taxonomy): domain Eukaryota; kingdom Metazoa; phylum Cnidaria; class Anthozoa; order Scleralcyonacea; family Chrysogorgiidae; genus Chrysogorgia; species Chrysogorgia sp. JL179-B06. The sequence goes on from JAYKKM010000121.1 coordinate 1,226,986, forward strand.
GAAGTACATATGCCTCATGCGCGGCATTGGAAAATTTGGCCCTGGTAACTAGATATGGTAAATAATAAATATCTGCATTTGAATTCGTGTTTTGTCGGGTTATACGGTGAATGAAGATTTGAGTTAAAAAAGATCGTGGAAAGGCAGTGAAAATGCAATATATCGTCGTCCGAAGATGTCAAATTCGTAAATCAAGTTCGTAAATCAAGTTTTATACGTGGCGTCAAAACTAAGGATTCTAAAGGTAAACCCGTTTTCGGTTTTTTAAACCTGTTAGTCAGTTACAAAGATAGTTTTGCAAACATGTCCGAGTATGTTATTCAGGCTTTTATTTGATGTATGGCATGATTTTCTAGAGTTAGTAGTTCAAAAGATATGGTCGCCTCAATATCTAAAATATTTACTCGGATTTTGTCAAATCCTATCCAAGCGTCGTCGCTTTTTTCATGCTGTTAGCTATCAGTTACAAAAATATTTTTGTAGGTATGTCAGAGGCTGTTAATGAAGCTTTCATTAGATATGTAAAATGAGTTCTTAGAGTTAGTACTTCAAAAGATATTGTGGTTGGAACATTTCACTTTTGGCATGTCGTCATGGCAACCGAAATTTAAAATTATTATAACATCAACCCAAGTCAGTTTTAGGGTTAGGATTAGGGTTAGCGATTATTTGAATTTCGGTTTGTTCATATATCGAGAAAGCGCCAATCAGCTAGACATCACGAAATCCGAGACGAAATCACTCTTTGAAGGGCTTTCGCTCGAAATTGAATAGTCCTTACATAAGATATACAAATAAATTATGTGCTTTATTATAATATTGCAGAATAACAAATGTTAATACAAATTTTGAATGGCAGATTTTATACTTTTATTTAAATTATCCATCACCATTGTTTCACTCGGTCACTTTGCAACCTCATCCACAATGGAATAATTGCAATACTTGATAATTAGCTATATAGTGAGTACCAGTACTGGTGGTAAGGATGTAAAAAAGTACAGATTATAGCTGTGTTCAGGGAGCAGGTCTCCCAAAATACAAGTTTCGTTCAACCCACACCACAGAAAAGGTTTGATACTTGAATATGGTAGAGAAAGACCTGCTGATCAATGTCAGATAGTTCGTAGAGTCGAAATGTGGTATACGTCCAAAAATATAGGGCTATTTTCAACGTGTATTTTGCATACTAACTTGAAAACGAGGCTTGAATATGGAATCCCTCCTTGGTATTTTTAACTCGTTATTATCACGCAAATGGGACTAAAACTTGGCGGAGACTTCGTAACTTATCCAATAAACATAAATTAAGTGACAGAAACGTAAAAAAGTCGTGTCACGTGATCAATTTTACATTCAATATGACCATATTTTATGTTAAATACTGCCGCCTACAACAATCTTCAACTATAAAATATATAGTAAGTCCTCCCACCTATATGGAACCAACCAATAAACGTCAACTGTTGTCCAACTCGGAATCGGAGTCCTCGGAATCGCTGCCACCGTGTAAAACAACTCCATGTGGATTTTTGCACACATCAACATCGGCCATGCAAAAACATGATTCGGAGCACGATAAGCCTGTGCTCTTGCACGAACAGTTCCCCTTACACCCGCCTTTACACGAGCAGGTAGTCAGTTCTAAGATGCTACGCGGTGCTGGGTCTTTCGTCATGTAAACCGGCTTGAGTGTTGTTCCGTCTCGCACCCATCCGTTAGTTTCTGGTTCGGGAAGATGTTGTATGGCAGTTAGAGCTTGTCTCCAAACAAACGTTTGATAGTTAACACGTTTCAGGTGTTGAAGTAAGCTGTCAGATGTTGGCGGGAGCAGCTCGTTTTTCTGCTTTTTTTGACAAAACAGAAAGTACCTTAGTTCATCTGATGTGCGAGGCACCTTCTTGGTGCTTGGATAGAGATCGCAGATGAAAGCTTCCAATTGGGGGACAATGTTATTATCTAGGTTGCCTTGGCTCCCGAGAAGACCCAGGCTGTCTTGATGCTTTTCACTTTGCGACAATACTTTCCACCCCTTCTTTTTACCGATTCCACATAGGGCGCTGGTCGAATCGCAGCCGGTAATAGCGTGGAAAGCTAGAAGAGCGAGGCACATCTTTCCTCCAAGCTCTTGGGATGCTGCATGAACGGGGATATAGCGAAGATGGTCTTTCACTCCAGTCTTGAACCAAAATTCAGCGCAGTTAATATCTGAGAAATGGGTAACGCTCAGTGCAAGGACATCAGTGTCTGGTGATTGTAAGACGATGCGACACTCTGGATAGGAATTTGCGGCATACTTCGCATGTAATAGTAACCTATAAATAAAACAGTGTGAACTAATTACAAATTAAGCATTGGAATTTAGTTACCTGACTCTGAACTGATCACGCGCATGTGTAAACATTTTTTTTTCGGTTTCAACCGGACCAAGTTACTAAAGCCTGATACATGTGTAAAAGGGTATCGTCACCATATTCTCGATGACTCGGATTCGAATATATAATGCATTTGAATCAACTATATATCTCACCTAGTGTCAGCTTCCTCGTGGTCTGATTCCAAATCAAATATGTCTTCCTGATGACTCCGCCTGACCATCACTGCCCGTCTTCCATTCTTAAAGCCTCCACCTATGATTAGGGTTTTGTCGGGAGAAAGATGCTGTCTTCCGAGGTCACAGAACGACGCAGAGAGAAAATGGCAAAGATTTACTTTGTTTTGAGGATTGGAAATGAATTTTCCCCACTGTTTCGGCACAGGAGTGGACGGTCTGTGAATCTTGACTTCCAAACACGAGTTCAGGGAACCTCGAAGAGCACGTTCTCCTGCTTTAATCGATAAATCCCAATACTGGTCAAAGACGATGTGAACTTCTTTACAGCTAACAAGAGATGAAGTAATAGCGTTGAAGTATTTAGATGCAAGCTCGCCGAAAGTTTTAGTTCCAGCTGATTTCATTACGTGAACTAAAGCCATGGCATCGATGAGATGAATGGTGTCTTTCAGGAAGGAATGGAGTCGTGGGCAAACGGTTACTTTGGATTCAATGAGACCAGCTAGGACACTCTTCGTCGTCTTCCTTAAGGTACCATCTTGATGAGCGAGGGAAAATGGAACGGATGAAAGTTCGTAGCATAGGACATCCTTTAGATTGATCTGCCTTGCGTTAGCCGCGATTAAAAGTCGTCCAAACAGTTCTCTGTCTGCTCCAACTGTCACCAGCTTGCCATTCACCGCTTTCACTTGAACGTTCTTTGTTGTGCTATGAAACGTTTTCACCTTGAGATTTTCGATGGGATCCCAGAAACTGACCTCGTTTGTGTTTAATCGTTTCTCTACAAAGTTGTTCATCTGATCGCGTCCTTTCTCGGTGCATCTTATCAAATTATCAGCGACATCAGTAGGCAAGACGATCCCGGTGGCAAAATTGACTAACGAATCACTCTCTTGCTTAAAAGGATTACTCATCAACTCGGTTGTAAAACATGATATCAGTTTCTGGACATCAGCTTCATCCCGTGCTACCCGTTTCGTGCCAGCCTCTTTGTGTGGATGTACAATATCACGCTCTTGCATATACATATCCTTGACAGCTGTTGTAACCGATGCACGCTCATGACTGGTTAAAAACCATCGATCTAGCGCGCCTGGATTCTGCGAAATGCCAATTATCCCTCCTTTTGACTTAGAATCTGCGTTTATGGACTGTTCGAGTGCCATATCTGTCCAAACCTGGGCAAAGGGATTACTTGAACGACTGACTGCATGATTTCCATTCACAAACTCATGATGGACGTCTGGATGTTTGGTCGCGAGCTGCCTCATGTCCATTAGGTACACTGGGAGCCAACGTGCATAATTCGGCCTGTCCATGGCGTAGAAATACGGAATCATTGCTGACACACATAACAGATGCATCTCCAAATTACCAGATCGCTCAGCTTTGACGAATTGCAAAAGAAGTTTAACCATGTGGCCATACTCCTCCCAGAATGCGAACATCTTTGAATTCGCTTTTGATTCACTTTTGAACTCTTGAAACAATGAACGAAGCTCCAACGTTTCTTCTTGCAGATCCTCCATACACGGTCGTATTTCGTCTTTCGCTGTTATCGCGCGTGTGCAAACTTCGGCTTTTTCAATCACAGCATCTTCATTAACAACACGACCTTCGTAATCACCATGGTGTCTTTCGTACCAAGCAACAAAAGCGTCCCACATCAAACGAAAAAGTGCTTCCATTGCCAGTTTATGCGCGCGGATTCCTCTATTGTAAGACTTTCCTTTCATTATTGCTGACGTAGTACCAGCTGCGTATACTCCAGACTCGATGAGGAGGTCGTCCAAACCAGAATTCTGAAACTTCTTGCCAAGCAATGAAAGGTAATTGAGCGCAATGTGAAATCCACCAAGGCGAATGACTGTGTCAGAGAACTCACCCGGGAATTTCATCTGAATTTGCTTTGCTTTCATATAGATAGCAAGGTCAAATGTAATGACGGTGTCGACCTGTCCTAGGTTGGAACAAATCTTTTGGGCGTGCTTCATGACGGTATAAATCGTGCTGAATTCGCCTGAGGAGCCTTCAATCATTGGACAGTATCCAATCTTACATGCGGGAGGACGTTCTGGATATAGCATCGAGTTGAAGCCTCCCCAACTTGGAACTGGTTGCATTTCTTGCATTGCGATTCCTGTCTCCAATATGTGTGCTGGGTTCATACGAATTAGAGCCCACGCGTCATCCATGTTGATGGCTTCAGAAAGAGCGCTGCCATCACCTTTCAGCCATTCCTTGTTAACTGCGCCAGTAAATTGATTAACCGTAGGTCTGCGTCCATGCGCCGAACATTCTTGTAACTCATAGACGCTTCCACTTCGCTTTAAGCTGCATTGTCTCTTCGAATGGTCCTTCGATAGAAGGTGGTCGTTCGGGACCAAAAACCTTTCTCTGGAACACAACCATTGTTGTAGCATGAGTAGTATTTTTACCATCTATTGTTTCCTCATTCAAGTCATTATTATCAGCAGCAAGTTGAATGAAAGATCCTGAGGATATATTTGATGGGATGACAGTTCCACTGGTTTCGACTTTCGCTAACACTTCTTTTGCTAGACTTGTATCCACTGCTCGGATCTCGTCGTATGAAGAACTGTGGCCCATTCGGTTTAAAAGAACAACTAATTGCTAGCATCCAGTAAGGTGACGAATTGTCATTGCCAGACCAACCTGCTTAGGGAGCTTTACACGTGCATTTGATGCGCAGTGAATGATATCTTGGGCAATACTAAGAACTCGTCTGTCGTCCTCTGTTTTCACACCAGTAGCTGGTTTTTCAAAGTCAAAGTCCTTCCCAGGGCCATCAGATGAAATGAGCAAGAGAATTAGCCAGTACAGACTGCGTGGAACAATTCTTCTCGCAGACTCGAGAGATACATCGTCCACGTTAAGGGGTCTTAATGTGATTCCCTTGCATTTTCGAATGTCCTCTTTTATCCGGCGAGTTACATTTACAAACTGTTCAGCATCATCCGAAATCTTCTTTTCTGATCTCACATCAGTGTTCTGTGCCGCAGCATTGAGAACGTCTTGCACGGAGATGGTGCTAGAGTAGATAATTTCCGGTTTACTCTTGTCAGGATGCTGGTGGAAAACGATTTTGTCTCCAAAGTGCTTTTGAAGGCGAAGTTTCAGACGCTGTTTGCTATAGCTTTCGGCATTGATTCCTTTATCGTCGAGGCGTTCGCGATATCTCGACAGAAGTGATGACATTTCGTATGTCTTCTGCTGGTTAATCCCTTCACCTACCTCGACAGCCAACTCTTGGAATGCTGCATCATAAACTATTTCTCCTTCTTTCTCTACATACCCTCTGTGCTTTAAATTGGATTTGCTGACATACGACGAAAAACAAGTTTTATGATATTTGGCTTCAGCAGCAATTAGGTCGTTGTTTACTGAGGTAAGAGCGTTTAACATTCTTTAATCTCCTTTGCTTTCTGCCGCTTGCCGAACGGACTCGCATGCATCAAACGTACAGATATTGTGCATCTCCCGACATTTTTTATATGTTTTATTTCCACAAACAAAACACTTAGACCAATCTATAGAAGTTCCAATTGATGCCCTTGAAACTCTGCATGATTCTTTATCAGCAGACCTACTATTTACTTGGTTGTGAATGCCCGTGGCATAACTTATATTTTGCACACTTGTGTAGGAGGAGTAACACGTTGAATGCCAAAACACATCGTGTTTTTCAAAATTGGGCAATTCCTCGTCCAACCTATCGGAAATCTCGTCTTTTCGAAGATCTAGTGCTTTTCTTAACGTATCATAAGAGGACAATTTCGCTTTTCTTAATATTTCATTGCTATCAACCTGGCAAAAAAGGCATTTTGTGTATATAGTGAATCTTCGTCGCTTTGCCGGAGGTGGAAGTGGTACAATTAAACTTGATGCAATATTCTCCTTACTTGCCATGCTAACATATATTTAGCATTCACCTTAAAGCAATTAACATAACAACTAAATGTCAATATTAAATACATTCTAAATATCTTATTTGGATGCTATGTAGATAAAAAATGTCTAAAAAAGAATATTCCTTTCTATAATTTTTATTTTGTCTATATTTTTTATAAAATAATTTGTTAAAAAATGAATAATAAACTAAAAATACTTACAGTTACCATAACAACATTGCTTTGTGTGCCGCCATATTGGATTTTGTGAGCCTGAAATCTTGTGTCAGCGGTAACTAGAAAAATATATATTTAAATGCCGAAAATGAACTTAAACATGTCTCTCAATCATCATCACCATATAAAGAAAAATAAACCCATCCACACAGTGTTTTTGAGCTAATTAAATTAATTCATCTTGCAAGTTTCAATATAGATCTGTAAAAGTCTCACCGAATTCGCGCCAAAACTGAAATTTATGCAAAAAGTCTAGTTAAAAGAGAATCGGAATTTATTCCAGGTAGTATATCTTTTTTTAGAAATTGAGCTCATCAGCAGAGATTCGTGTTACAATAAAAAACAACTTTGTGCAGTATTTAACATAAAATATGGTCATATTGAATGTAAAATTGATCACGTGACACGACTTTTTTATGTTTCTGTCACTTAATTTATGTTTATTGGATAAGTTACGAAGTCTCCGCCAAGTTTTAGTCCCATTTGCGTGATAATAACGAGTTAAAAATACCAAGGAGGGATTCCATATTCAAGCCTCGTTTTCAAGTTGGTATGCAAAATACACGTTCAAAATAGCCCTATATTTTTGGACGTATACCACATTTCGACTCCACGAACTATCTGACATTGATCAGCAGGTCTTTCTCTACCATATTCAAGTATCAAACCTTTTCTGTGGTGTGGGTTGAATGAAACTTGTATTTTGGGAGACCTGCTCCCTGACTATAACCAGGACCAACCTGGCTGGATGCCACCTTGGGCCTGGCTTACATTTTACTCACTTTAATAGTGTAAACATACACCATACTGGCTATAACAATCAGCATTTACGCTCATCTGATATTATGGCATATGCCCTTCTGGCCAATGGCTTAGTGTGTCTGTTTAAATTCACCTTTGTCCTGGATAGTAGGCCTGGACAGTGCCAGTCCTGCTGGCTTTCAATGTATATCTGGCTTTCAATGTATATTTTTACACAGCTTTTGAAGGATAAATACTGTATAATGTATAATTGGGTAGGTTAACACTGACTGTGTCAGGGGAACATGTTAGGATTAAACAAGTGGTACCACCCCACTGACAAGAAGCAGCTGAAAGGAATTTCATCCTGAATTAATATATATATATATTGGTGAAATAATTAGATTAAGCAATATCGTTCTTTGTTGTATATTATGGGCTTTTGTCATTTCAATTTTTGAAATTGTGTTACCGGTACTTGAATGTGCATAATTATGTAATATTAGTAAAAGTTAAGAAACAGAAGTCTTCTAAAAGAATGAAAGGTTTATCTGACTTATCAATTTGGTCTAGGATAAATTTAGGTATGGAATCTTTTGGTATCTGCTACTAACAATTAGACAATAAGGACATGCAGATTACATTATTACAGTAGGGTACATGTATCTGCTTATGCTGACAATTAGACAATAAGGAACATGCAGATTACATTATTACAGTAGGGTACATGTATCTGCTTATACTGACAATTAGGCAATAAGGAACATGCAGATTACATTATTACAGTAGGGTACATGTATGTACAAGGTTATGCAGTCTTGTGAATACAATTGTACTTTGAGTAAAATTATGAGTATGCCACTGTTACGGTACTGTAAACATGCATGTTGAAATTTATTATTAAAAGCATAACTGACATAATTAACTTTAATTATGTAATATATAATTAATAAAATTATTATTTAAATTAATAATTATTAAAATTAATTATTAATTTCAATAATCAATAGTTACACAATTGGTTTCCAACCCTGCCTGTGAGACAATTGTGTCGGCAGACTTTCCCACTACCCACAAATTGCACCCAAAAAATAAGCAGTTTGAAAATCTGTTCAGTTTGGCAATATTAAAGCCTCAAACAGTAAGCGGGCGAGGGGTTGTTGCGTACACGTATTTCTAGTATGTTGACCTGCGTTTAGGTGATTTATTCGTTACAAGAATATTTGTTATGCCTTGCGATATTTTGATATTAATATTAATCAGCATGGTTGAACCTAATGTTAAGCACATGAGAAGTTCCGGTGACGTTTGAAACGGGTCATTGTTCAGTTTGCTAGTGATATTGCCAGTGATATGCACGTGCATATTGTTCGATTTGGACACTAGTCTCGTCAGTAAAAATGACGTCCTCGAACGCGTCTTTTGCGGCTACGTCATTCAAACAGAACAAGAGCCTTTTTATTTTGTTTGGCTCTTGAACAAACTGGCAATAACACGAATTTTCATGCCTCCAACCAAGCTGCTCGCATCTGACTCGACGAATTATTGATTCATGCGAGACATCAATGACGCATTCATCCACCAGTTTGATATTTATTTTCAGGATATGTTAATTGGTCATTCGCTTTCATTGTTTCCTCGATGAACTTCCAGTGTTCCTTTTTCAAAAACGGTTTTCTTCAACTACGAGTCTATGTGGCGCATCTCGTAGATTCCCACCATTTCGTCGATACCGAGAAAGAAATAAAATTTACAGCCGATCTCGATGTTTGAATTCAAGGATGTTCGCGATTTTTGTTATCGGAACTGATGGCGTATTGCGATAATTTCTGCATTATTTACGAAACGATGGAGTGAACCTTATTACGCGGTTTTCTCAAATGGCCAAAGGACGCCAAACTTCGGAAAAAGCTACTCGTTCCGGAACGTGTCGTATAATTTCCGACGTGTGAACCGCGCTTGCTTGCGGAAGGTTAAACCTAGGTTTGCCCTAGGCTTGTGCTGTATATGCAACTCTAATGCAGTAACAACCTGTTCGCGAGAACAAAATACAGCTAAAACTTTATACGAATGACGATAATATTTCACTTCTAAATTACTAAGCGACTAACGACTAACTAACTTGTTTACAATTACTTTACGGCTTTTTATAGTCTTTGTCTATCTTTGCATAATGCTAATCTGTTAAACACGCTATACAACTATTTAATAACAATACTAATAGCGCTCGATTCGTTCCGCTAGAACAGTTTATAACGTTCGATTATAATTCGGTCCAAAGTTCAGTCTAAATAATGTATAATAAAGTTCGGTCTAAACGATTAAAGTTTCTAAATATAATAACATGATAAACATGCAATACTAAAACGTATTCATTAGTTCCTTCTAAACATTCTCCCCTCCTTGACAGGCTTTAGACTGACAAGTTCATACATACACGTACAGCTCCAATTAATCGATTTTTAGCGGTGCCAACTTCGTTATCGATCTCACCATCGTCTTATTTCCAACCTGAACCTTTGCCACTCGCACATGATTATCCTTACCAGGGAATACTTCAACAATACGTCCTAACGGCCAATGACCTCGTGGTTTATCAGGAGAAATAGCAAGTACAAGATCTCCGACTTCTAGGTCACGATTCTTGATTGTCCACTTTGCTCGAACGTTGAGTAGTGGTAACCACTCTTTCATCCATCTCTTCCAGAAATGTGAAATCAATTCTTGGACTCGACTGAGTCCACAGATTCAGGGGCACTTTTACCACCAGACTGCCCATGGAGGAAGTGATTTGGATTTGGTTTGGAGGTGAGGGTTTGGAGGTGAGGTGTTTGGAGGTGAATATTTGGATTGGAGGTTTGGTAAGTAAGTGGACGGGAGTTCAATAAAGCTTCTGCTCCGAGAAACAACGTCATCAACTCTTCGTCGTTTACATCTGCGTTGCTAAGAATGGTATAGATTGCTTTCTTTGCAGCTTTAATCATAACTTTGTGGACTCCACCAAAGTGTGGCGCCAACGGCGGATTAAATTGCCATTTGATCCCTTGATCGACAGTCTGCCCTTGGATTTTGGTTTTGTCGAGTTGATCTACCAATTCCAGTAGTTCCCGAGCTGCACCAACAAAATTCGTACCACAATCACTGATAATTTCTTGTGGATATCCCCTACGGCTCGTCGTTCTGGTTAGGCACCTCATAAAAGTGTCCATGTCCAAGCCATAGGCCATCTCCAGGTGCACTGCTCGGCTGAGGAAACGCGTAAATAGGTATAACCAACGCTTCTCTCTTCGTTTTCCTCTTCCTTGCACGGTGATTAAGGGACCACCAAAATCTACCGAAATTCGATCAAAAGCTTTCAGAGGCAAACGAAACCGCGTCATCGGCAACGGAGCCATCACTTGTGAGGCAGCTTTTGCTCGTCTTCTCTTGCATTTGTTGCATTGATTTTCCCATTCGCGAATTTCTTCTCGGGCGGCAACAATCCAGAATTTCGTTGACACGTTTCCAAGCGTATGATTAGTTCCTGTAATGTGCTTACCGATTTCGTGGTAGTGCTTTACGATTAGCTTCGTTATCCAACTTCCTCTTGGCAGAATAATTGGAAATCTGACGTCGTAAGGTAAAAATTCCGCGTAACTCAGCCGACCGTCACATCGTAGCAGTCCATCGTCATCGATCTTCGGCATCAGCTTCAAGAGTCTACTTTTTTGTGGAAGTGATTTGCTTTCACGAATTGCTACAAACTCTTCAGTGAATGCTTTTCCTTGAGCATCTCGAATACAACTTCGCTGGGCTTCTTCCACTTCGTCAGGCGTTAGTGAACAGACTTGCCGATTTTCACTATGGCTTCGAGAGTTGTTCACGAATCTTAGAACCCAGGCAAGAACGTGGGTTAGCTGCATCCAATTTGACCACTTCGTTGGTTCAAGTTTCCAGGTGTCGCTACTGGACCGTACTTTCGATGGCCGTGGTGATTGAGATGATATGTAGGTTTTCTTCACTTCGGTAGGAACATCGTTTCCCTTTTCAATTATACTTCATGGCCATTCCAACTCTTTCATCTTTAGGAATTTCGGACCATACCACCACAATTCTCGAGCTCAATTCTTCAACTCGAGCGCAATTCTCGAGCTCCAACTCCTCGGGAACACATGTCTGCAGGGTTTTCTTTAGTATCAATGTGCTGCCACTGTTCGGGGTCCGTATGACTTTGAATCACTCCAATTCTATTAGCTACGAATGGACGGAACTGTCTTCCTTTTCCACGAATCCAATAGAGGACGTTCATACTATCACTCCAAAATCTTGCTTGCGACACTGACATACCCAACGAGGTTGCAATAGACGTTGTTAGGTTAAGTCCTAATACAGCTGCCATCAGCTCGAGACGAGGGATACTCATTGGTGCAAGAGGAGATACTCGCGTTTTTGAAGCAATGATGACCACACGAACAGTTCCATCTTCGAGGTCAGTTCGAAAATAACTAACTGCTCCATAATCGTCATTCGAGGCGTCGACAAAGGTAAGAAGCATCATTGACTTCACATTAGGTGAATTCTGCAGGCATCGAGGTATTGTTATGGTTTGGATTACGACGAGCTCTTCGAACCATTCTTTTACACGATTATTAACATCTGCATCAATTGAATCGTCCCCATCTAATACCTTGGACCATAACTCTTGGAGAAGAATCTTTGCACGAACGATGTGTCTTGCATTCTTGCCAAGCCCCTTGCGAGCCCCGTCGCCTTGACTGTTCTCGATATTGTCCATATAAATGTCAGCTTTCTCGATTCTAGCTCGCCATTCTTGACTTCGTTTAACTGTGCCCAATAACTCTGATTCAGATGTGGAAGGCTTTTGAAGCGTAGTTGATAAATAAGCTTTCACCGCTGCCATATCTTTGTCCGCACCAGTGCTAACGACATCAAGTTCATCTTCGGTTTTAACAGCCCTTTGGTCCTCCCCGGTTTGCCGGTATGTTGCAATAAGCTCCTCGATTATATCTAAAATTTCGTACTTTTTCGCTTCGAAAGTCTCCAAAGTCTCTAGTATAGCCTCCCGGCATCTCTCTCTGTCTGCCATCAAGCGAACAAGGCTTGTGTAGAGCTTTGTAAGCTGCATCTTCTTCACTCGCTTCTCTTTCTTTAACCGTTCTATTTGAGAGGCGAATTTCGTCATGGCCAGCGACTCACGATTGATATCCAATTCGTCTGTGTCCTTCGACATGATTCACACTTCCTTCTTCAAATGTAAACCATTTCCTGCTACCAATTTTGTTTGCGACAACAAAATACAGCTAAAACTTTATACGAATGACGATAATATTTCACTTCTAAATTACTAAGCGACTAACGACTAACTAACTTGTTTACAATTACTTTACGGCTTTTTATAGTCTTTGTCTATCTTTGCATAATGCTAATCTGTTAAACACGCGATACAACTATTTAATAACAATAGTAATAGCGCTCGATTCGTTCCGCTAGAACAGTTTATAACGTTCGATTATAATTCGGTCCAAAGTTCAGTCTAAATAATGTATAATAAAGTTCGGTCTAAACGATTAAAGTTTCTAAATATAATAACATAATAAACTGTATTCATTAGTTCCTTCTAAACAAACCGGTCGGGTAGAGTGAAGAAACCCAGTCCCACAAAGTGTTGAAAATGAAATGAGAGATATGGTCATCCCAGAGGTACAGTGTGTTTTAATCTCACCGTACCTTTAGTGTAATTTGAATATCAAAGTGAATACTTAATATTATATTAAAAAGTCAGTCTTTATCCCTGATTTAACTATATTTAACGATTTTATACCACGTATTTTAGCAAACATGTTTTTAAGCCAAAAGACAAATCAATGATAAATCAACGACAAATCAACTCACCCAAGTGACCTGTCCAGAAACGTGGGTTCACTGTATCCTTTTAAAGACGCTCCATATCGACTTTGTTAGGTGATGATGCGACGAGGTTAGGCACGAAAATAGGAAATATATTATCTGTTCTTTGATATTAAGTTTAGCTGTGCTTTTAACAGGACAAGACAATGAATTATATAAATTGTAAAATAACTGGAAGTAAATTAGTAACAAATCGCGATCTGATTGACCACTCAGCCAAGGCTGTATCTCGATAAAGAGTCACGCTATCGTGAAACTGTACCTTGGCTAGATTATGTAGTATTTTAGGTCGTTTTAATTACAAAAAGTCAAGGTATACATGGATACAGGTTAAATCAAGTTGTCAACACAAATAAATGTTCTTTACATGAAGAGAGGATTTATTAATGATCAAATATATGTATATGAAAATTTGACTGCCGCAACCAGGTCTCCGAATCAACGCATCGGTGCTGTAACCACTGAGCTATTGAGACATGGTCAGAACAGTCAAACATCATACATATTTATACATATTTTTGATCATTAATTATATTAATTGAAAAATTGAAATTAATTGAAATTTGATCAATTCATATATTTATCATTAATAAATCCTCCTGTATAGAAGAACCGGTGATAAGCTTGCTACTTGAGGAAGTCCTGCGAGAGGCTTCGCTCTACTTCGTCGAAGATGAGATGTCTTCCTGTAGAGGCGATGTATAAATATGTATATGATGTTTGACTGTTCTGACTCAATAGCTCAGTGGTTAGAGCACCGATGCTTTGATTCGGAGATCCGGTTGGGGCAGTCAAATTTTCATATACATATATTTTCACAAATAAATGTTTTACCTACAGATGTGAGTGCATTTTCATCGCTGAAATCGCCAACCTATTATTGACAAAAGCAACAGCAACACACGTAGCGGTAGCAACGCTTATAACAGGTAAATCTGCATTTTTATTATCTGCATTTTTATTATCTGCATTTTTATTATGTTATAAAAGTAAAAAACTTTGTCGCTGTGTGATTATCGAGTTATAATGGCACTCAAGAAGCTTGCAAAACACTCGGCTATCGTCTCGTGTTTTACACACATCTCTCGATGCCATTAATCTTTATAACTCGATAACACGCGACATGTTAATTTCTTAAACGATGGATACTTATTAGTCCCTTTATTTAGATCTTTGTCAGGTTTTCATTCTGCTTTTTACGTAATCGATTTATCATGATTAATAATCGATTAATCGTACGACACATTGTGCAATTTTGTTTGCATGAAGGTACAAATACTCCTATTAATGGTATTGCCACCCTTTCCTGTTATCAATTGTGTGATTATGTTCACTTTTTAGCTAGAGCCAGTTTTTCATTATAAACTTGTGCATATTTAAGTTAATAACTAGAACAATGACATAATGCACTAGTCAATGTGAACCCCCAACTCCGGGGATAGGCAGGGATTATACACATTTGCTGGTTTTAATGAGAGCTAATTCCCTGCTATGCGAGGCCATTTTAGTTGGTCTAATGCCCGGCCCTTGTGAAGATTTTATATTAGAGATTTATCAGAATGCTGAATTTTGTTATTTGCATATTGTATAATACTATTATACTAGAAATACGTGTACGCAACAACCCCTCGCCCGCTTACTGTTTGAGGCTTTAATAGTGTATAGTGCTCAGTTATTACATAAAAATAAGTAAATAATTCATTTGCCAATTTGAACAGGTTTTCAAACTGCTTATTTGTGGGTAGTGCACTGAACAGAACATGAGTGGGAAAGTCTGCCAACACTAATTTGTCTCGCAGACAGCCGGGTTAGAAACCAATTGTGTAACTCTTGATTATTGAAATTAATAATTAATTTTATTAATTATATAATATTAATTTCATTAAAATTATTTATGTCTAGTAATGGTTTTCATAATAAATAATCAACATACATGTTTAACAGTGGTTACTCATAATTTTATTCAAAGTATATACAGTTGTATTCATGACTGGATAACCTACATGTGACGATGTAATAGATCAAACATGAGAAAGAGTGTTTCATCCGATATCCAGTCCCCGAGAAGTAGGTTGAAAAACGAGGCGATAGCCGAGTTTTTTAACCAAATTCTGGAACACACGCTAATTAAGACCAGGTATCCAGTTGTCTGTCTCGGCACTGATTTTCTTTGTTTTCTACTCATGAATTATTAATGAGTTTGAGATATTACAATATAGTACTGGCATTGCACATACAAGTATGTACATACATGTACCATACTGTAATATGTGCTGTAACCTGCATGTTCCTAATTGTCAGTATAAACAGATTCCAAAAGATTCAATACCTACAGTAAATTTATCCAAGAGTGTTGTCTGAGTAACGATAAGCTTTATAAACCTTTTATTCTGTTAGAAGACTAATTGTGTTGCTTTTATTAATATTAATTATGCACATACATGTACCAGTATTTCAATGGTATTCAAGTACCGGTAACACATATTTCAAAAAGATGAAATTACAAAATATAATATATGCAACAAAGAATGGCATTTGCTTAATCTAATTATTTCACCAATATATAATTAATTCAGAATGAAATTCCCTTCAGCTGCTTGTTGTCAGTGAGGTTATATACCACTTGTTTATTCCCTAACATTGTTCCCCTGACACAGAGCATGCCAATATCAGATGAGCATAAATCAGCTAATTGACAGATTGTTATACAGTCCATATAGACAGCCAGTATGGTGCATGTTCAGTAAAATGTAAGACAGGCCCAGGTGGCAGTTGGCCAGGTTAGTCCTATATATTTGCAGTATATAGACTAATAAATTATCACGACCGATCGAGTGAAGCAAGCCGGTGATCAATAATTTAAAAAAAATTATAGAATCTGCCATTCAAAGTGTGTATTAACATTTGTTGTTCTGTAATATTACCGTATAAAGCACATGATTTGTCCTGAAAACCAGCCGTCCATCTCATTCGGTCTCTCTTAGAGTGGAATGAAGGGATATACTTCATGGTAACAATACATATAGTCTCCCACCATATTTTACGGTTATTATCAGGGTTAGGGGTAGGGTTAGGGGTATAAAAAACAGATGGAAACCCGGTCTAGTGTTACCATGAAGTATATACCGGAATGAATGAGATATAGACAGCTGGTTTTCAGGATAATTTAAATTGTGTGTATACTGTATATACATTCTAACAGCACTAATTATTTATTTGTGCTTTATTTACTTTCACATTTAAAAGTCTTTCACTCGACATGAGGATTGACTTGTGATGCCATGCATCTATCATAATCAATAATAATATTTATTCAGCATACCCACGTCACCGAAGTGTTTTGCACCTGCAATACTTCATAAGATTAATAAATACTATACTATAATGTACACAAGAGCGAAAACACTAAGGACAAGGCTACTCGTTGGGGTAGCCAAGAAAGCAAAATGCGACAACACAGTTCATTCACGAGTGTTGCTCAAATTTGCTAAAGTAATATTGAGCTGTAAACAAGGCAGTACATAAAAGATTCAAAGAAGAAACTTCATGGTCTAAACTTTGTGCTCGTAATACTCCTCGTTCTGCTTACAACTTCTCGTTACGTTACTGATCTCTCCAAGCCCCCAAGCCTGATTATTAAAGATTATTGAAAGTTATTATTAGCCTAACTATTATTAAAAGTTATAATTTTATTATTATACAGAAGTCCGGTCGCTTACCTGCAGTGTCTGTTCACTTTTAATATTATAAGCATCAACAAACTTGTCGCCTTTGTTCATGGTCTTTTGACCTCATAGTATCGCTGTGTTTTTTTCTCTTAACAAGCCGTATTTCGCGTTGATGGCTGGTGTTTTCTCTGTGCTTTTGGTCATACTTTCTGCTCCGTAACCAAGGCAACCAATGTCTAGCATGTCCGCTCCGCGGTTGATGAATTTTTCAACAAACATTTTGTAGAAGCGACCGGACATTGTACCCCGTCGAGATTATCACCCAGCGCCATTTCGGGGATTAATATGAAACTTCACCCGTTTATTTCGAATAATTTCCCCAGGTTGGCCGTTTATAAAACAGCGTTATACAAAAATAGTAAATAAGACCTTTTTCTTCACTTATAACAACCAATTTCATCTGGAACAATTTCCTGTTGGTTGGAACTGGCGAATGTTTCTGCCTTATCAAAGAATGAATGTCAGTCCAGACCAGATAGTCGTTGACGCTATATATCAGCCTTTTGTAAATCACTTGAACATTGCCAAACGGTGTATGACTGTCTTCGTTCCATGACAAATAACTATTTAACACTGAACTATTATCTGGCTTTAGCAAGTCGCTTATGTCCAAATCCGTTTCAACTGATTTTTCAGGCCAGCTCTATTGAAACACACAAATCGCACTGACAGTTGTTTGCGAATTTAAATAAGCATTGTTCTTGCGCCTCGTGGTGACCCACTCAGGTTTCAAATTTCTCTGCGGCAAGGTAGATGGCTCATGTGATTTATATGACTCAATATAATGTTATTTTAGCATATTACGCTACAAGCGACCGGTTTGAAAAGAAAACTTCTTGTTGTGCGAGCGTCGTAAAAAAACATTTCATCAGCGTTTTCGTGAAAAACAAATGCAGTTCAAGCAGTTGAAAAACAAAGCCAAGGGGTGACATATATGTGTAGGCAGGCTAATCCCTATCTGTAGCTACTTGTCAATCTGGTGAGCGGTTATATATTTTCATTTAGAATTATATTTCAGCATTTTGCTATAGCCTGCTATAGTGACGTTGTCTATCCCGAAAACTTAAACAATATGTAAGTCACTACTCGTCACACGTTTTACTCTCTGACGAAGGGCCTTCGCTAGAAACGTTAGACAACAATACACACTATTTCGCCGGGCAGTACTTAATGTAGGCGGCTAAATTGTCAGTTGCCTCTTGCGGCTTGGCAATCTTGTCAAGTTGTCACATCTGTATAGATTAGATGCTGTTTTCAAAATTTTGAATGCTTTTTCTGCACGTCCGCTATATATTAGTAACTCAAAAACGTCAACAATACGTAAGAACACTAGGATTATCTATCGGCTATGAATTTCGTATTAGTGCAATGACTGAAAAACATTCAGTTCAAGCTGTTAAAAGCAAAATCAGTGTGTCTGACATTTTTTGTCATGCATCGTGGTTCTGATATTGCTATAACTCTGAATACAAAATGTAAATAATATCAAAAGATAAGGCATCGGCTATAACTATTTCCGCAGAACAGCAAGCTCAAGCGGTTAAACAGGATGTATCACACCTGGACGTGACAGTCTGTTGCTGCTTGTCAGTTGAAACTTGAAAAACAATTAAGTGATTCATTATTGTGCGTCCTTGGGGAAGATTGGTTCTAAATGCTACTAAGTGAATGAATTCAGTATGAAAATAGTAGAAAAGGTACAGCAAAAGTTATTCCAAGAGAACGTAGAGAAAACTAATAATGGTCATGCAAATTGTGATGGCCAAAGCTTCATGTCTATAATTAAAATCCGTTCAAGCTGCACAAAACTGACCCGATATACTCAAGGTAAATGCTGCGCAAACACTTATTTCCCTGAAAGGGAATATACTGTTATGTTTAATTTGCTTCTTGAAATTGACCGATATCAATTTTTATTTTGTTATATAGATGTTATTTCAAGAAAGAGAAAACCCATGCCATTCAATATACGCCGTTTTTTTTATTTCACAGCTAACGAATTTTCAAGGAGTTTTGAACCATAATTGAACATTAACAACAGAATTCGCCAAACACTTTGATGATGTATTGAAAGGCTGAAGAGAAAGAGTTGCTGCCAAAAGATGAAGAACCTGAAATAAATAGTTCAGTTCTGCCAACAACAGCCAGCCGTGAACACTGAATTCCTCTCCAGTTGGATCCTTCGAAGTTCTACCGTGCGGAGAAACGCACTGATCAATTCATTTCATTTATCTGGTTCGTGTGGCCTAGCTTCTATTTGAAAAGTCAGTGTTAAAGGCAAGACTCATTGGACAGAGGGTAAATTAAATTTTCCCCATTATGTTTATTGATGTTATAGATTGGTAGTCTGAACTGGTTGTCCACATTTCGATGATCAAAAATTGAATATTTCCTGAGTTATCTTATAATTTGTTCACTGAGGGTTGTTTACATGCCAAAAAACTGAATATGTGGTGAATAATCTTGCAATGTATTTGCTTTAGACTGAACTGGTTCTCGACATGTTGATGGCCACAAAAAGGTGTATTTCCTAAATAATATTGCAATGTTGATTGTATTTACTACCAAAAAATTGAATATTTGCTGAATAATATAATATTGAAATGTATTCACTGTATTCTGAATTGGTTGTTGACATGTCAATGCCAAAAATTGAAAGTGCAGCATATATAAGTCTTGAAATGTATTTGCTGTAGTCAGAACTGGTCTCGACATGTTGATGACCACAAAAAGGAAATATGTTTCCTGAATAATATTTCAATGCATTCACTATAGTCTGAGCTGGTCTCGACATGGACATATTAATTTTCTGAATAATCTGGCAGTGTATTTGCTACAGTCTGAACTTTTTGTCAACTTTTCGATACCCAAAAAATTGAATATTCCTGAATAATCTTGAAATTTACACACTGTAGTCTGAATTGGTTGTCGATATGTCGATGCCCAAAAAATTGAATATTCCTGAATGATCTTGAAATTTATACACTGTAGTCTGAATTGGTTGTGGATATGTCGATTCCAAAAATTGAATATGTGCTGCAATATTTCCAGAATAATATTGCAATGCATTGACCGTATAATCTGACTTGGTCTCGACTTTATTGTCATATAATTTGCTGAATAATCTTGTAGTGTATTTGCTGTCGTCTGAACTTGTTGTCGACTTGTCAATACCCAAAAATTGAATATTCCTGAATAATCTTGAAATTTATTCACTGTAGTCTGAATTGGTTGTCAATATGTAGATGCCAAAAATTGAATGTGCTGAATAAACCTTGAAATGTATTTGCTATAGTCAGAACTGGTCTCGACATATCGATGACCACAAAATGGTAATATATTTCCTAAATAATATTGCAATGCATAGCCGGCTGGGGGTTTGGGACGGGCTGCGACGTGCGGGGGGGAGGTGAGGGAGCGCCTGCAGTGGTGCTATTGTTTCAGCGTTTTCTCCGTTCACTGAGAGAACGGAAAATTCCTATTGGCTGAGAGGTCGTTGATTGACGTTGGTACTTGGTAATAGAAAATTCGCTTGACGGTCATTTGAATCATGTCTCGAGGTATGTTACTTGAATTTTTAGAGAATTCATTGGTTCCAACTTTTTTTTTAAAGAACACCTAATCGCTCTGCACCAGCTTTTCACTGGAAAAGATTTAGTGGCCGTTGGACTGGTTTCGGGAAAAGCGTGATAATACGATAAGCGAGAAATTGGGTCAAGAAGGATTTGGGGAGCAATTCCCGTCCACTTTTGAAACCGCATTTAAAGGCAGAAATACAAACCAGGTTGCTCTAAAATCTCTTTAAATATAATGTTGAAGGTTTATATTGATTGTATATGAAATTGAAAGTGATTTCTTAACGAACGAAGCAATTGTACATGATGAACTTTCCGTAGTCTGACCCCTGACCCTTATTTATATATATGCAAATAGTAAAGTGGACGGGTACTCTATAAAATGAATTACCAACCACTACAGTTGATTTAGGAATATTATACAGCGGATTCAGGTTGAGCGTTTAACGGCAAACTTTGCCGCGTTCGTTGCAACTGTCAGGCAGAATACGTTGCTAGGTGGCGGTTCAATATTCTGTAAAAAAAATGTGAGTTAAGTGGGAAAATATACGCGTTCTATTCAATATTAGACTGACGACAGCTAGCGACTATCTAAATGACTCTGACGCAAATCAAAGTGGAATACGACTACTATTCTACAAAGAGAATCTCTCCTCTTTATAGTTTATATGAGCGAAGAAAATATTTGAAGTTATGATCAGTTTAAAGCATGTATATTGAGCGAAGTTACGCATTTAAACAAACTGACATATTTACGCCTGACTGTGGATGACGAAAATATTGACTAGTGGACCTGTCGTCTACCTATTTCAATTTAATAATTTACTGTTTTCTATTAATTACTACTCGGGGGCATAAAACGCTGAAACAATAGCACAACTGCAGGCGCTCCCTCGCCTCCCCACACTTCGCAGACCGTCCCAAACCCCCAGCCCTTGCGCCGGCTATGCAGGCTATGCATTCACCGTATAATCTGACTTGTTCTCGACATGTCGATGACCAAAAAAACTAATGTTATATAATTTGCTGAATAATCTTGCAGTGTATTTGCTGTAGTCTGAACTGGTTGTCAACCTGTCGATGCCCAAAAAATTGAATATTTCGTGAATATGTCAAACATTTTACCATTTGGTGACTGTTATCAAGAATGCTTTTGGAAGTTATTTGTTAGTTGTATGAGATCTGTATAGATATCCTAAGAGCTTAAACTGTAATATGCATTAAAATGGCATATATAGCTACATTCGAAATTATTTTAAAATGTTATGAACTACGTTGTTCAGATTTCGCATTTTTAGATAATCTGTCCATGGTACATTCTCAGATTTTGGCTAAAAGCAAGCATTTTTCCTGATATTTACCTAATATTTTCCTGCCTATTTTCATTGATATTTCATTAAATTTATCTTGTGGTTTTGGGGATCTTAAATATATTTAGTTGCAAAATTCGCTAAGAATTTAAGATTTTGTTGAGTAGATTTCATTGCCTTGCACAAATTTAAATATTTTGTAATATATCTCCAGGACAATGCTGGTTTTCTGGATAAAACTGCAATATACAATGCTAACTGTCTAAAATATCTGTAAATAGAATATCACACTTAGCTCTGGAACGTGTTTAAAGTGCCACTACGATGAAAATTCACCCCCCGTCTTCTTCAGCATAGAATAGTATTTCAGGGTCGAAAGTGATCATCGATGTAAAAAAAAGAAGGTATTTTGAAGTATTTTGAGCTCTGAAATCACTTATTTAGACCACCATTACTTAAAAACGTGTTCCAAGTGAACCTGCAATTTCAAAGGTAATATTGTTTGTAATGTCAGATTCTCAATGTCAGATTCTCAATGCTATGCCTGAATTTCAGTTGATGTTACTTGTTTTCTTCGAGAAGTAGATGAAACGTTCAGGCTTTCAGACGAAGAATTTGAAAAAAAACGACCTTGATTTACTTCAAGAATTAGCCATGTGGAGTCTTTGCGTTGAGAATGTGACATCACTTCGTTACGCTGGTCAGGAACATGAACGATTAACGGCGAACATAACTCCAGATGCGGAGTCAGAAAAATAATACTTGCCATCGTCGAATCGCAAAACGGTTTCGACCAAGTAATAGAGAAGCTCTGCTTTATAAATACGTAAAAATATCGATAGGTAAAAATTTGATCGTAGTACCACTTTAATAGACAGTGTTGTATACACGACTTTAAGAATGAACGACGGTGCGCTGGACTAGTGATGACTTTTGCACGAAAACGAGGCCAAGAAGGCCACGCTCACTTGACTTGTAAGGTTCAAAAGAATTCGATCGCTGTGATTCAGTCAATTACGGCTGAGAATAGTGTATTCAAACAAGAGGAAAATACCATCTCGCTGTTGTTCCTGCATGCACAAAAGAAAGGCTACCATGATGAGAATGGAACGAAAGTATCGTTCTTTAAATTTCCAACCGATAATATTCAAAGGAAGAAGTGTCTGCGTGCGATTAGCAGAGAAGAAGGAAAGTACTTCAAGCTTACTAAGGCTACAAAGGTGTGCTCTAGGCATTTCAGGTTGAGTGGTATAAAAAAAGTCTCGTTGGAAAAAATTATCTGAAAGCTGTTCCTTCTGTGTTTCCTTGGATTCAAACGATTCAAACGATTCAAGTGCAAGAAACTTCGATACAACAACTTTAAGCAATGCGGCTCGTACATTAAATACTTCAGATGCTGGATTGAATCAGATGCTGGATCGAACACATGGTTACAGAACACCACTTTTCCTGCTACACAGGAACAACTAGCACTCTAACCTTTCCAGTCAAGATACATGGGGCAATTTTTAAATTATAGGGTGGGTCATTTCTAAAACTGTGGCAGCATTTGCCTTTAAAAAATAAGTAGTGCGGATCACTAGCACATTGAATCTCTTCAAGGTATTCGTCGTCCAGAAAACGTCTGGCCTTTATTAAGCCCATTGGAACAGTGTGGTGGTCTTTATTTAGCGATAGATTTTCCAGACTGCATTACATGACGATTCATTTCCAACCTTGTGAACATTGGCATTTTCTCTAGTGAAGATCCCTAACCAGTGCTTCGTAACTCAAATGGATTTTCCACTGTCAAGATCAGTACTAGTGCTCTGCTTTTCTTTCCTTCGGCTGTATATTTTGTGTGGATCTGGATCAATGATCTCCTTATCTTTGCCTGTTTTGGTGTATTCATTAACTCTTATCACTAGCTCCGGTTTTGTTTTCAATCCTTTTCCCGCGTCGCCACGGCACTTCAACCAGAACTTGAGTTCTGTGTTCTTAAGCCCTTCAGGGTTTCGCCCAAGGAGAGAGGCGCCGGGAATATCATTTTCCGTAAGAAATATTTTTAGACAGGTGTATATTCTGTCTATTCTGCAATCCCGCACCTTAGTGCATAATTACAACACACGTAACAAGGATAAGCTTAGTTTGCCAAGCACAAGAAGGAACTGGGGCAAACAGAGGACAGGTTACCATGCAGTTAAAGACTACAACACGCTTAGTAAGGACATTAGAAATTCGCAAAACATTCAGTTTTAAACGTAGTATTTTAGATTTTTAATAGTTTTATACTACATAGTTTTATGTTTTTTAACATTATCTATTTATATTTAGTAGTTTATATATATTAATATATTCATAGCTTTATTATTCTTTCATAAGATGTCCTTTTTGAAAATCATGTAAATGAAAAGGTTTCCTCAATTATTTTCCTCATTATTATTATTATATTTCTAAATTAAATCCATCTATTATGGGTCGTGTATTTCCCGACACGTTAATCTCATCTCCTGATCCCACTGTTATTGTTTACTATATACCAGAGAAAATGTATGAGCCGATATCAGGTTTAAACATACTACAATTTTCGAACACGTAAGACTTTAGAATCTTGGCACACCGGATTAATGAAAGAAGCTGACAACAACTCGAAACCTCTTCCAGGACAATATGCTATTTTACTAAAGAAACACATTATCCATATATCTTATGTCACATCCTGTCATTCTTATTAATATTTTTCTGTTTGTATAAATGAACGCTTGTTTTATATCATTATACTGTATATACCAGAAGCCATCCAAATTATCCAATCGCCTTTCAGTGTTCTCAACTTGTTTATTTAATGACTTTCATATAATTTTATGCATTCTTCTTTTGATTTAATCGTTAAGTTTATAGGAGAATAGGATGTAGACACAGGTGGAGTGATGAGAATATTTTTCAGAGCTATTTCGTGGTATTTTAAGATGTACATTAGGAGCGGTGTCACCGCGTGAGCACTGTTTCCAGTGCAAAAACAAATGTATTCTTTTGTGTCTTCTTTCTGCATTAACTCGCCAAGAGCAGGATGAGTAGCGCAGTTTTCATCAAGCTGCAAACTGTTTTCTTATCTGTCTTCTTTCTGTGTTAACTCAGTTGAGTGCAGGACGAGTCATAGCACAGTTTTCATCAAGCCACAAACTGTTTCCAGTGAAAAAACCCATCAAAATGCATTATTTTGTGTCTTCTTTGTGTTAACTCAGCTGAGCACATAATG
This sequence comes from Chrysogorgia sp. JL179-B06, assembly GCA_035772405.1. Lineage (NCBI taxonomy): Eukaryota > Metazoa > Cnidaria > Anthozoa > Scleralcyonacea > Chrysogorgiidae > Chrysogorgia > Chrysogorgia sp. JL179-B06. Next base: position 1,252,187 of record JAYKKM010000121.1, read on the forward strand.
AGTCATAGTGCACTTTTCATCAAGCCGCAAACTGTTTCCAGTGAAAAACATCAAAAATGCATTCCTTTGTGTCTTCTTTCTGTGTTAACTCAGCCGAGTACAGGATAAGTCACAGCGCAGTTTTCATCAAGCTGCAAACTGTTTCCAGTGAAAAACATCAAAAATGCATTCTTTTGTGTCTTCTTTCTGTGTTAACTCAGCTGAGCACAGGATGAGTCATAGCGCAGTTTTCATCAAGCCGCAAACTGTTTCCAGTGAAAAAAACAAATGCGTTCTTTTGTATCTTTTTTCTGTGTTAACTCAGCTGAGTGCAGTTGGGTCATAGCACAGTTTTCATCAAGCCGCAAACTTGTTTCCAGTAAAAAATATCAAAATGCATTCTTTTGACTTCTTTCTTTGTTAACTCAGCCGAGCGCAGGATGAGTCATAGCACAGTTTTCATCAAGCCACCAACTGTTTCCAGTGAAAAACCCCATCAAAATGCATTATTTTGTGTCATCTTTCTGTGTTAACTCAGCTGTGCGCATGATGAGTCATAGCGCAGTTTTCATCAAGCCGCAAACTGTTTCCAGTAAAAAAAACATCAAAATGCATTCTTTCATGTCTTCGCTCAGCCAAGCGCAGGATAAGTCGTAGAACAGTTTTCGTCATAGCGCAGTTTTCATCAAGCCGCAAACTGTTTCCAGTGAAAAAACAAATGCATTCTTTTGTCTTCTTTTTCTGTGTTAACTAAGCTGAGAGCAGGATGAGTAGCGCAGTTTTCATCAAGCTGCAAACTGTTTCCAGTGAACAAACATCAAAATGTATTATTTTGTGTTTTCTTTCTGTGTTAACTCAGTTGAGTGCAGGATGAGTCATAGCACAGTTTTCATCAAGCCACAAACTGTTTCCAGTGAAAAACCCATCAAAATGCATTATTTTGTGTCTTCTTTGTGTTAACTCAGCTGAGCACATGAGTCATAGCACAGTTTTCATCAAGCCGCAAACTGTTTCCAGTGAAAAAAACAAATGCATTATTTTGTGTGTTCTTTCTGTGTTAACTCAGCTGAGGTGCAGGATGAGAAGTTTTCATCAAGCCACAAACTGTTTCCAGTAAAAAAAAAATCAAAATGCGTTCTTTTGTGTCTTCTTTCTGTGTTAACTCAGCTGAGCACAGGATGAGTCATAGCGCACTTTTCATCAAGCCACAAACTGTTTCCAGTGAAAAAACCCATCAAAATGCATTATTTTGTGTCTTCTTTGTGTTAACTCAGCTGAGCACACATGAGTCATAGCACAGTTTTCATCATGCCGGAAACTGTTTCCAGTGTCTTCTTTCTGTGTTAACTCAGCCGAGCGCAGGATAAGTCATAGCGCAGTTTTCAGGAAGCCGCAAACTGTTTCCAGTGAAAAAACCCATCAAAATGCATTCTTTTGTCTCTTCTTTCTGTGTTAACTCAGCCGAGTGCAGGATAAGTCATACTGCAGTTTTCATCAAGCCGCAAACTGTTTCCAGTGAAAAACATCAAAAATGCATTCTTGTGTCTTCTTTCTGTGTTAACTCAGCCGAGTGCAGGATAAGTCATAGCACTCCGAGCGGGTTTGTAGGTCTTGCGGCAGAAAAAATAAGAAATGCTTTTGAACTTTATAACTTTACGAAATCAGTATTAACACATGCGAAAGGAGACAGCAATGTTCCACCAACCGATAACATTAATAGCCCTGATAGAATGAAGCGACATCTGACTGCCGAACACCGTAACTCCAGAATGGGATTTGGCCAAGAAATTTCATATGCAAGACAACGTAGCTAGAAACCCTCACTTATATACGTTTAGCCGTAAGTCTCTCCATTCTGAAACGTCGAAGGAATTCAACGAAGGCCCAGAGAGCATTGTTGAAACACCTGAAGACAAGGACAAGGTAGAAATCACAATAATATAGCTGCTTCCCATGCCGACTGATAATCACGCGCTCGCATGAACGTCTGGTAAATCTACCAAATCCACATAATCAAACTCTTGCCAAATCCCGTTGGTAATATCAACAAAACAACTTTTCCTGGCAGCAGCTCCCTCGTAGCAACTTTTTGTTCCTGTTTTAATTTAAAGCTACGACCAGCAACGAACTGAAGATTGGTTAAAGCTTTCGAAAGAAAATAATCTACCAACACGGTTTTTCTAAAGTCGCCGTTTTCAAATGTTTATTTCCTGACAGGAAACCCCTGAATAGCACAGTTTTCATCAAGCCACAAACTGTTTCCAGTGGAAAAAACCCATCAAAATGCATTATTTTGTGTCTTCTTTGTGTTAACTCAGCTGAGCACATGAGTCATAGCACAGTTTTCATCATGCCGGAAACTGTTTCCAGTGTCTTCTTTCTGTGTTAACTCAGCCGAGCGCAGGATAAGTCATAGCGCAGTTTTCAGGAAGCCGCAAACTGTTTCCAGTGAAAAAAACCATCAAAATGCATTCTTTTGTCTCTTCTTTCTGTGTTAACTCAGCCGAGCGCAGGATAAGTCATAGCGCAGTTTTCATCAAGCCGCAAACTGTTTCCAGTGAAAAACATCAAAAATGCATTCTTGTGTCTTCTTTCTGTGTTAACTCAGCCGAGTGTAGGATAAGTCATAGCACAGTTTTCATCAAGCCGCAAACTGTTTCCAGTGAAAAACATCAAAAATGCATTCTTGTGTCTTCTTTCTGTGTTAACTCGGCCAAGCGCAGTTTTCATCAAGCCGCAAACTGTTTCCAGTGAAAAAACAAATGCATTATTTTGTGTCCTTTTTATGTGTTAACTCAGCTGAGTGCAGTTGAGTCATAGCACAGTTTTCATCAAGCCGCGAACTGTTTCCAGTGCAAAAACAAATTCATTCTTTTGTATCTTCTTTCTGCATTAACTCAGCCAAGAGCAGGATGAGTAGCGCAGTTATCATCAAGCTTCAAACTGTTTCCAGTGAACAAACATCAAAGTGCATTCTTATCTGTCTTCTTTGTGTTAACTCAGCTGAGCACATGATGAGTCATAGCACAGTTTTCATCAAGCCGCAAACTGTTTCCAGTGAAAAAAACAAATGCATTATTTTGTGTGTTCTTTCTGTGTTAACTCAGCTGAGGCGCAGGATGAGAAGTTTTCATCAAGCCACAAACTGTTTCCAGTAAAAAAAACCATCAAAATGCGTTCTTTTGTGTCTTCTTTCTGTGTTAACTCAGTTGAGTGCAGGATGAGTCATAGCACAGTTTTCATCAAGCCACAAACTGTTTCCAGTGAAAAAACCCATCAAAATGCATTATTTTGTGTCTATTTTGTGTCTTCTTTGTGTTAACTCAGCTGAGCACATGAGTCATAGCGCAGTTTTCATCAAGCCGCAAACTGTTTCCAGTGAAAAAACAAATGCATTATTTTGTGTCCTTTTTATGTGTTAACTCAGCTGAGTGCAGTTGAGTCATAGCACAGTTTTCATCAAGCCGCGAACTGTTTCCAGTGCAAAAACAAATTCATTCTTTTGTATCTTCTTTCTGCATTAACTCAGCCAAGAGCAGGATGAGTAGCGCAGTTATCATCAAGCTTCAAACTGTTTCCAGTGAACAAACATCAAAGTGCATTCTTATCTGTCTTCTTTGTGTTAACTCAGCTGAGCACATGATGAGTCATAGCACAGTTTTCATCAAGCCGCAAACTGTTTCCAGTGAAAAAAACAAATGCATTATTTTGTGTGTTCTTTCTGTGTTAACTCAGCTGAGGCGCAGGATGAGAAGTTTTCATCAAGCCACAAACTGTTTCCAGTAAAAAAAAACATCAAAATGCGTTCTTTTGTGTCTTCTTTCTGTGTTAACTCAGTTGAGTGCAGGATGAGTCATAGCACAGTTTTCATCAAGCCACAAACTGTTTCCAGTGAAAAAACCCATCAAAATGCATTATTTTGTGTCTATTTTGTGTCTTCTTTGTGTTAACTCAGCTGAGCACATGAGTCATAGCGCAGTTTTCATCAAGCCGCAAACTGTTTCCAGTGAAAAAACAAATGCATTATTTTGTGTCCTTTTTATGTGTTAACTCAGCTGAGTGCAGTTGAGTCATAGCACAGTTTTCATCAAGCCGCGAACTGTTTCCAGTGCAAAAACAAATTCATTCTTTTGTATCTTCTTTCTGCATTAACTCAGCCAAGAGCAGGATGAGTAGCGCAGTTATCATCAAGCTTCAAACTGTTTCCAGTGAACAAACATCAAAGTGCATTCTTATCTGTCTTCTTTGTGTTAACTCAGCTGAGCACATGATGAGTCATAGCACAGTTTTCATCAAGCCGCAAACTGTTTCCAGTGAAAAAAACAAATGCATTATTTTGTGTGTTCTTTCTGTGTTAACTCAGCTGAGGCGCAGGATGAGAAGTTTTCATCAAGCCACAAACTGTTTCCATTAAAAAAAACCATCAAAATGCGTTCTTTTGTGTCCTTTTTATGTGTTAACTCAGCCAAGAGCAGGATGAGTAGCGCAGTTTTCATCAAGCCGCAAACTGTTTCCAGTGAAAAACATCAAAAATGCATTCTTGTGTCTTCTTTCTGTGTTAACTCAGCCGACTGCAGGATAAGTCATAGCACTCCGAGCGGGTTTGTAGGTCTTGCGGCAGAAAAAATAAGAAATGCTTTTGAACTTTATAACTTTACGAAATCAGTATTAACACATGCAAAAGGAGACAGCAATGTTCCACCAACCGATAACATTAATAGCCCTGATAGAATGAAGCGACATCTGACTGCCGAACACCGTAACTCCAGAATGGGATTTGGCCAAGAAATTTCATATGCAAGACAACGTAGCTAGAAACCCTCACTTATATACGTTTAGCCGTAAGTCTCTCCATTCTGAAACGTCGAAGGAATTCAACGAAGGCCCAGAGAGCATTGTTGAAACACCTGAAGACAAGCACAATGTAGAAATCACAATAATATAGCTGCTTCCCATGCCGACTGATAATCACGCGCTCGCATGAACGTCTGGTAAATCTACCAAATTCTTGCCAAATCCCGTTGGTAATATCAACAAAACAACTTTTCCTGGCAGCAGCTCCCTCGTAGCAACTTTTTGTTCCTGTTTTAATTTAAAGCTACGACCAGCAACGAACTGAAGATCGGTTAAAGCTTTCGAAAGAAAATAATCTACCAACACGGTTTTTCTAAAGTCGCCGTTTTCAAATGTTTGTTTCCTGACAGGAAACCCCTGAATAGCACAGTTTTCATCAAGCCACAAACTGTTTCCAGTGAAAAAACCCATCAAAATGCATTATTTTGTGTCTTCTTTGTGTTAACTCAGCTGAGCACATGAGTCATAGCACAGTTTTCATCATGCCGGAAACTGTTTCCAGTGTCTTCTTTCTGTGTTAACTCAGCCGAGCGCAGGATAAGTCATAGCGCAGTTTTCAGGAAGCCGCAAACTGTTTCCAGTGAAAAAACCCATCAAAATGCATTCTTTTGTCTCTTCTTTCTGTGTTAACTCAGCCGAGCGCAGGATAAGTCATAGCGCAGTTTTCATCAAGCCGCAAACTGTTTCCAGTGAAAAACATCAAAAATGCATTCTTGTGTCTTCTTTCTGTGTTAACTCAGCCGAGTGTAGGATAAGTCATAGCACAGTTTTCATCAAGCCGCAAACTGTTTCCAGTGAAAAACATCAAAAATGCATTCTTGTGTCTTCTTTCTGTGTTAACTCGGCCAAGCGCAGTTTTCATCAAGCCGCAAACTGTTTCCAGTGAAAAAACAAATGCATTATTTTGTGTCCTTTTTATGTGTTAACTCAGCTGAGTGCAGTTGAGTCATAGCACAGTTTTCATCAAGCCGCGAACTGTTTCCAGTGCAAAAACAAATTCATTCTTTTGTATCTTCTTTCTGCATTAACTCAGCCAAGAGCAGGATGAGTAGCGCAGTTATCATCAAGCTTCAAACTGTTTCCAGTGAACAAACATCAAAGTGCATTCTTATCTGTCTTCTTTGTGTTAACTCAGCTGAGCACATGATGAGTCATAGCACAGTTTTCATCAAGCCGCAAACTGTTTCCAGTGAAAAAAACAAATGCATTATTTTGTGTGTTCTTTCTGTGTTAACTCAGCTGAGGCGCAGGATGAGAAGTTTTCATCAAGCCACAAACTGTTTCCAGTAAAAAAAAACATCAAAATGCGTTCTTTTGTGTCTTCTTTCTGTGTTAACTCAGTTGAGTGCAGGATGAGTCATAGCACAGTTTTCATCAAGCCACAAACTGTTTCCAGTGAAAAAAACCATCAAAATGCATTATTTTGTGTTAACTCAGCTGAGCACATGAGTCATAGCACAGTTTTCATCATGCCGGAAACTGTTTCCAGTGTCTTCTTTCTGTGTTAACTCAGCCGAGCGCAGGATAAGTCATAGCGCAGTTTTCAGGAAGCCGCAAACTGTTTCCAGTGAAAAAACCCATCAAAATGCATTCTTTTGTCTCTTCTTTCTGTGTTAACTCAGCCGAGTGCAGGATAAGTCATAGCGCAGTTTTCATCAAGCCGCAAACTGTTTCCAGTGAAAAACATCAAAAATGCATTCTTGTGTCTTCTTTCTGTGTTAACTTGGCCAAGCGCAGTTTTCATCAAGCCGCAAACTGTTTCCAGTGAAAAAACAAATGCATTCTTTTCTGTGTTCTTTCTGTGTTAACTCGGCTGAGGCGCAGGATGAGAAGTTTTCATCAAGCCACAAACTGTTTCCAGTAAAAAAACCTATCAAAATGCATTCTTTCTGTGTTAACTCAGTTGAGTGCAGGATGAGTCATAGCACAGTTTTCATCAAGCCACAAACTGTTTCCAGTGAAAAAACCCATCAAAATGCATTATTTTGTGTCTTCTTTGTGTTAACTCAGCTGAGCACATGAGTCATAGCACAGTTTTCATCATGCCGGAAACTGTTTCCAGTGTCTTCTTTCTGTGTTAACTCAGCCGAGCGCAGGATAAGTCATAGCGCAGTTTTCAGGAAGCCGCAAACTGTTTCCAGTGAAAAAACCCATCAAAATGCATTCTTTTGTCTCTTCTTTCTGTGTTAACTCAGCCGAGCGCAGGATAAGTCATAGCGCAGTTTTCATCAAGCCGCAAACTGTTTCCAGTGAAAAACATCAAAAATGCATTCTTGTGTCTTCTTTCTGTGTTAACTCAGCCGAGTGTAGGATAAGTCATAGCACAGTTTTCATCAAGCCGCAAACTGTTTCCAGTGAAAAACATCAAAAATGCATTCTTGTGTCTTCTTTCTGTGTTAACTCGGCCAAGCGCAGTTTTCATCAAGCCGCAAACTGTTTCCAGTGAAAAAACAAATGCATTATTTTGTGTCCTTTTTATGTGTTAACTCAGCTGAGTGCAGTTGAGTCATAGCACAGTTTTCATCAAGCCGCGAACTGTTTCCAGTGCAAAAACAAATTCATTCTTTTGTATCTTCTTTCTGCATTAACTCAGCCAAGAGCAGGATGAGTAGCGCAGTTATCATCAAGCTTCAAACTGTTTCCAGTGAACAAACATCAAAGTGCATTCTTATCTGTCTTCTTTGTGTTAACTCAGCTGAGCACATGATGAGTCATAGCACAGTTTTCATCAAGCCGCAAACTGTTTCCAGTGAAAAAAACAAATGCATTATTTTGTGTGTTCTTTCTGTGTTAACTCAGCTGAGGCGCAGGATGAGAAGTTTTCATCAAGCCACAAACTGTTTCCAGTAAAAAAAAACATCAAAATGCGTTCTTTTGTGTCTTCTTTCTGTGTTAACTCAGTTGAGTGCAGGATGAGTCATAGCACAGTTTTCATCAAGCCACAAACTGTTTCCAGTGAAAAAAACCATCAAAATGCATTATTTTGTGTTAACTCAGCTGAGCACATGAGTCATAGCACAGTTTTCATCATGCCGGAAACTGTTTCCAGTGTCTTCTTTCTGTGTTAACTCAGCCGAGCGCAGGATAAGTCATAGCGCAGTTTTCAGGAAGCCGCAAACTGTTTCCAGTGAAAAAACCCATCAAAATGCATTCTTTTGTCTCTTCTTTCTGTGTTAACTCAGCCGAGTGCAGGATAAGTCATAGCGCAGTTTTCATCAAGCCGCAAACTGTTTCCAGTGAAAAACATCAAAAATGCATTCTTGTGTCTTCTTTCTGTGTTAACTTGGCCAAGCGCAGTTTTCATCAAGCCGCAAACTGTTTCCAGTGAAAAAACAAATGCATTCTTTTCTGTGTTCTTTCTGTGTTAACTCGGCTGAGGCGCAGGATGAGAAGTTTTCATCAAGCCACAAACTGTTTCCAGTAAAAAAACCTATCAAAATGCATTCTTTCTGTGTTAACTCAGTTGAGTGCAGGATGAGTCATAGCACAGTTTTCATCAAGCCACAAACTGTTTCCAGTGAAAAAACTTATCAAAATGCATTATTTTGTGTCTTCTTTGTGTTAACTGAGCTGAGCACATGAGTCATAGCACAGTTTTCATCATGCCGGAAACTGTTTCCAGTGTCTTCTTTCTGTGTTAACTCAGCCGAGCGCAGGATAAGTCATAGCGCAGTTTTCAGGAAGCCGCAAACTGTTTCCAGTGAAAAAAACCATCAAAATACATTCTTTTGTCTCTTCTTTCTGTGTTAACTCAGCATAGCGCAGTTTAAATCAAGCCGGAAACTGTTTCCAGTGAAAAACATCAAAAATGCATTCTTGTGTCTTCTTTCTGTGTTAACTCAGCCGAGTGCAGGACAAGTCATAGCACAGTTTTCATCAAGCCGCAAACTGTTTCCAGTGAAAAACATCAAAAATGCATTCTTGTGTCTTCTTTCTGTGTTAACTCGGCCAAGCGCAGTTTTCATCAAGCCGCAAACTGTTTCCAGTGCAAAAACAAATGCATTCTTTTGTGTCCTTTTTATGTGTTAACTCAGCCAAGAGCAGGATGAGTAGCGCAGTTATCATCAAGCTGCAAACTGTTTCCAGTGAACAAACATCAAAGTGCATTCTTATCTGTCTTCTTTGTGTTAACTCAGCTGAGCACATGATGAGTCATAGCACAGTTTTCATCAAGCCACAAACTGTTTCCAGTGAAAAAAACCATCAAAATGCATTATTTTGTGTCTTCTTTGTGTTAACTCAGCTGAGCACATGATGAGTCATAGCGCACTTTTCATCAAGCATCAAACTGTTTCCAGTGAAAAAACCCATCAAAATGCATTCGTTCATGTCTTCGCTCAGCCAAACGCAGGATAAGTCATAGCACAGTTTTCATCACGCTGGAAACTGTTTCCAGTGTCTTCTTTCTGTGTTAACTCGGCCAAGCGCAGGATAAGTAGTAGCGCAGTTTTCATCAAGCTGCAAACTGTTTCCAGTGAAAAAAAACATCAAAAATGCACTTATGTGTCTTTTTTCTGTGGTAACTCAGCTGAGCACAGGATGAGTCATAGCGCAGTTTTCATCAACCAGTGAAAAAAAACATCAAAATGCTTTCTTTTGTGTCTTTCTGTGTTAACTCAGCCGAGCACAGTTTTCATCAAGCTGCAAACTGTTTCCAGTGAAAAAAAAACATCAAAATGCATTCTTGTGTCTTCTTTCTGTGTTAACTCAGCCGAGTGCAGGATGAGTAATAGCACAGCTTTCATCAAGGCACAAACTGTTTCCAGTGAAAAAAACATCAAAAATGCATTCTTTTGTGTCTTCTTTCTGCATTAACTCAGCCGAGAGCAGGATGAGTTATAGCGCAGCTTTCATCAAGGCACAAACTGTTTCCAGTGAAAAAACCCATCAAAATGCATTATTTTGTGTCTTCTTTCTGTGTTAACTCAGCTGAGCGCAGGATGAGTCATAGTGCAGTTATAGTCTAGTAAGGCATCTTGCAAAACCCAACACTACATTATGACTGGAGGGACAAACTGGATTATGTTGACAAAAAAGATGGGCAGTATCTCAAATACACAAAAGGTAAACGAGTTCTGGTTGAACATCAACCAGTTAATAACATTAAAGAATATTTTGAAAAAATGGCTGAGAAAGTCCGCATAAATGTGTTTCAGGCACGGCAAAATAACAAATGGATTCCCATCGATTGGAAGAACAATTCGTGTAAGTCAATGAACCATATAATTAAACAGTAAAATGGTTTATTAACCATTCCCAAAACGCTTCGAACTGCCAGGAAACCATGACAAAGGAAAAGACTTAAAAATACAAAAACAAGCTCTCGAACAAAATAGCGTGTTGTAGTATTTTTACTTAGAATAACTTGGAATTCTTTGATTTTGTAGTATGTTATTATGTGAGGCAACTGCAAAATGTGGCAGGCAACCCGCGGATGCTTTATCCGCCCCTGCGGGTGTCAGAGTTAATGACAATATAGTTGATGTTCTTGGGTGTAAATATGTTTTTTGTCGACAGACCCACATAAACGCCAGCAATTGCTAGAGTCCATGTCTGGATCATGTAAGCCTATAAATTCACATGTATGTGAGCCATTTAAGCGTAGACTCTTAACTAACTATTTAATGATATTAAACGTGAAAAACCTTCAAACGGCGCGATTGTTCGAGTTGCAAACTGCAACGTTAAATAACATGAAATTGACATCATGGGAAGGCCACTTGCCCACCCAGAGCGGTTGCATTATTAGGGATGGACTTTTGTTTTTTATATATTATTTAGATTTTATTGTAAAACATGTTTAAAAAATACCACAGCCAGCTTTTATCTACACCCAATTTCAATGCCAGTAAATTGTCTTATTGAACAACCGACCCTCCTACTGAAACAAAAAAGGCTGGCAAAGAAAATCAACGATTCTTGCTGTTATTTTATTCCCTACAATTTTTGTTGTGCTAAAACACTGGATATTAATACTAGGGTTAAAATAGCAATAAAAGCCATTTAAAATAGTTCTTATACCAGGAACTTACATTGCAAAATAGCAATAAAATATATTTAAAATATATTTAAAAATATAGAAATAATAGTAATAAAATAGCAATAAAATAATGCCAAATAGCTAAAAAATAGTAATAAAATAATGAAAAATAGCATAAAAATATGAATAAAATGTAAGGACTAAGCTGAAATATAGTGATAAAATAATGGAAAATAGTAAGAATAATATACAATAGCAATAATAAATGTTATATAGTTTGAACTATATATTTACCGGTAACAATTACAGTATATACAGAGAACATGCAATGAGCTAAATGAAAGAACAACATGACTGTAACAAGGATTGGGCTGTAATTAATTTATTAGCTTATAGTAATAGATAATATAACAATATGTTTGCAATTTGGTTTATAAGTCACTACTGCTGTTTGCTTTCGGCTTCTTTGTCTTCCAGTATTCCGAAAAACAAAGTATTAACAATATATTATATTATATATATAATATATATTATAATAACAACATTTTATATACAATCATGTTTTAAATATATTAAATTGAATGCAATTTTTGACAGCTGCTATACTGTATATGAGTGCATTATGGATATTAATTATCTTGGAGTAATCAGGCTTGTTTCTGCTAAATTGCAGTGAATAAGTGGAGTGGGCCAATGGTACTGCCAGCCTCCTTGAGCAGATGATGCGATGTGTTTCTGTTTTACTCCATTCCCTCACTTACGTGTAAAATGGAGTAGTGGAGGAAAATGGAGTAGTGGAGTACAACGAAGCGCCTGACAACTGAGATCTGCATTCTTGTAATCAGGCGCATTTTCCATTTTGCATACACAAACAATTTAAGAAGATAAACAAGGGAATTTTCACATCCATGCTTTCTTTCACATTTGCTTTCTTATGACAACATTAAATATACATTGCTTTGTCAGTTCGCGCATTTTAATAAACCAAACAAAATACATAATAGCGCCAAGCCAAGCGCGTCGACAACCCGAAATCACATTTCTCGATTTTCAGTATTTAGCGAAGGAGCGTATCCCACGGAAAGCTACAAGTGACCTTTCAGATAACTTATCTAGAACCCTAACTCAAAACGAATTGACATTAAAGTTCATTTTAATAGCACCAGAGCTTGATGGCCGAGATCACTTCGAACGCGAAGCACAACACACCGTGATTTTTCAACGCTAACAAAACCTGGCTTACTGTAAAGGAATTGCTGAAAGCCATGTGCATCACAAGCGATAAGGGATGTTTGTTGCAGTGTTCTCTTTAAAAACTTTACATTAGGGTGGATTTAATTCGCTTCAAAACATCACATTGACTTCGGTGTGACTCAAACAAATATGTATCGTCGGTAATCAACAAGATACTTACATAAGAAACGCGCGTGTTGTATACATATTACCGCGCATTTTGTTTGATAAATTTATATTCTTAGTCTTACCTTACCAGTTAAACTTGGAGCTTGAGATGATAGGATAAATAGTCAAACGCCAATGGGAGAAACTCCTTGTCAAACGACCAACTGATCGACAAAACAGAGACACATGAGATGTTTAAGTTTGATTGGAATTCTACTAGTCATTGGTCAGGAGCGGAGAAGTCACATACCCACCCATTAAAGGATGAGTGTCCAGCTAATGCTTTGCGCGCTCACAAGCTTGCTCGCGGTTTTTTCTGTTCATTTGTGACAGTTCTATGCTTTTCATTCTGGTAAAACTTGTGATGACGAGAAATCTAGCAACATATTTTTGGAATTTTGAGCATTCACCTCTTTAGCACAAACATCACAGCACTGACAGCCTTCTACCACAATTTCATGATTGCTGTGGAAATGCTTCAGGATCTCTTGAATGACATTTTTGTTCACTGGTCAGCTCCTTCATGTCATCAGAGCAGCGAGATGCCTAAAAGCCATTATGAAGAAGAATGCTCAAGCTATGTCCAACACGTCCACATTCTTGTAAGTAGCATTCTATTGTTTGAGAGGGACCAAAATGAATGACCTTGCATGCACCTTTTAATCTATTCCCATACCAAATGCAATGGTGCAAATCAGCACCCTCACATTGTTAAGAATACATTTATTACTTTGAATATAAGATATTAGTTTAATATAGAGCATGAAACAGATCTACTCGTTGTTTCTATTATAACCTAAAACACACAGGTCACGTGACCGTGGGAACCTTAACACAACAAGTTGGGGAGTTTCTAGTTTGATCATTATCGTAACATCCTCCCACCGAACAAGAAGACTGCTGGATTCAGTTCTTCCAAAAGTTTTAATCACCGTCTATAAATCTTTTTGGAGGTCGCACCTGCCTACCCGAGCGTGTGGTGATCGGTATACTAGGCACAACATGTTCTGCTCCAATATTTTTATGGAGTTCAGGAGTAGGTGCAGATTTACAAATGGCTTCAGAAAGGTTTGTTGAAGGTGCTATCATAGTGGGTTGTTGTAGCTCTCTAGTTGTTTCCTTAAGTTGGATTCCATACTCATTGGATGATGTAGAGGTTTCAGATTCAGGCTTCTGTTTACTCGTACGGTTCGTCTTTGGTGGTTGTTCAATGGTTTTCTTAAGATGTACTCTATTTCTCCTGTATGTGCGATTCTCAGTTTCAACCTCGTAGGATCTCCCATCTAGTCGTTTGGTGATCATTCCCTTCTTCCACGTTTCCTGTCCTTTAACCAGAGGTTTCATGCGTACCACATCTCCCTCTTCTAAAGGACATAAGTCTCTTGATGACTTATTGTAGTAGTACTGTTGTTTCGCCTGACATTTCTCTTTTGGTAGCTTGACCGTCAAGGTTGGTGGGATTTAGTAGCTTATATGTGGTGGGTAAAAGAGTTCGTGTACGTCTGCCAAAGGATCTTTGGGCTGGGCTGGTTTCGAGGCTCTCAGATGGGGTGTTTCGGTGATCTAGAATGGACATGTATGGGTCTCCTCCTGACATTTTGGCCTTTTTGATGAGTCGTTTTGCCATCTTCACTGCTGCTTCAACTTTCCCCATTAGCTTGGCTGTTTCCTGGGCTGATTGTTCTGTGTTCAAAGTCCCATTGCTGCGCAAATGTGGCGAATTCTTTTGAACTGTACTGTGGTCCGTTATCGCTGACCATTACTTCAGGTAACCCGTATCTTGCGAAGTGGTTCTTTAGCTTTGTGATGATCATTTTAGATGTGGTTTCGTGTAGTCTGTCGATTTCGAAGAAGTTCGAAAAGTAGTCTACAGTGATAAGATATTCTTTACCATGCAGTGAGAACAGATCTGTAGCGACTTTAGCCCAGGCTCGATCTGGCAGGTCGTGTGACATCAGGGTCTCTCTTTGGTTGGAAGTTTCCAGCTCTCTACAGATGTTACAAGAGGCGATGAAATCTTTGATGTCGTTTGTCATGTTTGGCCAATATAAGCATTCTCGAGCGCGGCGTAAGCAACCGTTTGTGCCAAGATGTGATGAGTGGATCTTCTCTTTTATGGTTTTCCTCATGCTGCTGGAAATTACCATTCTCTCTCCTCTAAATATTATTCCGTCTGCGATGGTAAGTTCATCGTTAAACGAGAAGTAGGGGTTTACTTCCGGTGGGAGTGATTGTTTATCATTTGGCCGCCTTCCATAATCACTTTCTTCAGTGCTTGTAGATTGGTGTCTGCTTCTGTGGCTTGCTTGATGAGTGTCAGTCGTTGGCCCGTTATTGGCAAGAACTGCGTCATGTGAACATATTCAATATCGTCTTGAGGTCCCTTAGACGTAGAGGTGGGAAGAAAGGCACGGGACAGTGTGTCAGCCATGAACATCGATTTTCCTTTCAGGTATTTGATACTAATGTCATATTTTTGTAATCTCATTAGCATTCCTTGAAGTCTGCGTGGGGCTTTCATGAGAGGTTTGGATAGGATGGCCTCCAGAGGCTTGTGGTCGGAGTGAACTCTGACTGGACGACCATACGTATATTGGTTGAACTTTTCTAAGGCGAATACGATTGCCGGTGTCTCCTTTTCAATCTGGGCGTATCGTTCTTCGGTATTCGTTAAGGCCCGACTAGTAAAGGCAACTGGCTGTCCTTCTTGCATTAAGGCTGCCCCTAGACCTTGTTGGCTTGCATCACATTGGACGACCAGTTCTTTGGATGAGTCATAGTATCGTAGTACTGGAGCTGATATTACCAGTTGTTTTATCTCTTCAAAAGCACAATCTTGCACGTCAGACCAATTCCATGGCACATCTTTGTGGATCAACTGCCGTATTGGTTGTAGAACATCAGCCAGGTTGGGTAGAAAGGCAGCTAGGTAATTGACGAATCCACAAAGTCGTTGTATCCCTTGGATGTCAGTGGGCTTTGGCATTTCTTTGACTGCTTGGACTTTCTGTGGATCAAGTTTCACACCCTCAGTTGTCAGCAAATGACCCATGAATTAGACTTGTTTAGAACGTAGGTTGAATTTGGTCTAGTTTAGTCGTATACCTGTCTGTTGGCATCGTTGCAGTAGGTTTGTTAGCTTCTGATCATGGTCTTGGATTGCTTGCTCCATGGAGTCACCAACTCCAAATACCAAGATGTCGTTGGCAATTGATAGTACACCACCAATGTCACCAATCGTTTGATGTAGCCTTTTCTGGAAGATTTCGGAGGAAACACTTGTGCCAAAGGGGAGTCATAGCCATCTGAACCTTCCAAATGGTGTAGAAAATGTGGTGAGAAGACTACTTTCCTCATCCAGTGCTACATGCCAGTATCCTGCGTTCAGGTCAAACGTTGAGAACACCTTGGCTCTGGAAGCATGTCATTCAGGATGGGTAGTTGGTATCTTTCTCTTTTCAATGCTTTATTTAAGGGTCTGGGATCTATGCAGATTCTTAGGTCACCACTTTTCTTCCTTGTCACTACAATGTTGTTTACCCAATCAGTGGGTTGTTCTACAGGAGCAATGATTCCATTTGCAACCATTTCTTCAAGGGATTTTTCCAGCTCTGGCTTGAGTGCTACTGGTACTGAGTGGGTTGGCGAGACTACAGGTGTTATGGTCTTATCTACTTCAAAGTGGGCAACACCAGGTAATTGGCCCAGTTCATCATTGAACACAGTTGCATATTGTTTGATGATGGTATCATCTGCTTTGATGGATGCCACTTGATAAAACTTCTTGGTATTCACAGTAATAAGATGCATTTTCTGAATCGCTTTAGAACACAGAATTGGTGTTAGATTCTTGTCGGTGATGATGAAGTTGACTGAGTAGTGTTGTTTAGTCTTTGGGTTGTCTAGTAATAACTTGCGCTCACCAATTGGCTTCATCGCTGCTTTGTTCCACATGAGTAGTGTTTTTGACGAAGGTCTGATAACAGCTTTTCCAACATCATTTTGGTTGATGAGATTTACTGAAGCACCAGTATCGAGCTGAAATTTGACTGGTTTGTGATTGACTTTCATCACTGCGTATATCATAGATTCGTTCACAGTGTTCACACTTACTTGGGTTGCATTGTTAGTGGAGATGTGGTCTATCTCCTCAAATTCAGGTGGGCTTTCACCATATTCGGGCTCCCATCCTGCAGCTATAGCATGAATTATTTTACTAGAGGACCTGCATTTCACAGCAAAATGATTTTTTCCTTTACACTTTGTGCAACTCTTTCCCCAGGCTGGGCATCTTTCTTTCTTCATAACGTGTTGTCTTCCACAGTAGTTGCACTCCCGTGTATTTCCAGGTATATTGGGCATGTCACCATCATCACCTTTGCTCTCCTTTTTAGTTGGTCGTTTAGTAAACACTCTGTTGATTACATTTTCTTTACTGTCAGAGATGTTTTGTAGTTGTTTTTCTGTTGTTTCCATCGTGCGGCATATATCCATACATTTTTTTAATGACAGTTTGTCAGCAGTGAGGAGTTTCTTTCTAGTGGCGGTGTCTGTTATACCGTGACAAGTCTTATCACGTATTAGGCTATTCTCTAGTTCCCCAAAGTTGCATGTTTTAGACAAGGAGCGTAAAGCGGCAACATAATGATCGATTTTCTCACCTTGTTCTTGATCGCGGGTGAAGAAAGTGTAGCGCTCATAAGTTTCGTTTGTTTCGCCCAGACAATATTTCCTTAACACGGCGATAATTTTATCTGCGTCTTCCCTGTCTCCTGCATTTTCAAACGTTAATCCTTCGAGGATTTCCTGAGCGTCTTCACCGAGACGCCTGTCTTGGTTGTCTTGTTGAGTGTGGCGGCTCGAACCTTCGGATGTTGTTCTTTTACGCGAGACGCTACTTCATAGCTCTTCCAAGCTCGCTCAAATCGCTTCCAGTTGCTGGACAGCTTATCACTTGTTCTTAACTTTTCAGGAAAGGGCACGTTCTGCAATACTTTTGGTGTTAAATTCGAGATAACTCCTTCTTGCAGTGGGTTTTCCTCAGGGGCCTCTGCCATATTTTCTTGCTGAAATTTCTCTTGTATTTAATCCAGTGATGAATTAGTTATGAATCTTGAGAAATGACCAGTAGGGTTATCAATTCTCATCCCACCGCTGCCACCATGTTAAGAATACATTTATTACTTTGAATATAATATATTAGTTATAGAGCATGAATGATGAAACAGATCTACTCGTTGTTTCTAATAACCTAAAACACACAGGTCACGTGACCGTGGGAACCTTAACACAACAACTCTAGTGAGAGTTTCTAGTTTGATCATTATCGTAACAACGTACACTTGAATTCGGCAGGGGTTAGGATCTAAGTTGTTTGGGGGTTAGTGGTTATTTGCATGGTTATTTTGGGGTTAGTGGTTATTCGTATGGTTAAGTGACAAAATTCTGACGATTATAGACCAACTTCATGCAGGGCATTTTTCAGATAGGATATATTCACCTAAAAAGGTGCTATTTAGATGGAGCTCAATGAGAAGATCATTTTGGTGTTTAAATTTTCAAAATTGATCCACTATAGCCAAAGTTATAGAGAATAATTTGGTATATAAAACCATATAGCAGCAATATGGCACCAAATACAAACATTTTAACACAAAATATATACTTATTTTAGGTTATTTTAGCAATCACTAATCAAAACACAATAAAACTTGGCATACATGGGTAAAAACATATACCAAATCCAATGGTGTATTTTTAATTTTGTGGTAATCATACTCACCATCAAATTATGTGGTCAATCACTAGTATCAAAATACTTATTTTAGCAATTACCATTTGAAACACAATAAAACTTGGCACAAATGGGTAATGACATATGCTGAAACCATTAGTGATATTTATATCGGCAAAGTTGTGGTTGCCATCGTAACCATACTCACCATTAGTTTCTATGGTCAATCGGTACAAAGGAATACTATTTTAGTTGATATAGACATTTTAGTCGTTACAGACCTTATAGTTTATACATACACAATATTTTTGTAATTTTTTCAAATTGTGTTGCTATATATGGCAATTTGGTTACCATGACAACCATTTTAAGCAAGATTATATCTGGATATGTTGACTCCGAAGTAGAATAATTCAATAGTCTGTATAAGGACAACCATAAACATCAGGTCCTAACTATAACCAAACCTCTTGTGTCACATGGTCTTGTTACGGTACCACTGGACAGCGGTCATTTTCATAATCAACAAAATGTCAGTGATTGGAATCCTTGTCGAATTTGCTGAACCTCCGTGTTGTGAAACTTAAGGTGAGTTTTTATCGCAGTCTGCATTTTACACCAAGTCTGTAGTTTTAGTCTGCATTTTATACTTGGTCTGCAGATTATACTGACCGGTTAAGGGAATGCCCAGGGTGGATTTCCAAGCAGAGGAAAGATACAGAGGAACAAGGAAGACAACCCCTTACTGCGCAACCACAGAATGGTCATCCTGCCATTGATCCAGGAACTTTGAATGAGAAGCAGCGACTGGCTTATGATATTGTAACATCCCATGCTCAAAGTGTTGAGACATCTGAACCAGTTTGTATGATTGTCTGTGGAACTGCTGGGACAGGTAAGACATACCTAATAAATGCTTTGAAACAAGTGCTTGGAGAGAAATGCTTAGTAACAGCAACTACAGGCATAGCAGCATTTAGTATAAATGGCCAGACATTGCATTGCTCCAATTCACGACCATAGAGAGCTTCAGGGTGAGTCGTACAGCGTCTACAGTTAAAATTAGAAGGTAAGACTTACCTTATTGTTGATGATTGGTCACAAGATGTTCTCTTGGCTAGACAATAGATTACGTGCTGGTATGGGGAATCAAAATAAGCCATTTGGTGGTGACTTTGGTCAGTTGCCACCAGTCTGTGATCGAGCATTATATGTTTCTGGGAATGGGTCGATTATTAGTGATCATGGGCATAGTCTCTATCGTTTATTTAACACTGTTGTTATTCTTGATGATATTATGCGACAGCTGGCAGCACTGAGGATGAGAAAGTTACGGAGGAAGATTGGCGTCTCACCCAATAATGTTGACATGGTTGAATTTAATACAGCAATTAGATTGTACTTTGATTAGAAGAGTGTGGCTGAGTACAACTATGAAAAGCTGAAAAGTACTGGACAACCAGTAGCAAAGATTCAGGCAAAGCAATCTGGCCATGGTGCCTCCGCAGCAAAAAATCAGATGAAGCTGGAGGTTTAGATGCAGTCATGTTTCTTTCAAAGAATGCAGAGGTCATGCTAATATCCAACCTTTGGGCAGACGTTGGTCTATGTAATGGCTCATTTGGAGTGGTTGAGCAGTTTTGGTATGCGGAGGCTGCAGGACCTTCAAGTTTACCAATTGCAGTGTTGGTACATTTCCCTGGCTACACAGGACCAGCATTTATCAATGCTTGTGAGAAATGCCTAACAGTGCCACCAAAGGTATTTGAATGGATGGTTGATGGCAAGTACTTGTCACGAGAGCAAATTCCTTTGAGATTAAGGTATGCAATGACCATCCACAAGTCGCAGGGACAGACTTGACCAAACGTTGTCGTTGACCTGGGTAAAGGTGAGAAAGTGGCTGGATGTACATTTGTAGCTACATCAAGGGTAAGATCTATTAATGATATTGTGTTTGAGCCAATGACATTTGATCGTTTGAGAGCAATTGGCAGGAACAAAAATATGCAAAAAAGAATTGAGGAAGAGCAGAGGCTTGTGTTGCTATCAGAGCAAACCCTACAAAAATATAGTCACGAGTAATGTTTTGAAATATTATTGGCTAAAGTTGCCAATAGATTCGGTGGAAACAGTATATTCCAGATGACGAGTGTGACAAGGTAAACTGGCCGGGTGCAGACATATATAGTACATGTATATACTGCACGACATTGGCCGGGTGCAGACATGTATAGTACATGTATATACTGCACGACATTGAATCCCCTAGCTACAGGTCACATTTTTTAAATGTGTTTTGGAGGGGTGCCGCAGGACACATTTTTTCAAATGTGTTTATGACGGATTGATTTGCCTGGTACTGGACACTTTTGTGTTTTCGAGTTGGTGCACTGGGTGAATTCATTGCGTTTGCTTTGAATTTGCTTTCGAGTTATTTGCCTGTCGAGGCATCACTGGGTGAATTCACTACGGTTTGTTTTGAATGTGCTTTCGAGTCAATCTTGCTGTCGCTGGATACAATCTAATTGACTGTGTTTTCGAGCGAGCGTCCTCAAGTGCAGAGACTTTTTGAGTCTACTTTAGAGGGATAAAAGGTATACACATTTTAGTCACATGTGTGCTATGTCTGTACCTACTGAAGCACATTTCAGATGTTCTTGAGGTGATATGAAAAAGGCCGGCCAGTTGATAATAAAATTCATTTCATAGCTATCAAACTACAAAAAAGAAATTTACAACATTGAAATGTACAAGGTATTATTTTTCCTATGCATGCATTGCTTGCAGTAATATGAACTTTTGGTCATTGTTAAATATAATTTTTTTAAGTGTTTAATTTTCTCTAAGTGTTTCATGGTATGGCTATTATGTATAATATGTTCCAAGATCTTACATGTAATACATGTTAGTGAAATTGGCCTGTAGTTGCTGGGATTACTTTTCCCTCCTTTTGATAGACACCACAGATGTTAGCTTCCCTCCATTGTTTAGGTAAGATAGCGTTATCGATAGATGTTTGGAATATGTTGGTAAGTATTGGTGCAATTTCAATAGCAGACATCTTTAAGAGCCATGGATACAATTGATCAGGTCCTGGGACCTTATTCATATCTCAACTCCTTTACAGTTGATTCTAAGTGGTTGGATGTTAGGTACTCCACTATTCCCAAGAGTTGGTACATGGCTCAGGTCCTCGTCGGTGAATACACCAGCAAATTGTGAGTTTAAGTCCTCTGCTTCACTTACCACTGATCCATTGATCTCTAGGTCGGCCATACCCACTTTTTCACTTTTCACCTTTATATATAGGACCAGAATGACTTCGGTTTATCTTTAATAGATTGAACCAGGAATTTTTATGTATATTCGTTACGCGACCTTAACAACTAATTGTGTAGTCTTTTCCTAATTGATCTAAAATTTGCCCAATCTTGATGCTTCTTTGTTCTCTTGGCTTTATTGTACAATTTCTGTTTCTTTCTGCACATACGGCGATGGGAACAATTGAACCAAGGAAGGTTATTTTTTTCCATAGTATCTTGCATTGCTTCAACAAACTTAGACTATTTTTCATCCACTGAGGCATTTAGAAGACTATCCATGTAGAAATTACAAAATGACAACATGTCTGATTTAATTATATCAATGTTAGCTTTTCTCCTGATGTAGGCTTTCTCTTTTGTGTTTTTTCCCCTTTTGGCTTTAAGCACCATGTCATGCATAAATCCAGGATGTTTTCAGTGTTTCCTTGTTGATATTATGGTCATTAACAATTTGTAGTGGCTTTCTTGCTGTTTACATGCAAGATGGATAAGTTAAGATAGTATTATTAGTCCAATTGATATTTGGAATATTTAAGTCTGCAGCAAGAATGTCATGGCTATTGATTCTGTGTCCCATCTTTAAAAGTGATATGCCAAGGCTTGTTTTGTCTTTGCCATTTGGATTATAGTAGGTACCAAATAGGATTGACTTCCTACCCTGTACTTGGAGCTGTGTCCACAACATTTCACAATCTGACTCAAGATCAATCTTCCTGGTGACGATTAAGTCACTTATAATTGCTTGTAGGACTCCACCATGATGGCTAGGTGAATCTCGATCTCTTATAAATATTGTGTAGCCAGTTGGGAAGATTTCAGTATCATAAATATCTGCCGATAACCACGTCTCTGTTCCCATAATTATATCAGGGTTGTAGGTTGATACAATATGTTCAAGGTCAGCAGTTTTAGATTTTATACTCTGGAAGTTGGTAAGTAAGCATTTAGATTTTGTTTTGGTGGAATCTTTTTTATCTGCTTTGCTATGAGAGGCCTGTGATCTTTGTCTGTTTCCATTGTTATTTGGAGATGAAGTATCTGTCCATAACAGGATCTAACGGCTATATGCATATTTATAGGCAACCTATAGGATCCTATAGGAAACATATAGTCAATTGGAACATTTTCTATAGGCGACCTATAGAGAAACCTATTAGCCTATAGGTGGAGTGGATCTTGTCCATCTAAAGACATTTGAGAACACACATTGTTAACGAATTGGGAACTGTTCCAATGGACCTTATTGTAAACAAACAGCAGATTCCTTATTGGAACTACTTTGTACCCTCTGCAGAGCTGCTGCTGCTGACGTGAAGTAGAATAGAATGGCCTGTAGATGAGCGTTGTTTGTATTTAGCAAATCCATTAATGTTGTTGTCATACAGTGTAAAACACTGCTTAGCCAGTAATTTGAATGTTTGTTCTCCATACCAAGATCAAGGAAGGTGATATGCTGTTTCTGTATTCTATCACTAACCAAGACTTTGCTACGTTTACTGTTGGAGTATTCATCATAAAAATCCGAAATCTTGTCAGTGCTTGTTAGATCAGCATGGCATGTTGAGTTCAATATGAAGCTGAAAAATGGGACGAAGTTACGTTTACGCAGTTGGCGCAAGAGTAATTTGCTCCTCTTATTTTAGAAAGACTTTCACAGAATTCTACACAATCACAATGGAATAGTTCTTGGCACATTGTACAAGAAATGGTAGTGATATTATCTCCACGTATAATCACTATCTGAGCTACCAATGAACACCTCGACCTTTAATAATCGATGTGACTTTTTGTTAGGGCAGATCCCTTTTCGAATAGAAAATACTCATTGATCAGATGTCTTGTTCCAGATTGTGAGAAAATTAGTGGCAGTAATGTGTAATTATCCCATGTAAATACCGGCAAACGTAAGCACAATAAATTTGCAATCGTTGCTGTGGACCCGTACAAATGGTCGTTTCACGACAGAAGATGACGAAATATGCAAACACACGTTTGCATGCCAGCCAGCTGCTCACCACGTTGAATTCATTTAAGTTATGCAAATTGTACTAACATTTACGATTAATCGCATTTACTTCAGCAACAAAACAGAGAGAACATACACACCCATTCGCTGTGACAAAACAATTAACCTGAGAGGAATGACTGCAAGTGCACGTTACTTGCAGACATTTTTTGCAAGGAATAGTAGCTGAGCGTTCAGTTTCCGAACCAAAAACACAGGCCTTTTCCACTTACCTGTACACTATTTTGGAAACTGGTTCATGGAAAAATAGTATTTAGTGGTTGCTTGCTATTGATTCAATGAATTGCAAATTACGATTATTCTGGTTGTTAATGGCATGTTATCCAAGATCTCCTGTTCTTGTTTATTTTTACTGAATGTTAAACGTAAACATTAGAGTATTTGGTCTCACACTTGGGTTTTTGGAGGTTCTGTTTGTATTGTAACACAAGGCCATCGCGATTTCCAGCTGCAGAATTGGATGTTCAGAGCCCATGATAACAACATCCCTCGTCAGTACGATTCATATAACTGTGGAGTTTACAGGGGCGGATTCAGACAGGTTTATCAGGTTTGTACAAACCTGTAAAATTTTCCCAAAAATATTTTATTTCTCCCCCATTTAGTTTCCAAGAAATACTTAAACATTATTTTACAACAGTTTGTATGTCAATCTAAGAAATGCTTTACAGAAAACAAAAAAATCGCTATTTTTCTGGTTGAACATGCTTCATTTTTACCGGCCGCCGCATTCTCCGTGGCGTGTGAAAGCGGAAAATAGGTCGACGGCTGCGTGCAGTACGCCCCACGCAAACCGATTGAAAAAAGCCTGCGAGCGACCACAAACCGGTCAGTGTCTGCCGTGTGAGCCTACAAACCGGTAAATATGCAATACTATTGGCTAAAATTCACACAAACCGGCAACAAACCTCTTGGAAGTGTCCCACTTGCGAAGCTTGGTGACTAATTTAGTCGCGTTGCCATGCGTTGCTAACAACAGTTTCATAATATTCAGTTTCATATAACGTGCGCTTTCTTTCGAATATGAATATGCTACTACTTGCTCTTGTGAAAGGTCTATATCTGCACTACGAAGGCTAAAAACTTGGTTGAGATCCTCTATGACAAATGAAAGACTGACTGGCTTAGCACTAATGCATGTTCATAGGCATATACATCTAGATATTGATGATATCATTGATAATTTTGCCAGAGCAAATCCAAGAAGAATGCATCTACTTGATGTTGTTTCGTCTGATGAATTGTGACAGTTGTTTGATATGTATTAAGTTTTATTATATTTATATAGAATGGCCTATTTGTACTTTTGTATACAAATAACTGCTGGGCTTATTAATTATGATGCATGATATTTTCTTATGATTAGATATTCATTATATAGTATTTCTTACTAATAAAATTGTGTTTATAACATCAAGTGACTTCTGATATTTGAAATGAATTAGAAAACAAAGTACACTCTGACTAAGTGATTTTTTATGAGAAAAATGGATAAATAAAAATAGTATTTTAAATGCAAAGGAATTTTAAGAAAATATATCCCAGAAATTGCTGGAAATGCCTATTTCAAGCTTCCCTAAATCAAAAAGTTTTTGGGGGGCATACCCCAAACCCCCCTAGAAGGATCGCGGCAAAGCCGCGATATCGCACCTGCGGTGCGAACCGCTTCACAGATAATTGCCATTACAAACCTGTTAAATTATAACCTGTATCCGCCCCTGGTTTATGCTTGTATGAACGCCTATTGCTTGGTTAAGCAAGCAAATAATCCTATCTATACAAGCAAAGACATGAACAACATTCGCTATTGGATGGTAAACTTCCTAAAGAATGTACCTGCAGCTAACAGAATCCCGACAAAGCCTGTTTCCAGCGAGATACCATTGGTTAATTATTTTGAAGTCAACCAGTCAGATATATTGCAAAAGATTCCCTTCACTGAAATCTCCGAATTTTTTCGTGAAATTAGAGCCTGGTAAACTGCAGAACTATAAACTTTCAAAAAACAACGATGCTAGTCATACGCCTGGATTGGTTTTCAGAACCTAACATCATGTGATCCACCAATGCTAGGTAAATTAGAACAAAATCTGGCAGGTACTTACTTCATTTGCCTTCATGCCTCATTGATTCTTTATACAGCTTTGCAACATTGTCTTCATTTCCATATCTCCATGGATTAGTGGAAATATCAACTGGATTACATATGCTTTGTATGAATGAATCTGTGTATTCACACTTTCTATTTATTATTTTGCCAAAATTAGAAGCTGTCAATCTGAATCGCCTTTCTTTTTTCCAAAGTACGTTCTTCGCTTGGCCTAATGTATTACTAAATATCTCGTGAGAGTTACATGTACAGGAAGTATGAGTTCCTTGTGATTGTCTTCATTAACAGGCTTTTTCTTGATACATTTCAGTGGTAAGTCCGGAAATGATAAACCACAAGTTTTGTTGACATTACTTGGCGTTAATATTGCACGATGAGACTGAATTTGATCACTTTTTTGATGCATTTCCAACAATGAGCCATTAACGACAACTCCCACTATTGTGTTGGTGACTTGAATATTATCTACTGTGCATGGAATAACTTTTGCATATGGGATGTTTGACTTGCTATCCTGTAATTTTTTACTCATTTCGTGTAGCCTGTTGACATCGATACATCGCTTTTCTAGT
This sequence comes from Chrysogorgia sp. JL179-B06, assembly GCA_035772405.1. Taxonomy (NCBI): domain Eukaryota; kingdom Metazoa; phylum Cnidaria; class Anthozoa; order Scleralcyonacea; family Chrysogorgiidae; genus Chrysogorgia; species Chrysogorgia sp. JL179-B06. The sequence continues at coordinate 1,278,169 of JAYKKM010000121.1, forward strand.
GGCCTTCGGTCAAACAAACAAAGTAGACACTAAACCTTGGCATTTGTTATTGGCAACTACTGAAACATGTTTTGGTCTTGCAAGTTCGGTTTCCATCACTGGTTTGTGAATAACCTTTCGTTTGTTATTGGGTTTTCCCCACGCTCGAGGTTTTGATGTCTTCGATTTAATTGATGGCACATGGGTGAAATTTAGACAACAGTATTCATCTAGAATCCATATCGTTGCCACAACAACATGTAGACTTGCTATAAACGAATATAAAGCTTAGCTGATTAAAAGTCCAATGTACATAATTAAATTAAGGTGGTCTTGGGCACTATATTTTGAAAAAATATAATTTTCAAAACAGTCATTTTATACATCATTAACCATTGCTATTTCGTTTTCTGGTGTTATTTTTTTCATTTTCTTGACGGAAAATGTATAGATATTGGAAAATAGCTGCTTTTCTGTAATATAGTCCCTTAGCAACCACCATAGCAACGAGATATTATTGTTGTATGGCGAGCATTGGTCCTTTGCATAATTAATTTTTGTCCCAAACGAGTACCCAGCTACCCCTCCTTAGTTCTACTATGATTTTAAGCCATTTCATTTGAAATTACACCAAGTACAAGGGGGTTAAAATGAATGATGAAGGCTCGTTTATTTTTTCATGACGGCCATCTTGTATTCATTTTCGAAAAGCTTCTTGTATACTATTTAGTTTTAGCATTTATACTATTTCTAAATGCCAAGAACACGTACAAAGAAACGTAAATTTCAGGGGAATCAACATCCAAGCCCAAAGTGTGCAAAGCTGAGCGAGAATCACTCTCAAAGTAGCGAAACTGAGCTGAGTACAAGCGAGGGAAATGTACTTCCTGCCCAAGTTCAAGATGAAAGACCAGAGGAAGTCCCTACGACACCGCAATCAGCGTCTGCCCGAAAAATTGGGAGAAGTAATGGTTCGTCAACTCCAATTGTGAATGAGAATGAAGTGAGTGGATTTTGCATTATGGATATGGGAATTCTGAACAACATCTTCAAGATGTTACCATGCAAAAATTGCTTTGAATTTGAATTAACATTGGTTAGTGATATTACCCAACGTATGGGATGTGCATCATGTTGTTCTCTTCAGTGCAATTCCTGTGGATGGACTGAAACATTTTATACTTCAGAACAAGTGGGCCATTTCTTTGATGTCAACCGAAGAATGGTATATGCAATGCGATCGATTGGTTGTGGACTAACAGCAATGAAACGTTTTTGCACGACAATGAACATGCCAGCACCAGTGGGGACAAAGCCATATGCCAGGCATACAAAAGTCATTCTACGGGCTGTAAAAGATGTTGCTGAAACCTCAATCAATGATGCTGCCAAAGAAATTCACAATTCTAAAAGCCAGAATGAGGATGATATTGTAAAGACTGCTATATCCTGTGATGGAACATGGCAGAGAAGAGGGTTCTCCTCTTTACATGGCTGTGTTACTGCAATTTCCATGGAAACTGGAAAAATTCTTGATATAGAGCCATTGAGCAAGGTTTGTCATCAATGCAAGAAGCAGGAAGGTAAAGATGACACAGTGGAAAGTAGACTCTGGAAAGCTGAGCATGCACCAAAATGCAAGTCAAACTATAGTGGATCTGCACCTGCTATGGAACCCGAACGAGCTAAGAGAATTTTCAACCGTTCAGTCATCACTCATAATCTTCAGTATGATGAATTTTATGGAGATGGAGACAGTAAGAGTTTTAGTGCTGTTGAAAATATTTATAAAGAAGAGTATGATGTCATTGTAGAAAAGAAAGAATGTGTTGGACATGTTCAAAAACGCCTTGGGACAGCATTGCGTAAACTAAAGAAAGAGAAGAAAGGACTAGGTGGAAAAGGCAAATTAACTGACAGAATCATAGACAAACTCCAAAACTACTATGGTATTGCTATTAGAAGTAATAGTGGTAATTTGGCTGAAATGAAAAAAAATGTGCTCGCCACATTGTTTCACTGTGCTTCAACAGACAAACGGTCTTTGCATTCCTATTGTCCCGACGGTGAGAATAGCTGGTGTCGTTACAAGAGAGACCTTGCTAACAAAACCAGCACTTGCAAACATGGCAAAGGTTTACCTCTGGAAGTTATTGCTGAGCTTAAACCTATCTATGCTCGCCTTAGTGATGATGACCTTCTGAGGAAATGCTTGGATGGGAAGACCCAAAATCAGAATGAGTCTTTCAATGGGATGATTTGGAATCGAATTCCTAAAACTGTGTTTGTTGGAACAGATTCATTTCAGTTGGGAGTGTATGATGCTGCGGCTCACTTCAATATTGGTAACAAAGCCACAGTTGAAGTTCTACAAACTCTTGGAATAAGTCCAGGAGCATTTTGTGTTGCCGGGGTTCAACAAGCCGATAATCTTCGTGTGCAGAAGTCAAACTACAAAGTTGACGACAACAACAAAACCCGAAGAAAGGTCCTCAGAGGTAAAAGGAAAGGCCAAGCAGACAAAAACCAACAAAACGAAGGAGAAACATATTCAAAAGGAGCTTTTTAGGTATTCTTTTGACAGTCAGTTTGCTTGGTAATGTGTAATGTTCATCGCAAAACATTATTCAAAACTTTAAACTTGATTTTCTTATAACAGCTCAAACTGTACTCGGGACGCTCTTCAGCATTCAATATTTGTCCTATTGACATGAAATTTTCAGGATTTGATCAGTGCAACTGACTCTAAAACCTAAACCTTCAAAATCTTATATATAAAAAATATATATCTTTGAAAATTCTGATTTTTAATTTGGATTTTGGCACAGTCACAAATAAAATATTTTTTTAACTGTTAATATATGTATTTTTTATTTTTTTTGAGGTTCACTATTTGGATACACATATTGACTTCACATTTAACCTATTTTTTCTTTTAAATGACTTTACTTTTCTTTCAATCATGTCCCGAGCAAGTGCTATTTATTACTCCCTTGGGGGTCATTTATTGGTTGCCATGGTAACAGCACATGTAAAAGTGTGTGTTTTGGTATCAACAATGGATATCCTATCAATTCCACCCAAAATCTGTTTCAAATTAGTGATATTAAAGATTTTGATTTCTCGTGTCCAAGACCACCTTAATAGCATGCATGCTGGGTTTTCCCTAATTCTTTTTATTCCGGGCATGTTGACGATTGGAAATGATTAAGAAATGCTCTTACCTTGCCGGACACTTTAACTTTTGGTTCATTGCTGTAGGAGTTAACCATAACTTTAACTTGGTATTTTACAGACTTAAACATCGTTCCCCAGCACAACGCACAAACAATATACCATGTTTGCTTTGTGGCGTGTCTGCAAGTCGTGAACGAAATTTTTCATGAAAAATCCCTTTGTCAATGGCTTATCTACAACAGAAAGGTGGCGGTATTTTTGCAAACTTTTCCCTGAGTTCTTTGCCAAATTGTAAAGGTCGCTGGGATTAAAACTTGGAAGGGCTGTCAAGTCATCAGAAATGTCACTGTCGCTTGTTGGAAATTGTGAAAAGTTATCGTTCGTAGGTTCGTTGCTGGTGCTTTGTTGACAAGAACTTGTTCGAGTTTAGACTTTTTTTTCTGGATTTATCTGGGTCCGAGTCAACAATTTTATCTCTTAGCTCAGGTATGGCATTGAAATTATTAACTCGCGATACGAGCTTGTCTTTCTTTCCCGCGATTTTGGCTCTGCGACACGAAAACCAGAACTTTAATTGCTTTACTGTCACTTGTTTTGGGTCTTTCCCATTGAGAGAAGCTCCTGGTATATCTTCTTCAGTCAGCGTTGAATAAAATTAGTTCGCGTTTTCGTTTTCAAGTGAAGTAGGCTAGCAGCATTGGTACTTTTGTTCTCACTTTCAGGATTTAAATTTCCCGCCATGTTTGTTTATTGTTGGTCTGGGACCTCGTTTTCATGTAGCATGACGTAATTATCGAAAAGGTCTATTGTCGCAATGTAGCTTCCCCGAGAATGTTTGCTGAAGATACAAATATAAGTTTTGCAGCCAATACATTAGAAATTAAGTGTTGGACAAACATTTTAGCTTACGTCAGAGGAAAGTAATTTTTAATCAGTGAAATAAAGCTTGTTTTGTCTCTGACTCTACACTATATAAGAAATTGTTCATACTACTTAAGGTGACAAACTCTTCTTTTTGTAGAATATTGCTAAGGAGAGTTAATAAACTATAATAGAGTTTTGTATTGGGTCATCCCAGAAATATTCCTACTGTACTTCCGGCAGTCCTCCCCTCCTTTTCAGGCATCCTAAATTTCCTCTGTGGAGGGAGCATGGATCTTTTCTTATAACTGTAAATACAGCAAAAGGTAGAATTGTTCATATTCATTTTGTTGCATATAATGTAAAATATTTTTAGATGAAGAAAGCTCAGAAAGAAGGGAAGTGAATATTGGTGAGCATATACAAAGCAATTACTTATGAAATATTAAAAATCTAACAAAAATGTCTACAAAGAATTTTTGAATGATTCATGGTCTTGTTACAATGATTGGAATACATTTTTATGCAACTTGTAGGGGAATGCATCTGTATATCCGCCATGAATTGTTTACAATTATGTGTTTATAATTATGTGTGTGCTGCCTGGTGAACTGTCTGCAAAGGCCATTACTAAATGGTTTTGGCATCATGATGTCGAAGATGAACTTTTGAATCACAATTTGAGAGACAAGTGGTTATTTTCTGACAAGAATACTTCACATTATCAGGAATATTTGATGATGCAATGCAGTTTGTTGACCGAAAGCGCTGTGAACAACTGTATTTGCACAACTACTCTGATCACTGTAAAGCTAAAGGTACATATAAAATCCATTCTTGTGTTGCAGCCTGCAGGTTCTTAGCATGGTGTGATATCTACTGTGCGATAGGTTTTAGAGCGAACGAATGACAAAAATTAAAGCCCAGCATAAAACAGGAATGTAAGACATTGTAGAAGTATAACAAAATTTCTTAAGGTTGTAATGTTTCATTGCTTTACACAACATCATCAGAGAATGAATGATGTGTCAATAATTACGGTATATACATATAAGCTATTTAAGATTCAAGATTTATTAAGTTTTACACGTTTTCATTATAAATTACAAAAATTAATTATAAAAGTTACAAGTTCAAACAGGCAAGGAGAAGTTAATACAAAGGTTTTACCATGCGCAGTGGCCAAAGTAGCTGTAAGCTTTCGAGTTGGTCACTGCTATGTTTAATTACTATTCAAAATTATTAAGGACGGTAGCTAATTACATAGATAATTAAGTCTCCACAATAGTGAGAATTACTGATCTATTTATACTTTTGTTTGCGAAATGAGCAAAGATTGACTATATATTTTCTTAAATAAAGAAATTGATTTTAATTGTTTAATTTCATTATCGACAGTCTCCCAAATTTTAGACGAAGCGAATAAAAAGGTTTGAGTTCCATAATTAGTTCGGGCATTTGGTAGCAAATCTAGTATTGTATGAGTGTCGCGATGATGCAAGAATAATAGTGTCAGAAAATATTATAGGTAGTTTACTTTTTTCATTTAAAACTTTATAAGTAAATACTGCTAATTTGAGTTTGAAAACATTGTCTAATTTAAGAATACCTAATAGTAGCCTGTAATACAATGTAGCATTCTCTCGTTTGTCTGCAAAGAATATACTTCTAATGCATTTATTTTTACATGATTTCAATTTCTTCAATTTCTTCAATTTCGAGGCATAAGCATTTCCCCAACTAATCAATCCATAGTTAATATAGGGATAGATGTATGGCGTTATATCCCCGCCAAAATTCATGTTTTCAATTCAACATTGATGTTTACGTTCAACATTGTTGTTTACCTGTTCAACATTTGAGGTTCAATATTCAACATTGTTCTTTCGTGATGCTACATTGTTGTTACTATGCAACATTCAACTATTCAACTTTCGGTTATGCGACATTCAACTTTCGATCATGCGACATTCAACTTTCGATCATGCGACATTCAACTTTCGGTTATGCGACATTCAACTTTCGATCATGCGACATTGAACTTTCGGTTATGCGACATTCAACTTTCGATCATGCGACATTCAACTTTTGGTTATGCGACATTCAACCATTGAACTTTCGGTTATGCAACATTCAACTTTTCACGCTTGATAGAAAACCGCTGAACGAACAAGCGGTGGGCTCGACACATAAAATTCAACATGGCGGCTTATATGAGAGCGTACGAGATCATTCAACAGACAATTACAACTCTAGATGAGCGTCAGCCGCTCAGTTCGTTTGAAGCTGAAGCAATAACACTAAGGCTGGATTATCTAACTCGAAATCTGGTAAACCTTGATGGTAGGCTTGCACAAACTGACGCAATTGTTCGACTTTTGGAGGAGACCATCAGCTACCTAAATGATATGGATTCGGAATTCGCTGGTGCGATTGAGTTTGCCCCAAAAATATTTTCTGGAAATCGTGGACGGCCATCGTTTGAAATAGGATAAGAACAGCTGTCTTTTCTTATCGATCAAAGCTTCACAGTTCCCACAATTGCTCAGCTATTTCGAGTGTCTATGGTCTGTCTATATCAGGTAGATTTTATATTAACAATAGACCATGGTCACTACGAACCATTCCATTTCTGTCCATCCATTTAATCTTAGGGACGAGATTTCTGGATTTCTTGGGGGTGGCATAAAGATATGTTTGTTATGAATAGTCTGCGAAAGCAGACTCTGTCCTCACCCCCCTCCCTCCTGGTGGATGATCATCCGCCAGGGGGGTTGAGGACAGAGCCTGCTTTTGCAGACTAATCATAACTAAGTTAATGACTGTTTATATGCTTGGTAGGAACCAGAAAATGTTGCCTGTCTTGTCAAAAATTGATACTTATTGTTCTGTTCCAAATTGCAAGTGATTGTGCTAGTTGTGGTAGAGCTGGTTAGCAGGCTCTGACCACAACTTTAAATATGTTTCCGGCTCATCCATGTATTATCCCCACAATATTGCCCCATTTACGTTATTCGCTAAAATTATGTTTTAAATATGTTGATGTTCACGTAACATTTGTCCACAAGGTACATACAGTAATTGCAGCAATGAAGAATTGGATATAGTTACCAGAGATGCACAAAGAGAACATTCTGGAATTGGCCTAAGGATGCTCATGGGTTATATGAGAAGCAAAGGCATAAGAGTCCAGTGGGAACGAGTTAGACAGTCGCTTCTCAGAACAGACCCAACTGGGGTCCATCAAAGGTGGAGGGAGTCAATTAGAAGGCGCAAGTACTGGGTGCCTGGACCCCAAGCACTGTGGCATATAGATGGAAACCACAAACTTATAAGGTGTGTGGTATCAGCTTTTTCTTAATTTTATGTAATTTATTTTAATAGTTGGACCAATTGACTCTCAATCTTGTAAATGTAAATATTTTGCAGGTGGAGAATTGTTGTCCATGGAGGTGTTGATGGCTACACACGACTACCAATTTATTTGCATGCGTCTTCAAATAATAAAGCAGCAACAGTTCTCCAACTTTTTACAAAAGCAGCTGAAGAATATGGCCTACCATCACGTGTTCGCTGTGATAAAGGAGGTGAAAACTACGATGTAAGAATGTACATGTTGAACCATCCAAATAGAGGACCAAATAGAGGGAGTATTATTGCAGGTAATATTCAGTGACAGTGTTGGAAAATAATTATCATGAGGAAATTTTGATTCATCTCTTAGTATTTCGGAAGGACTAGATAGCAATCTTTACTATCTGACCAGATATCAGATAGGCATGGCCGGATATTATTTAGCACAAAATTGGTCATGTAAATAATATTAGATCAACTCAGTTAATGCACAATATTTAATGTAGCTATTATATACTGATTCTACTACTAGCTGAGTATCAACATTAGCTGAATATTTAAAGTGCCTATAATGTCTGTGGGGATTTAACATATTTGTAATCTATGGATTATCCTGAGATAAATTGCAATATATCTTGTCAGCTGAAAATTTCATCTTTATAGACTTTTTTTGCTGTTAAAGTTGACGGAAATTTGAAGTAATTTCCGTCAACTTTAACAGCAAAAAGTCTATGAAGATGACATTTTCAGCTGACAATATATATTACAATTTATCTCAGGATAATCCATAGATTACAAATATGTTAAATTCCCACAGACATTATATGCATTTTAAAGTATTATCATTCTGTTTTTGCAGGCAGAAGCACTCACAATCAAAGGATTGAACGGCTCTGGAGAGATGTATACAGTGGTTGCCTTTCCCTATTTTATCAGATATTCCAATACCTGGAAAGGAATAATTACCTAGATGCTGATGATGAAATTCACATGTGGTGTTTACACATGATTTATCTTCCAATGATCAACAAACACCTAGAATCTTGGAGAGCTTCGTGGATTCATCATCCAATACGGACCGAGGGTAACAAATCTCCAATGCAATTGTGGATTGGAGGACTTCACAACACCCAATTTGGTCAGAATATGATGAGTCATGCCCAAGAACCAGTTACAGAGGTAACTCACATACACAATATTTATTAGTTTTGATAATACCCGTACATTTTATAAATGAAATAATGTCAACCTTCCAATATGTCATTTGCATTCATATATATTCTTGAAGGACCTTCTTCTTGTGTTACAGTATGTTCTTACGTCTTATGACCTAATTTCGGATGAGGGGCTTATGAATACAATGTATATACATGTATATATTATATTTCTTATAAACACACCCCATATCTAAAAATGTCTGTACATAAAGAACAATATTTTGTACTGTATTTCTTTCATGATGTAGGAAGAACTTATTCAATATGGAGTAGATTGGGATGGACCTGTAAGCGCAGATGATGAGCACTTGGTTCAAGTTCCTGATACTTTATGTCCTGTAGATGCGAACATGATGATGCTACTAAGACAACTAATAGACCCCACAGTTGATGATGGAAACTATGGTATATTAAGTTACAACCATTGTGTCACAGAAGTAACAAACTCAATTAACAGATCCTAAATTATCCGGTCAGGTTATTTCTACATGTAAATCCTTAAACTTTTCTTGTTTACTTTCATGTTTCATTGTAAAAATCAAAAAAAAATTCTGCTTTGGTGAAAACATTGAAGCCATCAAATTGATCCCTCGCCTATGGTATACTCGAGTTATATCCATATCTACACAACATGTTAAAGTTTGTTTGATTCTGTTAAACATCCATTTAGACATTGCTAATGTTGTTGTTTAGACATGACTTCATTTCAATATGTAAATTTTGTTAATATATTGTAAATAGCTTTAGTTACTTAGTGGTTTGTATATAATATATTATATAAATACTGTATATATTTCCAAACAATTGTTCTATACGATACACTAGTAATAAATTGACTTGGTTTGGCTGCATATTCTTATAATGGCAATACAACATTTTATTCAGTCATAATTTCTCATACACTAAAGAAAATGTGTCCATCACATTGTCCATTACATTAACATAATCAATGTTTCATATAAAATGTTAAAACTTTAACAGTCTCGCCTAACTCCACTATGGAACTGTAATATGAAATGATATGCAATTGCGTTGATGTCAAGTTATACTTGTTAACAATGGTCTCAAAGCTGCTCAAACATAACTGAATGGTACATCACTAATAGACTAAAATACAATAACTAAATATTAAATAAGCATTTATCACAAACAGTTTGAAAGGTTGTAACACTAAGAGCCTAAATACTAGTAAATGCCTTTCCTGCATTATCACAAACTGCATGAATGGCAGCCATGAAGGTTTCCTTATCAGGGAAATTCCTAGACAAACTTAAATTATTTGTACAGGTGGACGAAAAAATGGATTCGACATAATCAAACTGAATATTGATCTTCCCTAAGCCAAATTGTGGCTGACATGGTGCCCCAGTAGCAAAGGTGAGGAATGCCTTTAGATCTTTTGGTTTTGCTGTAAGTACGTACTCACTCACGTACTCCATGATGATACTCTCAGCATCACTCATTTCCAATGGGAACACCAACAGTTTCTTCACGTCACCACCATTTAAAGTGCCTATGCAGCCCTTTCGTTTTTTAGTCATCTGTATAGAGGATGAAAAAATAGCTAATAAGTTAATTTATCGTTTTTGATTTGGACTTTTCGTTTAGAAGATATCACTATTTAAACATTGCTATTTATATCAAAAAGCCGCAAATTAGAAAGGCCTGGAACGAGCCACATTGTGACGTCATTTAAGAGACGAATGTGTGTTTTGCCTTGGGGAACTTGTAAACACTGTATTAAACACACTGCAAGTTCTCTATGCGATATTAGATCATCTTTACTGTCCGCGTATCGTTTAAGTAAGGTATCGTTCAAGTAAGGTATCGTTTAAGTAAGGATACGATGGACAGATATTTTTCTTTCAAATTCGCTTCATTAGAACATCCATACACTGCGTATCTGTCTGACATGATTGAATAGTTCAATATAAACGATAAATTTTATAGTATAATCTGGAAATCGAGCTCGTTTGATTACGACGCTGGGAAGATCCTCAGGACTCATCTCTTAAATGACGTCACAACCTAGTTTCCAGACTCCAGAATTGGCATAAATACGTTTTCGGTTTTTAATCGGAATTTGCTTACATTTCTTAATTTGGATGCAAAATATCTTCTAAACGAAAAGTCCAAATAAAAAACTGTAAAACAATTTATCAGCTATTTTTTGATCCTCTATACACATAACTAAAAAACGAAAGGGCTGCATAGGCACTTTAACTCTTTATCCCCTGCCACAAACAACTCTTTAAAAAGATCAGGATATAACTGCATTCTAACTCCAAAGCCAAGAGTCTGTAACCCTTCCCTCAACTGATCCAATAGTATTTTGGGCTTGCCAATTGCATCATGAACGATTAGGCTTTGGATAACTCTCATCTTGTTATCATTCTGAAAATACATTTTGTATAAAAGCAAAGTGGTGGTGAAACAATTTACTTAAGAATTATTGAATACAATTATTGCACAGTGTATTGTAATTGAATAAGTCACATATCACTAATCTCATGCCACATGATACTTAAGTAACTTGCACCATCAGCCATACATTAATTAGTACACTATCTGGTTATTGATTTTCCAAGAACTGAATTCTCACATTGGTAGTCCATTTACATTAATGGAACCTATATATGCAAATATTTTTGACACACTTTACTATAGAAACAGGTAAAATTAAGTAATGTTCAAACGTTTGCTCTTGATACAGATATCCCACATGGGGCACATGGTAGATCAGTATCAGCAGGCTAGTTCAATAGCTACTCAAAGATCAAAATAATATAGAACTGTACAGTAGGTCACACTTGACTGTATTGTCTTTTACAGTATTACTTGTACCAACAATAAGCTGGATTTACGTGTATGAACTGCATCGTGATTTTTTGAAACTTTTCAATTAATTTGTATACTTCTATAATACCATGGTTGTCTCAATTTCTTTTGTCTTTTCAGGTTGAATTAATAACTAAATTACCTCATTTGGATTAATTTATACAATCTAGAGGTCGTATTAGAACTAATACAACCTTGAATGACGTCATGAGAGGTAGTATTAGGCTTCTTCTCACCTGGCATGCAAAGACAGCAGGGCCAAACACTGGGAAGCCTGGTCCACCCTGGAGAATACTGTGCACTATGATGATTCCTACTAACTTCATAGCTCCGGATGCTACCATGTCACAGTTGTAAATAGGACTTTTGTATTCCTCCCCATGGAAAAATACATTTGAGACTTCAATTAGAAGCTGAGTATAAAACTGTCGTAAAACACCACCAGTATCTGCAGCTGGTTGCCCTCTATAGATGATTCGTAGCCTTTTCGTTGCGTCAAAAGCTGATCTTTATAATAGGCCATAGCGTCATTCAGGATGTCATCCTCGTCAATTTTTAATTTTTCCTTTTGCTCCTGAGAATTTTTTTTCTGAAGTTTGAGCAATTCAGATTTTAGTTCATGGGTATCACTGGTGTTTTCTGAATGTTGGAAGGGCGATGTCATCAGGTCTTCATCATCATCATGAGTGAAAAAGTTTTCAGGTAACAATGTTGTGACAGCTTTACTAAAAGATCCCTGCACATTCAGGCAAGCTACCAAATCATCGCGGCATTTGTCTGGAAACATTTCGGATAGGTGATCAATTTCGTTTTGTGATTCCAGCTTGGACGTTGATGCTTGTCCTGGGCTTTTGGAAGCATCAGATACACTAGGTAATTGTTTCTTTTCTTTAGACTTGTTACCATCTTCATCACTGTCGCTGTAGAGAATTTGCAATACTTTAAGTATAGTTTAATAAAGGAAGAGCAGCAGCTCGAGTGGTTTTCGACCTGATAAAACATGCTGACTCTGAGAGTTTATTGAACAGTTTCAAAAATAAGCCACTTGGGACTACCATAACCAATGATGATGATCAGAAGGAAACAAAATCCTAGTTGGTCTCCCCAAAAATTATGATTTGTGACATTGTAAGATGTCACACATACAATATAATGGCGTAATGTAAAATATTTTTCAGTGTACATTTTCCAGTGTTTTTGCTCTCCAAATTTCATTCAATTATCACTAATAGTCTAATATTTGGAAATTTTAGGCTGCAGGCATTTTATATGCTGATATCAAATAAAGCAAGGTAGTGCATACCCCGAAACAGAAATCAGAATCCATTTCCTGTATTTTCATATATTTCCAGTATTTTCATGTATTTTCAAGGTTGTAATGTACAGTAGTAGTACTTACCAGGTACTAAATTCCATGCATGTGAATGACAATGATTTTGTTAATGGTCAACAATAATAATGCTTCATAATAATGGTTTTAATAGAAAGGTTTTGTCCATTCACATACAAAAACCATGTTAATACTATTCAAGGAAGGAAATTACCTTGCTACAAGTAATGTATCAATGGTAATAGTGCTGCTCGATCTCTGCAAGAAAAGAAAATGTTGGATCTAAGCCTTGATGCTTAATAAGTCATGTATGTATATGTTTCATATGATCATTGATTAACAGGGGTGTGGTGAGTGACCAGTGTCTGGTGGAGAGCACAATTTTTTTATAAAAATACTATAAATACTGTATACATATGATAAATATAAATTTTCAAAAAGAACATTTTCAAAAAAAATATGTAGTTTTCAAGCATGTAATTTTTAAGAATGTTTTACATGTACAGTAGCCGTAGGTATGCAATGTAATCAACCAGTTTTACACATATATGATATATCTCCATTGTACATGAATTTTGTAGAGTTTCTTGGGGTAATCAACTGGAAAAATCAAAAGGCAAAATCAACTGGAGTGCTAGAAAAGTCCCTGTAACCACCAATATCTGAAAGATGACCAGATCTGTTGGAGGTCATGTTCAAATATCTGCCAGGAGCCCATCCTCAGCTAGGTATCAACTTTTCTGCACCCCCCCCCCCCCCCCCAGACAGGCCTTTATCCCACATGGGATACTTATTGTGTAGTCGAGGGACAGTAGCTTATCCTGCTTCCTTTCTGCAACAACATAACCAAGTGTTTTGCCATATGATTTTACTTATCAATAAGAAACCTCCGGGTTATAAAGGGTTAAGAAACTATCTCGGCTAAGTTTATATAGGACATTAAGAGCAAAATTAACACACCTTTCTGGTTTTACCATGAACTTCCTCTTCATGCCTTCTAAAGTCATGCATTGGTATAGCAGTGTGACATCGAAAACATGTTATACGGGGTGCATCCTGATAAAAATTAGTTAATGAATAGTAAAATACATATACTGTAAGCATATAGTTTTGGGTCAGTCTTCATCTCTCAGAAGAATGCATCTAATTGGACCCCAAGATCACACCAACTTTATTTTGTGTTTTCCTGGCTCTTTGAACATTAGGGGGAGGATGGAAAAATAATTTAAAAAAACCCAGATTTGAACATTTATTTCTGACCCAGATATTGCCTCGAGTTGTGACTCGTGTCTGGAAATACTACAAAATACTCTTTGGCCTGAAATGCAGAACTATGCCCATACACTGGCAATTTTCATGGTTTTTTCGACAGTGGTCAGAATTTTCACTTTTTTCCCGACAATAATCCAACTTTGGTGTCGTCTGGACAGAAAGACACAAATTAAATCAAGTTGGTTTTGCCCAAGTATATACAATAGGAATCATTGATCCTTCCAAGGTTAAAATGGCAAACTTTCTCACCTCAACTGTCATTGAGACCTCCTGCTTTATCTCTCCTAACTCATCCACATTTTTCTGCAGGGGTCTAATATACACTTGAGCTTGGCCTGCTAGCTCCTTTATTCTACGAGGAGTGTAAGGTGGTGGTATCCTGTGGAAACCTTGTTCTGCACCACCTCTTTGGAACAACAGCAATTCATATCCACCAGCTTGTTCAAGCAGAGGAAACCTTTCTGTCAGACTCTGGTGGACATTTGTACAATCAATGTTAAAGCTAATGGATCCAGGACCAAGACCACAGTTGGAAAGATATGTCTTCTCATAAATAGTACTGGGAGGTTTCTCAGTCTCTATCTTTGCCAAACAATAGAACTTCACTGTACAGCTTTGCATCTTACCCTTCCCTTTTCTGGTGCCTCTTGATCTTTTGCATTGATTCATTTGATCGGCAGGATTAAATTTTGGGACACTCTTCGACTGCATATAATTGAATACCTTTCGGTGTTCTTCTAAAGCAGAAGCTGGTCTTACACTACTTGGAGTACTGATATTTTGTGAGCATGTTGGGTTTGAATTGCCAGAACTATTAAGTTTATCATAACTGTCTAAAAGTGTGAAGAGTAAAACCTAACATCAGTTGCATATCAGACACATTTAGATGGAAAAAATGCAGTGATGGATCCAGCTTGATCTGGGTAGGGGGTGCTAGCTAAGTGAGATCAGGCATGGGGCATGACCAAGGCAGGGTGGAGTGCCGCTGAGGGAGCTACATGTACAACAAGGGGTGAAGCCTGCCAGAAAATTTTGTTATACAATGCCTATGAATCATATGATAGCTAATATATGAATCATATGATAGCTAATATATGAATCATATATCTATGAATCATATGATAGCTATGATACCTAATACCTAAAAATTGGATATGACAAAGCAATTGCCACTGTACCCCCATTGGCCAAGGCCTGGGGGAGGTGAGCACCCCCTGTAAATCCATCACTGAAAAAATGGCACAATACCCTCCACTGACACTAAGAATGGCTGTGAAGGATACTAACCACCCATTAGTATAAAGTTATACTCAGACTGGAGAAAAGACAAGGAACACTAAACCTGGGGGGTAGGGGCTTTAATAGCTCCGAGCGCTAATAATTATGTTCCAGTAATGTTACACTCTAATGCAAACAAAAAATCTGGACACAATCTTTGCAACATGCAGTATGTGTATAGAACCAGTTCAGATAATTAGATATATATAAATAATCCATTATGAAAAGGATACAGTATAATGCACCTATCAATGTTAGGCCGGCGGGGGGAGGCAGAGCATGAGGGCGGGATTTGACACAAAGATATATCCCACGAGTGGGGAATTTGACGATCAGTGCAGTCCCTTGGGCTAAAACATTTGACGAAATGGTGGCGGCGAAAAGACTGTTACCGAATTTCCACCAGAGCCTGCGCTCTTTTTGGACTCTGAAACATGCTTTAAGTTTTGGTCGCGCTTTTGGCTTCTGACCACTTGAGTTAGCTGTTGAATATTTATATAAAACTTAAGTCTATTTTAAAACATATTTTCATTTGTCATTCTTTGATCATGTAATATATTTTCATAGTCGCTTTGTATTTAGCTGAAACAACGAATGGTTGATAATTATAACAGAGAATTATAACTCTGAGAAGTGGCTATGTATTTCGTGTAGCGAAATTTGGTGAATGTGGCTTTGATATATTGTATATACAGAAACGTTTTAATCAATATAATTAGTCATTTTAGGTTAATGACGTACCATATAAGCAGAGTTGACTTCATCGACTTAAGTATTCAGTGATATTACTCAAAGTGCTGCTTGGAAGATTATTAGAGGCCTCATGGCAGTAAAAAATAAGAAATAGACAGATATAATCATTAGTTACCGTGAAAAGAAGAACAACTCTACTTTTATCGTCAACAAGCTAAAATTGCTATTCTTTCATTGAAGAACCACTTTCAGTTTATAATTTTAAATACTGTACTTTGATACATGTCGTTGTTTTAAACAGTAATAAGAACACAATATTTACTGTATGAGGTTCTGATTTATAGATTAATTCAAATTCTGATCTGTTGATTCTGTTCAGTGTTCAAGTGATTAAAATTTGTTTCAATGTATTTGAGCATTGCCTCAGTGTGTGGTATCCCGCGGGTACCATATTTGACCCACAATAACGTTCCTGGGGTGGGGAATTTGACACAAAATTCTGTTACAAGGTCAAATCCCGCCCCCATGCCCTGCCTCCCCCCCGGCCTAACATTGATAGGTGCATAATAAATAATCCATTTCTGAAAATGATTACAAATAAATAATCGATTTTGTAAAGGGTTATATAATAATCGATTTTGTAAAAAGATTATATAACAAATAATCTATTTTTGTATTAAGGATTATATGACAAATAATCAAAATGGTAATAAATTTTGAAATATAAAATCATAAATCTCAATCTCATTGTTTTACAATCTGTTTATATCTGTATTCTCCAGGTATAAATAATACACACACAGGTAGCCATAAACAAAGGATTGAACTTAACTAACCTTCATTTGCTAGTGTTAGTAAAGAAGCAGCTGCCCGACGAAGAACAGCCTTGGCGTTCTGTTGTAGATCGTTCTCTTCCTTGCTTTCCGCCATCACTACAATCGATTGGTTTCATTTTCTTGAGCCCACCGCTTGCTCGTTCAGCGGTTTTCTATCTCAAAGGTCAACTCACTCAAGCGTGAAGTTCAGTGTTGAATGTCGCATGATCGAAAGTTGAATGTTGCATAACCGAAAGTTGAATGTTGCATGACCGAAAGTTGAATGTTGCATGACCGAAAGTTGAATGTCGCATGACCGAAAGTTGAATGTCGCATGACCGAAAGTTGAATGTCGCATGACCGAAAGTTGAATGTCGCATAACCGAAAGTTGAATGTTGCATAACCGAAAGTTGAATGTTGCATAGTAACAACAATGTAGCATCACGAAAGAACAATGTTGAATATTGAACCTCAAATGTTGAACAGGTAAACAACAATGTTGAACGTAAACATCAATGTTGAATTGAAAACATGAATTTTGGCGGGGATATAACGCCATATAGATGAGAGTAAAGTAGAGTTGCTTTAGCATCTTTAAATCAACGTAATATCGGAGTTTATTAATAATTCCAGTGTTCTTGGCAAGTTTATTATTCACGTGGCTAATTTGTTGTTCCCAGCTTAAATTTTTATCTATGTATATACCTAGATATTTAATATAGTTTTTTTGTTCAATGTTTCTAATAAGTTTTATGTCTTATTAGAGGTTATTACCATAAAATTAGTTTTATTTATATTAATTGACAATTTATTAGCATCGCAATAGTGAAATATATGGTTTAGCTCTTCATTCATCACTTTTTCAACATCATCAATATTCGTGCTTGAGTAAAACACATTGGAATCATCGGCAATGATTCGAAATGAAAGTTTATTTGAACAGTTTGGCATATCATTTATATATAGAATAAATAGAAGTGGCCCAAGAGTCGATCCTTGAGGAACTCCACAAGTCATTGTTAAGTAGTTCGATTCAGTGTTTCCTATTTTGACGTATCGTTGCCTATTGTCTAAATAATTACTGAACCATGTGAAAGGAGTACCACGTATGCCATATTTATATAGTTTCGCCAACAGAATGTCATGATTGACCGTATCAAATGCTTTAGAGAAGTCTAAAAACAAACCACAAGTTATTTTTTTATTATCAATTGCCGACTTTAGACTATCTGTAATTTCCAGAATAGCTTGCTCTGTTGAATATCCTTTTCTAAATCCAAATTGGTAATCAAAAATTAGTTTGTTTTTAGTAAGAAACTGTTCAAGCTGGTTATATATTAAACGTTCTAGTACCTTTGCAAATGGTGATAGTATTGATATTGGTCGAAAATTGTTTGGATCAGTTTCTATGCCATTTTTGTAAATTGGTGTAATACGCGAAATTTTTAAAGCATTTGGGACAACCCCAGTGTTTATTGATTCATTATAAATACAAGTAAAAATTGGAGCCAATATAGATGATGTCATTTTAATAATGGCATTTGGGATACTGATGGAAGACTTATTTCCATCCAATGAGATAAATAATTGTCGTACTTGCGATTCAGTCCCAGTTGACATTACAAAACTCGATATAGGTGAATTCTGTATGTATGCTGTTGGGTTGGAACAGGACGTATTTAATTTGCTTGCCAAATTAGGGCCGACATTAATAAAGTGTTGATTGAATTGATTAGCTATATCATATTTATCAGTGTATATATTTCCATTTCTTATTAATCGTGAAGGAGATAACTGTCCTTTTGGCTGACGTTTAATTAGATTGCCTATAAGCTTCCATGTTGCTTTTAGATTGGTTTTATACTTTTCAAACTGGCTATTATAATACCTAGTTTTGCTTATAGCTTTAATTTTATTCAATTTATTGGCATATTGTTTATACTGCATAACTTTCCCCACATCGTTACTGAAGAAATGTGATCGGTACATTCGCTGTTTAACTTTAATTGATTTTAGAATGCCATTAGTAATCCATGGCTTATCAAATTGTTTTAATTTACTACGAGGTGCTTCCTTTATAGGCACATGCTTTTGTGTTACTTCTTCCAAAGTATCAATTATATTTTTTGTGGTCTGATGTAAATTATTTCCTAAATCTCGAAGTTTTTCATGCCAATCAATTTGTGATAGGTCACGAATATATTCATCTTTATTAAAAGACTTGTAATCGCGGTAAAACCGCTTTTCATTCAATCTCTTGCAAGGTATATTTATAATGCTAAATACAGGTAGATGATCTGATATATCGAATACAGCAATTCCAGATTTAGCTTGATATATGGACTTGTTAATGTAAATATGGTCGATTAGCGTTTTAGTGTGGTCAGTTATTCTGGTAGGTTTAGTAATAATAGGAATAAAGTTATTTGTGTATAACATATCTAAATACCTTTTGGTAGGTTGATGGGTAACATAACGGAGAAAATCAATATTGATATCGCCTAATATTATAACTTGATGTTTAAGCTGATTAAGATGCCCTAGCAACTCGTCAAGATGTTCTATATAAGCCTGAATATTTGATCGAGGATTCCTGTAAATACAGCCTACTATGATATTCTTGTTAATATTGCAAGTATGGTCGGATTCAATCTCAACCCAACAAGATTCCACATCTAATAACAGTTTGATATCTGGTCTGGCAATAGTTTTTAGGTTTTGTTTAACATATATTCCAGCACCTCCCGCATTAGTTGTCGAATCAACGTGGTAGAAACTATAGCCAGGGATATCAACATTAGTTACAGTGTTTTCATTTAATTTTGTCTCGGTGACAGCTAAAATATCCAGTTTAGAAGAAACAGAGTGTATCAAGTCGTGTAATAAAGTAAGGTTTTTTGGGAGACTTCTTACATTGCAGTGAAAAACTGAGAGTGCCTTAGGTCCTGATGTATTCAGTATATTGTTGATTTTGTCAAGCGAGTAATAGTCTGACACTGAATTGGTCAACATGTTATCAGGGTCATTTTCATCTAATTTATCTGGATTTGGTAGGATATTATACAAATCCATATCTGAGTCTAATTCTCTAGTTGTACAATTAAACAAATAATTAAATTGCCTGTCATTCAGATTAGCAAAGGGTAATTGTTGTTGTAAGCTATTACAATCGAGTTCATTCATGGAGAACATTTAATCTTAACTAGATTTAAGTTATGCGTGTAATCACGCATGCATTCACACAATATAGTTAATTAACAGTCAGACTATCCCAAAAAGCTTTCAAACTGATCTATACAATACACACATGCATATTTATATCCTATTGTAAAATTTGGAACAGAATGTATACCATTTTTGTTATCACACCAGAGCCTCTCTTATATAAATCACAATACACAACACATGCACATAACTGTTCAGCCATTTCAGTATTCAACCACACAAACACCTCACTTTATTCCTACACACAATCATACACTCATCCTCATGTGTTCACGACGTCGATCAAAACCAGAGTACAAAAACATTCACCTAATATTATCACGCCTTTCATAAGACAATCGAAAGAGAAACAGATACCGGAAGTTTCTAATGGCTCAACGAGTTGGTATGTCAAGTTACAACACAACATTTGGATACTCCTACGCTCATTCATTTCAATTGTCGTTTTGGCTAAATATAATTCAGTACTATGCACATATCGTACTTACTCGCACTATATTCACACATACGCTGCACTCACTGCTTTCAAACAAAAACACATGATTAATAACATGTTGATTAATCTTACAATTTATCTGAGATAAATAAGAAACCAACACCTCACATGATCTCATAATACTCACTGAGTTCACAGAGTATAACAAGTCAGAAAGAAATTTTATAAAGCAAAGTCAAGATGGCCAAGATAGTTGGTTTATCACGCAATAACACTAAATTCGGTAACAACAAATATATTCCGTTTTGGCGTCACTATTATCGTCTGTAGGCCGTCGTCCACATCACCATTATTTGCCAAATCGCTCACCATCACAACCAATGCTTACAACAATTTGCACTCACACCCAACGCCTTCAAAAATCCCTCCTGAAGAAGACTGTTTGGTCGAATTGGGTTGCCAATATACGAACAACTACACGTATTTCTATTCAAACATCCCAGTTTCTCCACATGCCTAAGTAGTTTCTGTGCTGGTCATTACTTACCTGTTGAGAAAGTTGTTGATTATGTGAAGAAAAACTGTCTTCAATCCTATTAAAAAGCACCATCAGCAGTAATTAAAATTTCGTTGAACCATACTTCATGGTAAATGCGCCCGTACGATATTTATTCACGAGTTGTTAAGTATCATAACACGAACGAGCGAGGTACAAGCGAGTTTCATGATACGCAAAAACGAGTGAATTAAATATCGTACAAAGCATTTACCATGTTATTTGTTTATTTCATAGGTACTGAAATTTACTCATCAAAGAAAATAAAACATAAGTGGCAGGTTGTTTTCGTAGTAGGTGACTTCAACTCAAGAATCAAAACAGGATTTATAATACATAGCATCTTTCAAGTTTAACGACTAAAAACTGGGATAGATTTTTTTTAATAAAACAACTATTACTGAAATTTATT
This sequence comes from Chrysogorgia sp. JL179-B06, assembly GCA_035772405.1. Classification (NCBI taxonomy): domain Eukaryota; kingdom Metazoa; phylum Cnidaria; class Anthozoa; order Scleralcyonacea; family Chrysogorgiidae; genus Chrysogorgia; species Chrysogorgia sp. JL179-B06. The sequence continues at coordinate 1,299,613 of JAYKKM010000121.1, forward strand.
GCGTTGCGTGACATAAGTTAATTACAAATGGCAAATATAAACAAAAATTATAAAAGATACGTGCAAAAGTAATTCAAGGAACGCTCAGATCGTAATAATTATCTGAATAGTTCATGCAGACTGCCGAACAAACCAATATTATATGAAACACTCCAACTGAGATCACTTTTAGAAATAGCCAGCAAACGCAAACTAACAAAATAACGGTAAAGGAGCATAAATTATTATTATTTCAAATATTTACGAAGGATAAAAAACATTTCAGTGTACTTAAACACTGTTATATGTGTCCTCCATTTACACAAAAGTTATTAAAACTGCTAAAAATACATTAAAAATCAGCTATAAAATTTGGAACTATAATGCACTATTTAAAATGTTCAGCTAAAAGCTTAAGGAATCTGTTCTTGTCTCATTTCAATGGGCAAATCATTATATAGTTTCGCACCAAGAAAATAAAACGAATTTTTGGCAAATTCTAGCTTAACTTTGGGGATCTTTAAAAAATGTTTGTTATTTCTCGTATTATAATTATGTTCATTAATCTCAAAATACTGGAAAAAACTGGCGCACATCCGTTTATCTATGCATTGTCTTACTGTCTTGCATGTCTTTTTGGATATTCCGTAGAATAGACGGTAAAAGATTTCCAGCATTTGAATTGATAATATTTTTTGATCGGCATTCAATTGAATCTAATTTACTCAATTGAGCTTTTGAAAACTGTAACTTGAGCAATCCTGTATATGTCATAATTGGCTCAATCATGCTTTGGTAAATCTTTATTGCAGTATCCGAGTTGATATGATGCCGCAATTTTGATATGAGCTTCAGACGATTACAGCACTTTTTGTAAGCTGTATCAAAGTTTTCACGTAATGTCAGACTTTTGTCGAGTATGTGTCCGAGGTACGTGTTAGCTGACGATCCTGTAATGAAAGTCTTTTGGCCGTCCCAAAGAGCATAATTACCTCAGTTTTTCCTTTCTTTAAATTAATTACTAGTTTGTTGTCGTCGAAATATTTTGCCACATGCCCCAAATCTTCTGTCAATCCTGTTTCAATGGATTCTATACTTTTTCCAGCACAATAAATTACTGTGTCGCCAGCATACATTAAAACATGTGTTTTTTGAAGATGTTCAACAAAATCATTTAAAAAATATAATAAACAATAACGGCCCCAGAATAGAACCCTGCAGCACTCCACTAAAAACAGGTTGGATATTTGACGTACTTGTACCAAACTGGACAACTTGTTGTCTTTCAAATAAGTAATCAGTAAACAACTCAAGTTCATCATTATCAACGCCATATGCGGGAAGTTTGCTGAGCAAAGAGATCCTGAAGCATTTCCCCAGCAAGCATGAAATTGTGGTAGAAGGCTGTCAGTGCTGTGATGTTTGTGCTAAAGCTTGCTAGTGTTCAGGCTTAAGAGGTGAATGATCAAAAAATATGTTGCTAGATTTCTCGTCATCACAAGTTTTACCAGAATGAAAAGCATAGAACTGTCACAAATGAACAGAAAAAACTTATTGGAATCAAAGCTGCATGAGTACCAGGATGTTTTACAGAGTGAAGCCCCAAAGCAAGTGTTGTATCCACATGGAATTTGGTTTTCTTCAGATTTTTCAAATTATCAGTAATGCAAGTAAGCTATTTTCTATTTCTGACATTATGAATGGTGTCGAAATTTGGCAAAGTGGAGAGCTTAGTATTGATTTGGATGATACAGTAGATTCAGATTGGTTGGATATTAGAGATGACTCTTCAGGATAGCAGTTTGTTACAAGTTAACCAGGAAACCCCTTGGACACAAGTTTTGTGATTTGGAACATTGCAACTGAAGTATCTTCATTTATTAATGCTGAGGATATGGAACTCTAGTCAAATAGTATGTAATATAAATTATATGGTTAACCCATTGAGGGGCAAGGCCACATTTCAGCACCTTGCTCAGCTCAATAAAATCCAGAAAAAAATGCTGAAGTGTGCACTCCTCAATGGGTTAATATTTTATAAATTTTATAGGAAAGAGAAAAGTTTTTTGTCACTTGGAGTTTAACGTCTGTAATTTATGGTACATGTACAAGAAATAAAGGCTGGTTTACATGTGACAATATAATTTGTCGTATACAATTGTCATTCTGACATATGCAATTGTTTGTACACGACATTCTTGTTTATGATTCAATGGCAAATGTTGACAAACACAGTTTATAGGCGTGTACGCCAATACAAGAATCGTATTGTGTAAACAGATAGCTTTAGAAAACCTATTAGTAAAATAGAATTTAATCTGGATCAAATATATCAAACTTAATTCAGACCTTTTACATAATATTTATATTTGACCTAATTTAAATTGTAATCTTATTAGTCATTTTTGTGCTAGGTATATATTAATGTATGAGCTATACAGTAGCTTACAGATGCTAATTTTTCTATCTATTACAATTTCCAGTCAAACACAATTCATTCTTAATGTCACAAACAAAATTATTTAAAAATTGCGTGAATAGGAGGGGAACTCAGGCACAGCTTTGTGAATGGACTCACAGCAACTTGACGTTGTCATAGTGCTCAACACAAGCATACATTTCTTGGCATAGCTGCTGAAAGTGCACATTGACTGGTTGAAGAGTACAAAATTTGTTCAAACCAATTTCAACATTAGGTTGCTTTTTGCAAAACAAAGCAAATGCTTCTTTAAGAGACCACAACAAGTGCCTCGTCTGAAGTTTTGCCTTTTTCCCCTTTGACCTAACAATTACATAGTCACAAATGCCAGGTGCTCGTCGAGACACTGAATCAACACAGGGAGTTTCCTACCGTTTCCAAAATTGTTAAGATTGGCGTCGTATTTTTTAAACATGTTATACAATAAAATCTAAATAGTATATAAAAAACAAAAGTCCATCCCTAATAATGCAACCGCTCTGGGTATGACGTTAAATATTAATATGGACAATATGGTGGGCAAGTGGCATTCCCACGATGTCAATTTCATGTTATTTAACGCGTTGCAGTTTGCAACTCTAACAATCGCGCCGTTTGAAGGTTTTTCACATGTTTAATATCATTAAATGGTTAGTTAAATGAGTCTCCGCTTAAATGTAGCACTGAAAGCCATCGCGTACATGTGAATTTATAGGCTTACATGATCTAGACATGGACTCTAGCAATTGATGGCGTTTATGTGGGTCTGTCGGCCAAAAACATATTTACACCCAAGAACATCAACTATATTGTCATATTAACTCTGACACCCGTAGGGGGTGGATAAAGCATCCGCAGGTTGCCTGGCACATTTTGAAGTTGCCTCACATAATAACATACTACAAAATCAAAGAATTCCAATATATTACAAGTTATTGTAAGTAAAAATACTATAACACGCTTTTGTTCAAGTGCTTGTTTTTGTATTTTTAAGTCTTTTCCTTTGTCCTGGTTTCCTGGTAGTTCGAAGTGTTTTGGGAATCGTTAATAAACCATCTGTCGAAATTACTGTTTAGTTATATCTGGTTCATTGACTTGCACGAATTGTTCTTCCAGTCAATGGGAATCCATTTGTTATTTTGCCGTGGCTGAAACACACACATATGCTGTCTTTCTCAGCCATTTTTTGAAAATATTCTTTAATGTTATTAACTGGTTGAGGTTCAACCAGAACTCGTTTACCTTTTGTGTATTTGAGATACCGCCCATCTTTTTTGTCAACATAATCCAGTTTTGTCCCTCCAGTCATAATGTAGTGTTGGGTTTTGCAAGATGCCTTACTAGACTATAACTGCACTTATAACATGACTCATCCTGCGCTCGGCTGAGTTAATGCAGAAAGAAGACACAAAAGAATGCATTTGTTTTTTTCACTGGAAACAGTTTGCGACTTGATCAAAACTGCACTATGACTAACCGTGCGCTCGGCTGAGTTAATGCAGAAAGAAGACAAAATAATGCGTTTTTGATGGTTTTTTCACTGGAAACAGTTTGTGGCTTGATGAAAACTGTGCTATGACTCATCCTGCACTCAACTGACTTAATGCAGAAAGATGACAGTAAAGAATGCATTTTCATGTTTTTTTCACTAGAAACAGTTTGCACCTTGATCAAAACTGCACTATGACTGATCGTGCGCTCGGCTGAGTTAATGCAGAAAGAAGACAAAAGAATGCATTTTTGATGGTTTTTTCACTGGAAACAGTTTGTGGCTTGATGAAAACTGTGCTATGACTCATCCTGCGCTCAACTGACTTAATGCAGAAAGATGACAGAAAAGAATGCATTTTCATGTTTTTTTCACTAGAAACAGTTTGCACCTTGATCAAAACTGCACTATGACTGATCGTGTGCTCGGGTGAGTTAATGCAGAAAGAAGACAAAAGAATGCATTATTGATGTTTTTTTCACTGGAAACAGTTTGCGGCTTGATGAAAACTGTGCTATGACTCATCCTGCGCTCAACTGAGTTAATGCAGAAAGATGACAGAAAAGAATGCATTTTCATGTTTTTTTCACTAGAAACAGTTTGCACCTTGATCAAAACTGCACTATGACTGATCGTGCTCTCGGCTGAGTTAATGCAGAAAGAAGACAAAAGAATGCATTTTTGATGGTTTTTTCACTGGAAACAGTTTGCGGCTTGATGAAAACTGTGCTATGACTCATCCTGAGCTCAACTGAGTTAACCCCGTTCTCCCTTGAGCGCTGATATGGAAATTTCCGAACTTAACCTATCAGTCGATGAAGTGGCCAATTGTTTATCTAACTTAGATCCGTCAAAAGCCTGTGGTCACGACGCGATTCCAGCCCGTGTCTTAAAAGAGTGTAGCGTGCAGATTGCGCCAAGTCTCTGTGCATTATTCAACCATTCTCTGCTCACTGGGCGCTTTCCCTCTGAATGGAAGACTGCTGATGTCACTCCTGTCCATAAGAAAGATCTAAAAGAGTCTGCAGAAAACTATAGACCTATCTCCTTATTGTCTGTTAGTAAAGTCATGGAACGCTGCATCTGCAATAGATTCTATGCTCATGTCTCGCACATGATTACCCAGTGACAACACGGTTTCATGCGAAATCGCTCTTGCGTTACCAAGTTACTGTCTGTTCTTCACTCAATTGGCGAAACTCTTGATAAGAATATTCAGTCGGACGTTTTATACCTTGACTTTGCCAAGGCTTTCGATTCCATCGACCATGCCATACTTATCGAAAAGCTTAAATGGTATAGAGTAACAGGCAATCTACTTGAATGGTTCACCGACTACCTAAGGGATAGATCACAGAGGGTTGTTATAGAAGGCGTCGCTCATCAGTCACTTCTAGTGTACCTCAAGGCAGTATCGCAAGGTACTTACAGTAACTCGAAAGAAAACGCCAGTGACCTATGACTATCACCTTGGGGACGTGAAGTTATTACGCGTGCGGGAAGAAAGGGACCTTGGTGTTCTCATTTCTGATAAACTCTCCTGGGATTCTCATGTTACGTTTGTCGTAGCAAAAGCAAATAAGCTACTCGGTTTATTGAAAAGAACCTGTCCCCTGATTACAGATATCACAGTTCGACGGACATTATACCTAGCACTCGTTAAATCTCAGATGTGCTATGCTACCGACACCATGGTCAGATTTGCCTGATTTTCTCCCAGATAGGTTTAATGATGTGTCTTATTTCAAGTGGCTGATTTCAGTAATGGCCGCCATGAAGAACGTCACGCAAGAGTGCGCAATGATTTTAATAAATTATGCACACACTGTCAGACTTAGTCCCTCATAAATATGTAGATTTACCCTTCCTCTCTACAAAAATGAGTGAGGTAGTGCCTAACGAAGGTTTTGTTTACCCCCACTTTTTAGCAAAGTGGAGTTCGAACAAGCTCTGTGTACGCTCTAATTCTTTGTTCTTGAAATTTTTGAGTACACTGTAGCAGAAACGTTATTCTAAATTTAGGACTTGTACCTTAATTTTTATTGTGTTCGCGTTTGAAGACGAAATATGCCTCAGAGTACCCCATCTGGGGATTAATTTTTTTTTCGCACGTCATGATTTTGTTAAACAAAAAACTGCTAAATTCCAAATATTGTTTAGGATCATGGCTTCAACCAGTGGAATCGAAAGCGATCAAAAAGTGTAAGTATTCGCCATACAAACCCATGTTTTGATTCACACTATTGATCTTGTCCGCCATCTGAATTGCCTTCTTGGCCAAACAATTAATCTCAATATTCTCTTTGAAATTTTGTACCTTTTAGACAGAAAAAATTGTGTAAAAATCGCAAGTGCAGCAAGAAATTTAAGCATTCGGGAAAATGTGACTCGGCAAGAAAATTTCATGCTTTTTGGGACACTTCGCGAGTTCAAGTCAGACACACTTTGAAGTCTGACGAATTCGAGAAGAAGAGTGCTGAGTTTGCCGACTTACACAATCGTGAGAAAGACGTTAATCAAAAGGAAATTGAAGCTGGTAAGAACTAAGAAACAGTGCTAAAATGTCTTAAAATTGTCAAATATTCTTGCCCAATTTTTACATACCCCAAACATACAGCAGTACTTATTTGCCAAATCCTACCCCAATTGACTTGTCATTGAGAAAGCTCATACCTTGATCGAATTACCTTATAATGAGAAATTAAATTCAAATCGAATCACTGCTGTGTAGAAAAGCATTTCACTGTTGGGTTCGATTGAAACCAGTTGGGCGGTCAGTCTAGTCAGATAGTTTTCTACACAGCAGTGATTCACTCATAATTTAACCTCATTTGAACTTTAATAATTTTCACTCACATATACTGCTGAAGGGCATCTGTATATATTTCAATTGGAGCCCTTATATATGTCATAAACCCCCCTTTTATAGAAAAATTGGTAAATGATAACAGGGCTGAAGTAGCCGAACAGGAGCATCAGCTTGAACTGTTAAAAAGCCAGTATGATCGCTTTAAAGCAATGCTTGGCCAGACACAACAGGGAAGGGTGAAGAGAATAAAAAATCCCACCTCTTATGAACCATTTGTGATGTGAAGAACAGCACCAGGTATCGGCGACGGCAGGAAACAAAATATATACTGGTGTATGTACATGGCAATGAGGATGGGGCAATATTTGGTGCATGGGATTTCATTGCCGCAAATGCTTCCAAAGAGCTGACGGATAAGCTGATTAGCAGTTATAAAAGGGGAAAATATTTGCAGGTTTTTTTTTGGAGAAGTAGTCCATAACTTTAATAATTCTGAAGATACATTGAAGCAAGCTGTTGCAATGAAGTATAAGAATTTTCTTTCGCGAAGGAAATTTAATCTAATTTGTAAAACCCAAAGTTCTGTGTTCAATGCTGAAAAGGAAATTTGGCTGCCCAGAAATTTAAAATGCATGGATATTGAAGTATCGTTACCTAAAATAGTGAGGATCAAAGGGTAGATAAATGTGTTAAAAATCTAGATGTAGGTGAGTTGTCACCTATCCCTCACTGCTCTGGTGTATCTCGCACTGTTACATGTTTAGTATACATGATTTTAAATTTGTACTTGGGGTCACCCCGTCTTTATACTGGTTTGATATGGTTCAATGAGAATGTAGATCACTTCATATTTCAGTTTTCAGATGATGGTGCTCCTGAAACAAGTGAATTGGGAATGTGCATTGGGTCACTCACTTGTTGGAATTTTGGAAGCATGGTAAGAAGTAGGGATTACCATTACTTGCTGCATTGTCTGAGTGTGTCAGAGAAAGATCAGGTGATGGAAGATCTTTGGAGACAACACACAGAGGAGATGCAGGTTCTTGAGGGTAATGTAGTTAATATTTGTGGCCATCAATGTACTGTTGAGTTTCAACCCAGTGCCGATCAGTCCTGGCAAAGCTGGGCAAATAATGAGCTGAATCAAGCAGCTACATACCCCTCGCCCTATGCCAATGAGATTTAAAAATGGGTATGACCATTGCCTCTACTGAGTGATTTCTGGAAAGTGCCTACTCCAGGAAGGAGGGAGGAAGCCATAAACAAGCTAAGGGCATTTAATAGAGGCCTTTCAAAGCAATTAACACCTGCCCAAATTCACAGCCGTGAATTGGAATTCATGGCCAAAAATGGTATTAGACAGATGGGCACCAGGATTAGAATATTTGCAGACCGTCAAAGGCCAGAGCATATACACAATGAGATTAATGCATGGCATCACATGCTTAACATAATATACAAAGAGGCATTGAACCGAGGAGTTGTGGAAATCTTTTTGAACACATTAAGCTCCCCAGTACATGAAGCTGGTGTTGTGCCATCCAACACAAGGGGATGTGGTCTTTCATTTGTTGCAAAATTTATTAGGGAGCATCATGAAAACTGTGAGAAAAGAAGTAATAATCTTACTTCAAGACTCATAGGTAGACAAGCTATAGCATTAGCCAGATATGGTTACAGGTTGGTTGACTGTCTTGAGGTAGCACACGAGTCCCCCTCTGAAAAACTGAAAAGACAGGCTTTGGCAAAAGCGGTGCAATACCTTAGAGATGCAGGGACACTTTTTAACAAAATAAATACAAACCTACCTGAAATACTTCGACTGAAGGAGTCTTTGACCTTGTATTTTAACCTCTTGGTACTGTTTTTCCCTTCCTCGGTGAATGTGACAGTCTGGACAATGGCATATGCTTTGTCATATCATGCCTCTTTGCTTTATAATCAATACAAGGTTGGCTATGGCATTATATTGATGCAAGCTAAGGAGTCAAAACATGCAGGTATAAAATATGATCTTGCACTTACAAATCGGGCCAACTATGTGCGGGCTTTTTACTTGCCTGAGCACCATCCCATCAGGATATATTTCACATTATCAGTCTAGATTACCTCTTCGTGTGAAAAATGCACTTGTCTGTGAGTGTGGCAGGGATAAAGACTGTGATGGTCTAGAGTGTTCCTTTTGTGAAGAGTGTAAACCTGTTGTTGATTGTGGAGTGAAGCAAGTCCTTACTTCAAAATATCCTTGAGGTTCTTAAGCCGGTGTGTTGTTTGACTTGTGCAGAACGATTTCCTGACCATATTTCTTGTGCCGCTCATGTAAAGTCTGTTCATGTCTTGCAAACTAGTACTGCAGACATGGATTTACATGTAAATCCTAAGAGACTTTCAATCAAACAACTGCGGGAAGAGTTGACGAAGCGAGGGTTAAGCACGGTTGGCAATAAAGACCATCTTTCAAAAAGACTTGAGTGTTATTTAGTATCTGGTACTCATTAGGGTTCTATCTTTCATTTCATTTCATTTCATGTTCTTTTGCAACAATGTTGTGCAAGTACATGTAGCTACAAGCAAGATTATAATAGTAACTGGGTTATGTAAACTAAGCTTTGATGGGGTAAACTTATTTTATCATTGGCCCCCAGTTGGTCTTAATTTGACGTGTAAAATTGTCTGGAATTAGACAAAGTAATACAGTCTAGCATGAGTGAGTGAAATAATAAAAAGGCCAGATTGAAGGTTACTAATAATTATATGAATAAAGTAAACCAAATATAATTAGAAGATAAAAACTTTACACAAGGGTTGTGAAACATATATTATTCATGTATACAAACATAATATGTCTGCTGAGTGATATACAGCATGATACATGTATTTAATCAATATATCAAAGAACATTACCATAACAATATACTCTACAGCATACCACAGCATACCCAGGTTTTTCACTAATTTTGAAAATAGCATGCTCACTTAAAGAAATAGATGGCTAAACTCATCAAGTTTACATAATCTTTAAATGTTAAAATACAAATGTAGGTAGTGCTAATTTGGAAAGTAGCCGCCTGAATTTCCCAGCTTTTAAATTGCTGGTTTTAATGAAACCCCTGGTAAGACAGGTATGTACTGTATAATTATTTTTGTAATGGTATTTTAACAAATTCATTTTAAATTCACAAGTGTTTGTTTATTTTCATGTGTTTGAATTATAGCCTAAAAGTATGGCATATTACACCTTGTACAATTTTCACCAAAACGAGGCCTGTGAGCATCCAAGTCTTATGAGCACTACTTACACTGCAATTTTTAAGCTTAATGCACCTGTCAATATTAAGCTTCAGGGAGATCTGGTATATTCATATATTCTCGACCCCCCTTGGGGTTTAACATTGATGGGTGCATTAGATATACAAGATAATTGTATTAACAAGGATATAAAAGCACATATAAATGACATGCTTTAAGTTGAATTTGTAGCAAAAGTCAAGATACATGAATTACATTACAGATTCTTTAATAATATATAAGGGCCTGTTCATATGCTCGGGCTGGCCCGGCTAACCGAGCTGGCTCGTTTTGTGGGAACCTTACTGTGCCTTTATGACAAGTATAAAATTAATTTGAAATGAAAATTAGTTTAGATGTAATAGTATCCTAAAGTTTATGGAAATGTTGTACAATTTTGTGGCACAGGATAATTTTCGTGACTCAAAATCAACTCTGTTAGCTGGTCTAGCCTGGCAGATTTGTGTTCATATTGGGTATTTTTCAACTCACTTAACTGGGATCCTGGCTGGCTCAACATTTTTAATATTTATAATAAGAAAGCGAGCATCTCGGCTAGCAAGGCTGGCCCAGCTCACATGAACAGGCCCTAATGCTTGAAAAAGCCTAGTGTGTACCCTTTAAGTCCCAGTATCAACATACAAATTCTCCTCAATGGTCTCCAAACATTTCTTATAGAACTAGTTGGGAGAAATTGTTTTAAAATCATGTCAGTTTATCATTTTCTTCATTCTCATTACTTCTATGTTTGGTTAACCATTGATATTATTCAGGGTTCGAATTAACAGATAGCGAATCGCGATTCGCTATCTGTTTTTGGCATTTCGCTATTCATTTCAAAATTATGAAAAATTATTTAACTTGAGAACATTTCATTCTTGAGGCTCAAATTATGACGTGCAACGACTTGCGAAAGGTCAAGGGTCGTGTCTATCCTTATATGGTGTTGTTTACGACTTTCAATTTTAGTGAAAGCATGGTGTGAAAGTTATATTTTCATTTTGTAAGTTTGACGAACGTTCAAACAATAGTAATGAGCTCTAAAGGGAAAGATCATAAAGCAGCACTTAAAACTGTGCAGCGTTGGGAAAAAGATTTTGGTTGTGAGTTCAATTATGATGTGGAAGGCGGTTTGGTTGTGCGACTAAGATGCAAAGTGTGTACGAAATGGGAGAATCGTATAAACAGCACAAAGAATTTCTCTACTACATGGATCCACCCCGGTTCGGAGTCAGTGAAAAAACATTCTGTTCAAGTGCACATAAACAGCACTTCACACTTGGAGGCGAAGCGATTGGAGAACAAGACCGAAATGGGAATTGAAGTGTACATGAGTCATGTTGTGGATGAAACCCCTATTGGTCGACATTTTAAAAATATGTGCACGCAAGATCGAGAGTCTTTAAGAGTTAAGTTCAATTTAGCCTATTACCTCGCAAAGCAGGAGAGACCTTTCACTGATTTTCCAGAACTGTTGAAACTTCAGTCAAAAAATAAAGTTATGGATATAGGAGAAAGTTACACAACGGATCGAGCAGCCGTCAAATTTGTTAATGTGATAGGAGAAGTAATCAGAGAAAGTCTAAACGCTGACTTAGCAAAGGCTCGTTATTACTCCATTCTGAACGACGGCAGCACTGATGTGAGCACGACTGAACAGGAATTGGTATATGTATTATTCCTCCAAGATGGAACACCAGTCATCAAATTTATGGGAGTTGAATCACCAGCGCAAGCTGATGCTGAAGGATTACGAACTGCCATCGAGACTTCCTTTAGCCGACTTGGTATTTCTCGCTTTCCTGATCGCCTTGTTGGTCTCAACGCAGACGGAGCAAGTGTTAATATGGGCGTACATGCTGGGCTTGGTGCAAAAGTTCGTGAAACAGCACCTTGGCTTGTTTTGGTTCACTGCTTCAACCATCGTATTGAACTTGCTATCAAAGATGCATTTGACGCTTCAGCATTTTCAAAAATTGACTAGATGCTTCGAGTACTTCATTCGCTTTACAACGGCAGCCCGAAACGCTATCGCGAACTGAAACAATTAGCGGAGGCTTGGCAGACGTCTATACCAAAACCGACAAAGGCAACTGGCACACGCTGGATTGAGCACAAAGTCAACGCAATGAAAATAGCATTAGAACATTATGGAGCATTTCTCAGCCACATCGAGTCACTTTCGCAAACCGATTCAAATCCAGCCAAACGAGCAGAGTTGAAAGGTTACCTAAACAAATGGAAAGATGCTACATATCCTATTTATCTGGCTATTTACTTAGACATCCTTTCTCCCATCCGTCGTTTAAGTTTGGGCTTCCAGCAAGAATTGCACGATCCAGTCAAAGCGGTCCGTAGAATTAAAGAGTTTTCCTGGACTATGGTGAAATTACGTGCGTTGATCGACAAGTCACTCAACGAACCAGCTAGTAGACTTACTCATTACAAACGAATGCTTGCTGAACTTGAAACAGGCGGAAATGATGAAACAGTTTATCAAGGCATTTCACTCTCCAGATTCAACGTTGCTAATAACGATGTCCCGAATAAATATGCTGAAACGATAACCCAAATTGTTTCGAGCATGGAAAAGCGCTTTCAAGATTTGCAAGCATCCGCGGTTTTCACCCATGTCACTTCAATTTTGGATGTTCAGTTATGGCCAAAAGAATCAGAATCAGATGGTGACATTTCATTTGGCGATGGTCCAGTGACTGAGTTGTTCAAGAATCTTCTTGACAAAAATGGTTGCGATGTTGACAAGGCGGTAGTAGAATGGGACACCCTGAAGACATTCGTGCAACCTATGGTTTCAAACAACAAAGAAATAACCTATTTGGAAGTCTGGAAACGTGTTTTGACAAACGACTCGGTCAAAACAGAGTGTGAAAACATTCTTCACCTAGTTGAAATTTTACTTATAACTCCATTCACAAATGCAAAGGTCGAAAGAATGTTTTCACGCATGAATCGCGTTAAGACAGATTGGAGAAATCGACTGAATCGATATACACTTGACGACTTGCTACGAATTAGCGAAGATGGCCCAACGCTAGACGACTTCAATCCCGATGTTGCAATAGACAAGTGGTTCACCGACAAGGTACGAAGGTTGAAGACAGGAAGACACAACTATCCTGCTACGAGAAAAAGGACAGCAGATGGGAACGCGTACAGAAACTGTAGATATTGCTGAATTTGTCCTATCTGACTTGGAATCGCCATCAAGTGCTGGAGATGACTCTTGAGCAAATGAAATTAAACAGTTCTACTGACTACTATAGTCTATACAATATATTATAGTTATACTGTATAACTTATACACGTGTTTTCAGTTTCAAACGTACATTTTTGCTTGAAAATTCAAGCCGCTTTTATATCAACTTCCGTGATTTTCCATGTTTTGACACTTTTCTATAAAATGCATTCTAATTATTAGGCCGTATTCTGTGGAGCCAAAAGTAGCCTAGAAAATTAATTCCGCTGCCATGGTTCGGGCAGTACTTTAAAACCAGATAAATATGTACCTTTTGATATACCAAATCCAAATCCACTTGTTGGCATTTCCCAAAACCTGCAGATTTTGTAAACTTCTTCTTTGAAAATTCAGAATTTCGGCAATATTTCACAACATGGCCGCCATGTTTATTCCAGGATACTTGGTGTAATAAACACTAAGTAATGTGGCGCGGGGTTTTACATTGATTCTTACATGAAGTTTGCTGCGTTCCGCTGACGAAAAATACTTTTTAAAAGCGTCGCGATTCTGTTTTTGGGAGTTAGAACACTGGCAAAAACGGCAAAAAATTACCAAATATACCAATAGTACTTACCGTGGGTTTGTTTTAACATCTAATGAATATACTGTATAAAAATATCTGGCTATCATTTCATGGGCATCTTCATTTCTCAATTTGGTCGCGACATATAAATGTACAAGGCCAATGAGTGTCACATTTAGTGACATTTCACAAATCGTCATCACTACTTTCCGAGTCGACCTCAACCTCGTCCTCTGCATCTGATAACTCGTCATCGGTATCTGCTGCAACACAGTTCTGGCAATCCGAGCATGCACACAAGTCTGTACACTTTAAGTTCGCTTTTCTGCAGGAACAACGCATTGACTTGCATCCTTTCTTGCATCCACACTCAACACATTCAAGCAACGATTGTGGGGCAGAAAGGCGTGTCATCCAGACAATTTCTAACTCTCCATTGGCGAGAGTCCAACCATTACCAACTGGAGGAGGGACAATGACTTCAGCATTTAAACATTGGCACCATAATGATGTTTGAAAATTTGTTCTCAGGATATGTTGAACAAGGCTGTCACAGGTTGGAGGCAATACATCATCCGAGCATTTTCCAGAGGAAAATAGTCTGTACCTGCAGTCATCCACGGTTGTTGATTCCTTATCTCCATATAGTAGGCAGGTGAACTTGTTTAAGCCCTCGATAAGCTCTTCTCCAGGAGGAAAATCTCTTCCAAGCATGGAAAAACATTCAACAAACTCAGGAAAGGTTACAAGTGTTTTCCATGCCGTTTTCTTTCCTTTTCCATGAAAAGAACTTGTACTGTCACATCCTAAAAGTTAAAACAACGACTTGTTAAGGGTAGTTCCCACTCAGGAAAATCGTCTGCAGGAAAGGAAGGAAAAGTTTTCTTTGTGTTAAAATCATTACCGGTAGATCCAACTGAGAGCTCACAAGATAAAGACAACTTTCCTGTTCGTTCCTATCCTGCGGACAATTTTCCTGAGTTAAAATTAGCCTTTATTATGAAGCTCAGGACTGTTTGTATATAATATATAGTTGTACCACTATTATGTTTGTGGCATGAGGTAAAATTGCACATTGTTGTTTTGTTTTAAAAATAAATTGTCATTATGAACCTGTGAATGCGTGGAATCCTAGTAAGCATCCGCAAATTTCCACTCCCAGGTTATTAGAGATCGTTGACACTGGTATGCAGCGAAATCTGTTTCCTGTGCCAGTCATCACGTAAAGTTCTTTCGGAAACGCGGGTTGCGTGGCAATAGACAGAATAAACACATCGGTGTCAGGACTCGCGACTATGATCCTATCGTATGTTGTGGTAGCATGCTTGGCATGGAGTAGTAATCGCGTGTCTGCTTCCTCGTGATTGCTTTGAAGGATTGACACCTCTTCACTTCTTACAGGATCATCGTCTGAATCACCAGGAGAAATTACGTAACATTTTTCCTTTGCTGTCACATACATGGTTGAAATGCCACCCAATCGAAGCGAACTGCACGATCTCCAATGCTCACATAAAAATACCACAAGGGATTCTTTGTTTTCACCGCAGCTCAGATACTTTTTCCATTGTTTTGGGACATTCTGATCTTTGCCAAAAAGGTGAACTCTCTGGACTCCTTTCTCAGCTCTTCTTCCTCGCTCCGTATTCTTAATACTTAAAACAGGATATCGATCTGCCACGAAATCTAAACGCGTGCAATTCCATTGTCTTGCTAGCTTGGTGAGGTTGTTCAAGATAGCATCTGCGAGCTCTCCGAACGTTTTCCACTTTCCTTTGATCGACTGAACAACTGCCATAGCATCCACAATGATTGCGTTGTTGTTGAATGCGCGCATATCAACTTCTGGGTTTCCAGCTTCTTCTTCCAAGATATCAAAGAGTTTGGATTTGGCAGTTTTCACAAGGCCTCCGGTTGTTGTAGACAACGAAAGGGGATAGGCACCAAGACTGTAAGTCAGCAACTCTTTTAAGTCAACTTTACGACTTTTGGCGATAACCAGTAAACGAGCGAACAAGTTTCTGTTCATCACGATGCTAGTTTTCTTTCCATCTTTCTCCTTTACAGATAGTTGCTTCGTTGACGAAAATGTCTGGATCTTGTTACGTTTTAACTTCGTGAAGATATCTGGGTTATCACAGCACAAATGGCTCTTCGAAAACTCCACAAACTGTTTCTCTCCTAGTACTTCCGCGTTTAAAAGAGTATCTGCGACCTGGTTCTCTACCATAACACCACTTGCCAATGCTAGCAGTTCTTCTTGCTCTGTTTCGAACGGGTTTATCATGCTCGAGATGGTGTTAATGACGTCAGTGACTGATTTCTCATGGCGCTTGCATTTGGTGTCATCAAGGTCCTTGCGGGTTCTGAAAAGTTTAAAACAATAATACTGTAACACAAACCAAACTTCGTGTAAAATAAATAAATGTGTACCTGCTACAAATATTTATATATACTTCCTATATCTGTAATAGTTGTGGAAATCCTTTATAAATACATTACCTTGGCATACATTCCATCCCTGCCATGCCCTTACATTTGCTTGTAATTGAAGCCCTCTCAGACTGCGACAACAACCATCTGTGAACAGTGGAACGGTTCATGGAAAACCCAATTAGACCACCTTTCGTTTTTGAATCCCGATTGGCAGTTTGTTCTATCGTTTGGTCGCATGCCACTGCAGAAAATCCATGATTATCCTGACGCTGGACAGCAAAGTTGGTAGAAAGTTCTTCACGAATTCCTACAAAGGAAACGTTAGTCTTATGTCAAACAATATTAATATTTAATATAATTCTAAATATTCCATAGGTGTCAAATATTGCCACCAAGTCGAAAAGAATTCGCGATTTGCATTAATAGCCCTTTATTGCGAAGATATTGGGAAAACAAGTTTAACTGTAGGGAGCCTCCTTAATTTAATACTTTTGGCATTTTTGTTTGAAACTGAAAATAAATGTTCGTACCTGGGTGCGACTTTTCCAATGCAGTCATCTCCAGTATATACGCCGACCCGTACCTGGCATAGTTGACTCTGTCACAAATGAAGAACCATGGAAGCATAGCTCTGAACGCTGTCAGATGGAGATCCCAGTTGACTTCTCTGGTGGCTCGGATGAACATCAGTAACACACCTGTTTATTCAAAGTCAACAACTTAAAACTCTAACTAAAAATTCGAGAGATAAAAAAGAGCTTAGGCAAATATAATAAGTCTTATGAGAAAATAGATTTCGTTAATAACTTGTAATAAAAGTTACCTGCCATTTTAATATACATGCTCCAAAAGGCAAAGGTTCTCGATTTACTGGACGAATCGGCTATAAATAGCTCATATGATTCCACTATCTTCTGCATTTCTGGCCTGTCCAATTCACGCGTGAGGAACTTGTCTTCTAGAAACGATCCCGCCATGTTGTCAATGAATGAAGTCATTTCTTGATTTTCTGCCACGTAATCCAAAAATGCCTCGAGTCTTAGGCGTTGTAGGGCTTCATACATAATTTTGTGACATAACACAGACCGGTTGTAATGTTTACCAGAGAGAACACCCTTGATAGATCCTTCACTAACAATACCAGATTCTATAAACACATCCTATATAAATTAAAAGAATAATAGGAATCTTACAATATTTTATAATGAAAAGGTTTACAAGGGCAGATGGTAGAAGACTATATACCTTGAGACCTCCATCTTCAAAGATCTTTGACATAGCAGATATATAGCTCATGATGGTGTGAAACTCGCCAAGCCGTACAATGAATCGATTACTGAATATCTCTTGTTTCCAACGAACTTGTTGAACCTTCGCATACACAGCTTCATCAAAAACCAACACAGCGTACTTGAGCTCCAACTTATCAGCAATTTATTTGCTTCTTTCCAGGATTGCGTTGATGGTAGCATACTCTGTTGGCGATGCATCGATAACGGGCAAATAACCAACTCGAGATACATCTGGTATTTCTTTGCAGAGAAGTGTGTTGAATCCTGTCCATCCTGGTAATACTTCTTCTGTTGCAGCACATATATGCTTGATTAAAACATATGCCAAATCAAGTTTATAGGCTGTTTCTGCTGAATCGCTGTTCACTTTTAGCTCTAGGCTTTCAGGATCCAATTCAACGCTTTGAAACTTTGGTGTCTTCTTTACACCGATACTATAAGGCGCTATATCAGTTGTAGGCATTGCTACTGTCCGTTGTGTCTTCTTTATCAGGGTTGGCTGGTCAGACGAACTTATCTGTTTTTGAACAGATTTCCTTTGAGTGATAATTCCATTAGTAACATGAGTCTGCTTCGAAATCTCCTCTCCAAAGTCAATGTTGTCATAAACGAGGTTGACATACTCTTTTGCAACAAATTCTCTGGGAATAATGTTCGATGTATTAATAGTTGCCTGTGCAATTGCCGAATCATATGCCATTGTGGAGGATAGTGAAACGCAATGTCCAAGACCACTCAAAATCTTGATGAGGCCGGTGCAACCTGTCATCTGCCTAACAGTCATCGCTAACGCTAGGGATTTGGGTGTCTGTACTTTCCCTTTATTTGCAGCATAGACCAAATCTTGGCAAAGAGAAAAAATCATTGCTGTCGTTTTCTCGTCTAGTTTGACGTAGTCAGCATCTTCTGGTTCGTCAGAAACCCCAAGAAACCATGCGATAAAATTAAATAAGAGAGGTGATACCAGTTTCTTAACATTCTCGGCAGTAAAGTCCGACGCAAGTGGTGGCCAGCTCCCATACCAATCTGACGTACGCCCGCGCAAGATATTCCTAAATGTAAGACCAACCGTATACATATCTTTCAGTGTTGCTCCAGTGTAATCATGCGATGCTCCTTTGGCGTCATTGTCTACCTCAGCCTCCAACTCCTGTTCACTCTCAGACGTTTCGACCTCCTCATTCAGAAAACTCTCTGCTACACTGCCTTGACTGAGACATTCAACATAAACAATTTCGCTTTTGTTCCGTACTGTGGGCGTATGAAACACAAGCTGAGGAAACCTTTCCCGGAGTCGTTCTTTCAAGCGAAAAGTTCTATAGTTAGAGGCGTCTTCGTTTTCAACAAGTGCCACTGTTTTAACGAACTCTTTCGTTAATCTCTTCATGTAAAATACATTCTCTTCCTTAATTATTTGTGTTCTCACAAAATCCTCACAAAAAACATCAAAGGATTTTTCATACTTGCATTCATGTTGTTCTTGGGTTTGGGATGCTGTGCTGTGCCTAAGAAACGACGTGTACTTTTCATAACAGCGTGTATGATATTTCACCTCTAATGCTATCAAGTCCTTATCAGCAATTTGAATCAAAATACTTTCGTCTGATTTCCTTGTTGCAGCCTCTCTTAATTTCCCACCATCTACAGTCTCCGCAGATACCAACTTATCCAATTTTCTTTTCTTTGACTTCTAAATTTAAAAGAACACAGAGATCAAACAACCGCAAAAAAACTGCGCATTACTTAAATTATAACTAGACAAATATATAAAAACATTAGAAGATGCTTTATATCATGCGCCAGCCGAGTCCTGTGTCAACACATACCACAACGCGCAGTAATAATTTTTGGACTCAAACAATTACTCCACGCGCGCTGAGCGCGTCACAAATTTAATAATTAGATAGATTAATCAACTAACCGATTCGGTGAAATAAGACTTTTCTGATTTGCAAATGATACACACTGGAGGCACCACGTGAGGGTTCCTTGGTCTGATTGGGGTGCGTGTTGATATTGTAGATCTTAGCATCTTCTTCGCAGGTTGAGGATCTTCGAAATCCAAGGTGTCTTGTACATCTACGCACGAGGACGAATGCTCGCCTTCGTTGCCATTTTTCTGACGTCGCGCTTTAGCTCGTTTAATATCAGTTGCGTTTGTAAACCGCGAGTAACAACCTCTATGGTAGGAAAAACTTTCAAAATCGGCCCCATCCATGTTTCTTTCAACATCTTCACTGACAAACTGCAAACTTTTTTCCGCAACCTCGCGTTGAATCCCATCTAGCGTTATCCAAACATTTCGACATTCAAAAAACTTATCAAACGACACTTTTGTAAAAGTTGTGAGAGGGGCATTTTGACTTTCCCCATTAAAATGAATTAAACACGAGTTTGAGGAGGCCATAATTCTCCTCACAGCCTTTGCAGGTAAATACGTTGCAAAATTGCTACTTAATACAACTCTTGAAATTTTCGAGAAGGTTTTCCATCAGTAAAAGTAAAATATATATCTTTATTGAGAAAAGTTACTTTGACAATTTAAAAAAGTTGAACCTGGATAAATTTGGCGCGAAAAAAGCATTGTTAAACAGTATTTTTCGTCAGCGGAATGCAGCAAACTTC
This sequence comes from Chrysogorgia sp. JL179-B06, assembly GCA_035772405.1. Taxonomy (NCBI): domain Eukaryota; kingdom Metazoa; phylum Cnidaria; class Anthozoa; order Scleralcyonacea; family Chrysogorgiidae; genus Chrysogorgia; species Chrysogorgia sp. JL179-B06. The sequence goes on from JAYKKM010000121.1 coordinate 1,319,771, forward strand.
ATGTAAGAATCAATGTAAAACCCCGCGCCACATTACTTAGTGTTTATTACACCAAGTATCCTGGAATAAACATGGCGGCCATGTTGTGAAATATTGCCGAAATTCTGAATTTTCAAAGAAGAAGTTTACAAAATCTGCAGGTTTTGGGAAATGCCAACAAGTGGATTTGGATTTGGTATATCAAAAGGTACATATTTATCTGGTTTTAAAGTACTGCCCGAACCATGGCAGCGGAACTGAACGATATTGTATCACAGAATACGGCCTATATAGTATGAGCACTGTCAAGAAAACCGGTTTAATAGCAATTATTAAAGCATGTTTGATACTTTGATGTTTCACTTTTGCCGTGCTTCGCTGTGTTTATTTTGTTTTGTTTGCTCTAATTTAGGATAAAATGATTTTCAACTATTTTAGAAACTGCGCAAAATTTATTTGCTGATAATTACACAACTGCAAGTAGTTTATATCGTAACATGGCCGCTTTGCCAGCGCGGCCGTAATGGAAAATGGCCTTTAATCACTACGTAAAAAATTCGCTATTCACTTTATATTACAAGAACACTAGGTACAAATTCGCTATTCACTTCTAAATATTTAATTCGAACCCTGATATTATTAGTAGAAGTTAGATGCTCATCACTCCTGGGGCTTAAAGGGCTAATTCTCGTTTATTTTAACTCAATTCTCATGTATGAAATTTCACAAAGAATCCTGATTCATAAGTGCCTGTAAACTACTATCTAAGACAAAATCATCTTTAGTATAACGCAGCACATAAAAGGAAACCGTGACAACTTCCTTTTGTGTGCAGTAATCCATACAAATTGGGGTTGTACCTGTAACAGCCACTATGGATCTGCCATTGTAAACAGACAGCATTCTCTCCCCCGGTGTCTTCGATGGTACACTTTTAAAATGTCTGTACGCCAGAACACTTTCTCCACTGAATCGAGCTGGTGAAAACAGTTTAGATGTAGTAGATTGTTGCAAAGTGTTTAAAGTTATTGCTCTTACTCTTAGTCACTAACTCTGAATATCGCCAGAATATCCTCTAACGAGAATCATTATGTGTCGGTAAATAGACCAGGGCACCGAAATAGCGACAGGGTTCGTCAAACCTGTTGCTTTAGATTCGAAAAGCCTGACCGATCTGCTTAAGGTAGAAGTCGATCAAAGGCCCAGCTAACTCAAGCTTATTTCCGAACCCATCCATGTTCCCCATACCAAAATCCGGTTTTCTTTTCGCCTCTCGCATTTTCCGAATACACTCGCCTTCAACTTGAAATTTCAATGCTACAACAGATGAATTCCAAAATTTCTTTCCCCTCTCCGTATTGTTTACATTCGCTTTCAAATCCAGTTGGTTCTCACTCGTGGTAGTGCTGGCCGCTATTGGTACCGGCAGAATTATAAAATAATGCGCTATACCGCTGCCAATCATGAGCCCGCACAAGTGGGAGAATTTGCCGCATATTTGACCAACGAGCGAGGTGTGGTAGAGAGAGTCCAACGGCGCGCTACGCGGTGGATCCTAAGGCCGAAACCAGGCGAGATGTCGTACAAGGTTAGGCTGCTGGCCCTTAACCTGCTGCCTTTGGTGTATGATAGAGAAATAAAAGACCTGAGTTTCTTCTTCAAAGCATAGTCAATCGAGATATGGTCAGGAAACTCGGCAAACTTCAAAGCGACTATAATGAGCTACGTTTTGATGTTGAACCGTACCTTACACCATGCACATCCTTTGTTTTAGGTTTATTAATATTTAAACAACACGGTTGAGCGATTAAACCCAAACGATTCTATTGGATGATTGCTTCATTATACTAAAATACAATATGTTCAATGACCGTGCACCATGCACAAAATTGCATAAAGACGAACAAAAAGATAGAACAAAGACTTTAGCTGAGTTTCCAGACCATATCTCCATTGACTATGTTCAAAGCAATCTTTGGCCCTACTAATTTTAATATTGAATGTTTTGTTTCGTTTGTGCAGCATGGGCGCACACGTAATCTTAACCCAACTTTAACTTTAAAACCCACCATTTGTAAAACCTGTACTTTCCAAGCTTCGTATTTTAACAGAATTGTTAAACCCTGGAACTTTATTTGCAAGTTAGCCCCATTACATACTTTCGATAGTGCTGCTTCTTTTAAGGGTTTTCTTTGTAACTTATATTTTTCTTTACTTAATACTTTTGATATAGACATGTCCTGCACATGGTCGCTTGTGCGCGACTGTCCCTGTCATTGGGCTTAAACTTTTATGTATATATGTATTATTGCCCCTGTCATGTATTTTTATGATGTATGTTTTCCTGTCGTAGGGCTGCGCCTCGCATGGGACCGTGTCCCGTTTGTGCAAACCCTGTTGGGCACGTCTTTTATTTTTTCTTGTATCTATGTATTTTTATTAGTATGTCACATAGACGTGTCCAATAAAGCTGTTAAACTTAAACTTAAACACAGAAAGAAGACACAAAAGAATGCATTTATGTTTTTTTCACTGGAAACAGTTTGCAGCTTGATGAAAACTGCGCTATGACTCATACTGCGCCTCAGCTGAGTTAACACAGAAAGAAGACACAAAATAATGCATTTTGATGTTTTTTTCACTGGAAACAGTTAGCGGCTTGATGAAAAGTGTGCTATGACTCATCCTGCACTCGGCTGAGTTGATGCAGAAACAAGACAAAAGAATGCATTTTGATGTTTTTCACTGGAAACAGTTTGCAGCTTGATGAAAACTGCGCTATGACTCATACTGCGCCTCAGCTGAGTTAACACAGAAAGAAGACACAAAATAATGCATTTTGATGTTTTTTTCACTGGAAACAGTTTGTGCCTTGATGAAAACTGTGCTATGACTCATCCTGCACTCGGCTGAGTTGATGCAGAAACAAGACAAAAGAATGCATTTTGATGTTTTTTACTGGAAACAGTTTGCAGCTTGATGAAAACTGCGCTATGACTCATACTGCGCCTCAGCTGAGTTAACACAGAAAGAAGACACAAAATAATTCATTTTGATGGTTTTTCCACTGGAAACAGTTTGCGGCTTGATGAAAAGTGCGCTATGACTCATCATGCGCTCAGCTGAGTTAACACAAAGACACAAAATAATGCATTTTGATGTTTTTTTTCACTGGAAACAGTTTGTGGCTTGATGAAAACTGTGCTATGACTCATCCTGCACTCGGCTGAGTTGATGCAGAAAGAAGTCAAAAGAATGCATTTTGATGTTTTTGGCTTGATGAAAACTGCGCCATGACTCATACTGCGCTCAGCTGAGTTAGCACAGAAAGAAGACACAAAAGAATGCATTTTGATGCTTTTATCACTGGAAACAGTTTGCGGCTTGATGAAAACTGCGCTATGACTCATCCTGCGCTCGGCTGAGTTAACACAGAAAGAAGACACAAAAGAATGCATTTTGATGGATTTTTTCACTGGAAACAGTTTGCAGCTTGATGAAAACTGCGCAATGACTTATCCTGTGCTCAGCTGGAGTTAACACAGAAAGAAGACACAAAATAATGCATTTTGATGTTTTTTTCACTGGAAACAGTTTGCGGCTTGATGAAAAGTGTGCTATGACTCATCCTGTGCTCGGCTGAGTTCATGCAGAAAGAAGACAAAATAATGCATTTTGATGTTTTTCACTGCAAACAGTTTGCGGCTTGATCAAAACTGCACTACTACTCATACTGCGGTTGGCTGAGTTAACATAGAAAGAAGACAAAAGAATGCATTTTTGATGTTTTTCACTGGAAACAGTTTGCAGCTTGATGAAAACTGCACTATGACTTATCCTGTGCTCAGCTGAGTTAACACAGAAAGAAGACACAAAATAATGCATTTTGATGTTTTTTTCACTGGAAACAGTTTGCGGCTTGATGAAAAGTGTGCTATGACTCATCCTGTGCTCGGCTGAGTTCATGCAGAAAGAAGACAAAATAATGCATTTTGATGTTTTTCACTGCAAACAGTTTGCGGCTTCATGAAAACTGCACTACGACTCATACTGCGGTTGGCTGAGTTAACACAGAAAGAAGACATAAGAATGCATTTTGATGTTTTTTCACTGTAAACAGTTTGTGGCTTGATGAAAAACTGTGCTATAACTCATCTTGCTCTTGGCTGAGTTAATGCAGAAAGAAGACAAAGAATGCATTTGAATGTGGCTTGAAGACACAAAAGAATGCATTTTGATGTTTTTTTCACTGGAAACAGTTTGCGGCTTGATGAAAAGTGTGCTATGACTCATCCTGTGCTCGGCTGAGTTCATGCAGAAAGAAGACAAAATAATGCATTTTGATGTTTTTCACTGCAAACAGTTTGCGGCTTGATCAAAACTGCACTACTACTCATACTGCGGTTGGCTGAGTTAACATAGAAAGAAGACAAAAGAATGCATTTTTGATGTTTTTCACTGGAAACAGTTTGCAGCTTGATGAAAACTGCACTATGACTTATCCTGTGCTCAGCTGAGTTAACACAGAAAGAAGACACAAAATAATGCATTTTGATGTTTTTTTCACTGGAAACAGTTTGCGGCTTGATGAAAAGTGTGCTATGACTCATCCTGTGCTCGGCTGAGTTCATGCAGAAAGAAGACAAAATAATGCATTTTGATGTTTTTCACTGCAAACAGTTTGCGGCTTCATGAAAACTGCACTACGACTCATACTGCGGTTGGCTGAGTTAACACAGAAAGAAGACATAAGAATGCATTTTGATGTTTTTTCACTGTAAACAGTTTGTGGCTTGATGAAAACTGTGCTATAACTCATCTTGCTCTTGGCTGAGTTAATGCAGAAAGAAGACAAAGAATGCATTTGAATGTGGCTTGAAGACACAAAAGAATGCATTTTGATGTTTTTTTCACTGGAAACAGTTTGCGGCTTGATGAAAACTGCGCTATGACTCATCCTGCGCTCGGCTGAGTTAACACAGAAAGAAGACACAAAAGAATGCATTTTGATGGATTTTTCACTGGAAACAGTTTGCAGCTTGATGAAAACTGCGCTATGACTTATCCTGTGCTCAGCTGAGTTAACATAGAAAGAAGACAAAAGAATGCATTTTTGATGTTTTTCACTGGAAACAGTTTGTGGCTTGATGAAAAGTGTGCTATGACTCATCCTGTGCTCGGCTGAGTTAATGCAGAAAGAAGACAAAATAATGCATTTATGTTTTTCACTGCAAACAGTTTGCGGCTTGATGAAAACTGCACTACGACTCATACTGCAGTTGGCTGAGTTAACATAGAAAGAAGACAAAAGAATGCATTTTTGATGTTTTTCACTGGAAACAGTTTGTGGCTTGATGAAAACTGTGCTACGACTCATCCTGCACTCAACTGACTTAACACAGAAAGAAGACATATAAGAAGCCATTTTGATGTTTTTTCACTGTAAACAGTTTGCGGCTTGATGAAAACTGTGCTATAACTCATCTTGCTCTTGGCTGAGTTAATGCAGAAAGAAGACAAAGAATGCATTTGAATGTGGCTTGAAGACACATAAGAATGCATTTTTGATGTTTTTTTCACTGGAAACAGTTTGCAGCTTAATGAAAACTGCGCTATGACTTATCCTGCGCTTGGCTGAGCTAACACAGAAAGAAGACATGAAAGAATGCATTATGTTTTTTTCACTGGAAACAGTTTGCGGCTTGATGAACCACTGCGCTACGACTCATCCTGCGCTCAGCTGAGTTAACATAGAAAGAAGACACAACATTTTTGATGTTTTTTTCACTAGAAACAGTTTGCGGCGTGGTGAAAACTGCGCTATGACTTATCCTGCGCTCAGCTGAGTTAACACAGAAAGACACAAAAGAATGCCTTTTTTCCCACTGGAAATAGTTTGCGGCTTGATGAAAACTGTGCTATGACTCATCCTGCGCTCAGCTGAGTTAACATAGAAAGAAGACACATAAGAATGCATTTTTGATGTTTTTTCACTGGAAACAGTTTGTGGCTTGATGAAAACTGCGCTATGACTTATCCTGCGCTTGGCTGAGCTAACACAGAAAGAAGACATGAAAGAATGCATTGTTATGTTTTTTTCACTGGAAACAGTTTGATGAACACTGCGCCATGACTTATCCTGCGGTCGGCTGAGTTAACACAGAAAGAAGATACAAAATAATGCATTTTGATGTTTTTTTCACTGGAAACAGTTTGCGGCTTGATGAAAAGTGTGCTATGACTCATCCTGTGCTCGGCTGAGTTAATGCAGAAAGAAGACAAAATAATGCATTTATGTTTTTCACTGCAAACAGTTTGCGGCTTGATGAAAACTGCACTACGACTCATACTGCGGTTGGCTGAGTTAACATAGAAAGAAGACAAAAGAATGCATTTTTGATGTTTTTCACTGGAAACAGTTTGTGGCTTGATGAAAACTGTGCTACGACTCATCCTGCACTCAACTGAGTTAACACAGAAAGAAGACACATAGGAATGCATTTTGATGTTTTTTCACTGTAAACAGTTTGCGGCTTGATGAAAACTGTGCTATAACTCATCTTGCTCTTGGCTGAGTTAATGCAGAAAGAAGACAAAGAATGCATTTGAATGTGGCTTGAAGACACATAAGAATGCATTTTTGATGTTTTTCACTGGAAACAGTTTGCAGCTTGATGAAAACTGCACTATGACTTATCCTGTGCTCAGCTGAGTTAACACAGAAAGAAGACACAAAATAATGCATTTTGATGTTTTTTTCACTGGAAACAGTTTGCGGCTTGATGAAAAGTGTGCTATGACTCATCCTGTGCTCGGCTGAGTTCATGCAGAAAGAAGACAAAATAATGCATTTTGATGTTTTTCACTGCAAACAGTTTGCGGCTTCATGAAAACTGCACTACGACTCATACTGCGGTTGGCTGAGTTAACACAGAAAGAAGACATAAGAATGCATTTTGATGTTTTTTCACTGTAAACAGTTTGTGGCTTGATGAAAACTGTGCTATAACTCATCTTGCTCTTGGCTGAGTTAATGCAGAAAGAAGACAAAGAATGCATTTGAATGTGGCTTGAAGACACAAAAGAATGCATTTTGATGTTTTTTTCACTGGAAACAGTTTGCGGCTTGATGAAAAGTGTGCTATGACTCATCCTGTGCTCGGCTGAGTTCATGCAGAAAGAAGACAAAATAATGCATTTTGATGTTTTTCACTGCAAACAGTTTGCGGCTTGATCAAAACTGCACTACTACTCATACTGCGGTTGGCTGAGTTAACATAGAAAGAAGACAAAAGAATGCATTTTTGATGTTTTTTTCACTGGAAACAGTTTGCAGCTTGATGAAAACTGCGCTATGACTTATCCTGTGCTCAGCTGGAGTTAACACAGAAAGAAGACACAAAATAATGCATTTTGATGTTTTTTTCACTGGAAACAGTTTGCGGCTTGATGAAAAGTGTGCTATGACTCATCCTGTGCTCGGCTGAGTTCATGCAGAAAGAAGACAAAATAATGCATTTTGATGTTTTTCACTGCAAACAGTTTGCGGCTTCATGAAAACTGCACTACGACTCATACTGCGGTTGGCTGAGTTAACACAGAAAGAAGACATAAGAATGCATTTTGATGTTTTTTCACTGTAAACAGTTTGTGGCTTGATGAAAACTGTGCTATAACTCATCTTGCTCTTGGCTGAGTTAATGCAGAAAGAAGACAAAGAATGCATTTGAATGTGGCTTGAAGACACAAAAGAATGCATTTTGATGTTTTTTTCACTGGAAACAGTTTGCGGCTTGATGAAAACTGCGCTATGACTCATCCTGCGCTCGGCTGAGTTAACACAGAAAGAAGACACAAAAGAATGCATTTTGATGGATTTTTCACTGGAAACAGTTTGCAGCTTGATGAAAACTGCGCTATGACTTATCCTGTGCTCAGCTGAGTTAACATAGAAAGAAGACAAAAGAATGCATTTTTGATGTTTTTCACTGGAAACAGTTTGTGGCTTGATGAAAAGTGTGCTATGACTCATCCTGTGCTCGGCTGAGTTAATGCAGAAAGAAGACAAAATAATGCATTTATGTTTTTCACTGCAAACAGTTTGCGGCTTGATGAAAACTGCACTACGACTCATACTGCAGTTGGCTGAGTTAACATAGAAAGAAGACAAAAGAATGCATTTTTGATGTTTTTCACTGGAAACAGTTTGTGGCTTGATGAAAACTGTGCTACGACTCATCCTGCACTCAACTGACTTAACACAGAAAGAAGACATATAAGAAGCCATTTTGATGTTTTTTCACTGTAAACAGTTTGCGGCTTGATGAAAACTGTGCTATAACTCATCTTGCTCTTGGCTGAGTTAATGCAGAAAGAAGACAAAGAATGCATTTGAATGTGGCTTGAAGACACATAAGAATGCATTTTTGATGTTTTTTTCACTGGAAACAGTTTGCAGCTTAATGAAAACTGCGCTATGACTTATCCTGCGCTTGGCTGAGCTAACACAGAAAGAAGACATGAAAGAATGCATTATGTTTTTTTCACTGGAAACAGTTTGCGGCTTGATGAACCACTGCGCTACGACTCATCCTGCGCTCAGCTGAGTTAACATAGAAAGAAGACACAACATTTTTGATGTTTTTTTCACTAGAAACAGTTTGCGGCGTGGTGAAAACTGCGCTATGACTTATCCTGCGCTCAGCTGAGTTAACACAGAAAGACACAAAAGAATGCCTTTTTTCCCACTGGAAATAGTTTGCGGCTTGATGAAAACTGTGCTATGACTCATCCTGCGCTCAGCTGAGTTAACATAGAAAGAAGACACATAAGAATGCATTTTTGATGTTTTTTCACTGGAAACAGTTTGTGGCTTGATGAAAACTGCGCTATGACTTATCCTGCGCTTGGCTGAGCTAACACAGAAAGAAGACATGAAAGAATGCATTGTTATGTTTTTTTCACTGGAAACAGTTTGATGAACACTGCGCCATGACTTATCCTGCGGTCGGCTGAGTTAACACAGAAAGAAGATACAAAATAATGCATTTTGATGTTTTTTTCACTGGAAACAGTTTGCGGCTTGATGAAAAGTGTGCTATGACTCATCCTGTGCTCGGCTGAGTTAATGCAGAAAGAAGACAAAATAATGCATTTATGTTTTTCACTGCAAACAGTTTGCGGCTTGATGAAAACTGCACTACGACTCATACTGCGGTTGGCTGAGTTAACATAGAAAGAAGACAAAAGAATGCATTTTTGATGTTTTTCACTGGAAACAGTTTGTGGCTTGATGAAAACTGTGCTACGACTCATCCTGCACTCAACTGAGTTAACACAGAAAGAAGACACATAGGAATGCATTTTGATGTTTTTTCACTGTAAACAGTTTGCGGCTTGATGAAAACTGTGCTATAACTCATCTTGCTCTTGGCTGAGTTAATGCAGAAAGAAGACAAAGAATGCATTTGAATGTGGCTTGAAGACACATAAGAATGCATTTTTGATGTTTTTTTTCACTGGAAACAGTTTGCAGCTTGATGAAAACTGCGCTATGACTTATCCTGCGCTTGGCTGAGCTAACACAGAAAGAAGACATGAAAGAATGCATTATGTTTTTTTCACTGGAAACAGTTTGCGGCTTGATGAACCACTGCGCTAGGACTTATCCTGCGCTCGGCTGAGTTAACACAGAAAGAAGACACAAAATAATGATTTATGTTTTTTTTCACTGGAAACAGTTTGCGGCCTGATGAAAACTGCGGTCGGCTGAGTTAACACAGAAAGAAGACAGAAAAGAATGCATTTTGATGGTTTTTTCACTGGAAACAGTTTGTGGCTTGATGAAAACTGTGCTATGACTTATCCTGCACTCGCTGAGTTAACACAGAAAGAAGACAAAAGAATGAGTTTTTTTACTGCAAACAGTTTGCGGCGTGATGAAAATTGCGCTATGACTCTTACTGCGCTCAGCTGAGTTAACACAGAAAGAAGACACAAAATAATGATTTATGTTTTTTTCACTGGAAACAGTTTGCGGCCTGATGAAAACTGCGGTCAGCTGAGTTAACACAGAAAGAAGACAGAAAAGAATACATTTTGATTAGTTTTTTTACTGCAAACAGTTTGCGGCTTGATGAAAATTGCGCTATGACTCTTACTGCGCTCAGCTGAGTTAACACAGAAAGAAGACACAAAATAATTATTTATGTTTTTTTCACTGGAAACAGTTTGCGACCTGATGAAAACTGCGGTTGGCTGAGTTAACACAGAAAGAAGACAGAAAAGAATGCATTTTGATGTTTTTTTCACTGGAAACAGTTTGCGGCTTGATGAACACTGCGCCATGACTTATCCTGCGCTCGGCTGAGTTAACACAGAAAGAAGACACAAAAGAATGCATTTTGATGTTTTTTTCACTGGAAACAGTTTGTGGCTTGATGAAAACTGCACTATGACTCTTACTGCGCTCAGCTGAGTTAACACAGAAAGAAGACACAAAATAATGATTTATGTTTTTTTTCACTGGAAACAGTTTGCGGCCTGATGAAAACTGCGGTCGGCTGAGTTAACACAGAAAGAAGACAGAAAAGAATGCATTTTGATGGTTTTTTCACTGGAAACAGTTTGTGGCTTGATGAAAACTGTGCTATGACTTATCCTGCACTCGCTGAGTTAACACAGAAAGAAGACAAAAGAATGAGTTTTTTTACTGCAAACAGTTTGCGGCATGATGAAAATTGCGCTATGACTCTTACTGCGCTCAGCTGAGTTAACACAGAAAGAAGACACAAAATAATGATTTATGTTTTTTTCACTGGAAACAGTTTGCGGCCTGATGAAAACTGCGGTCGGCTGAGTTAACACAGAAAGAAGACAGAAAAGAATGCATTTTGATGGTTTTTTCACTGCAAACAGTTTGCGGCTTGATGAAAATTGCGCTATGACTCTTACTGCGCTCAGCTGAGTTAACACAGAAAGAAGACACAAAATAATGATTTATGTTTTTTTCACTGGAAACAGTTTGCGGTCGGCTGAGTTAACACAGAAAGAAGACAGAAAAGAATGCATTTTGATGTTTTTTTCACTGGAAACAGTTTGCGGCTTGATGAACACTGCGCCATGACTTATCCTGCGCTCGGCTGAGTTAACACAGAAAGAAGACACAAAAGAATGCATTTTGATGTTTTTTTCACTGGAAACAGTTTGTGGCTTGATGAAAACTGCGCTATGACTCATCCTGTGCTCAGCTGAATTAACATAGAAAGAAGACACAAAAGAATACATTTTTGATGTTTTTTTCACTGGAAACAGTTTGCGGCCTGATGAAAACTGTGCTATGACTTATCCTGCACTCGCTGAGTTAACACAGAAAGAAGACAGAAAAGAATGCATTTTGATGGTTTTTTCACTGCAAACAGTTTGCGGCTTGATGAAAATTGCGCTATGACTCTTACTGCGCTCAGCTGAGTTAACACAGAAAGAAGACACAAAATAATGATTTATGTTTTTTTTCACTGGAAACAGTTTGCGGCCTGATGAAAACTGCGGTCGGCTGAGTTAACACAGAAAGAAGACAGAAAAGAATGCATTTTGATGGTTTTTTCACTGGAAACAGTTTGTGGCTTGATGAAAACTGTGCTATGACTTATCCTGCACTCGCTGAGTTAACACAGAAAGAAGACAAAAGAATGAGTTTTTTTACTGCAAACAGTTTGCGGCATGATGAAAATTGCGCTATGACTCTTACTGCGCTCAGCTGAGTTAACACAGAAAGAAGACACAAAATAATGATTTATGTTTTTTTCACTGGAAACAGTTTGCGACCTGATGAAAACTGCGGTTGGCTGAGTTAACACAGAAAGAAGACAGAAAAGAATGCATTTTGATGGTTTTTTCACTGCAAACAGTTTGCGGCTTGATGAAAATTGCGCTGACTCTTACTGCGCTCAGCTGAGTTAACACAGAAAGAAGCCACAAAATAATGATTCATGTTTTTTTCACTGGAAACAGTTTGCGGTCGGCTGAGTTAACACAGAAAGAAGACAGAAAAGAATGCATTTTGATGTTTTTTTCACTGGAAACAGTTTGCGGCTTGATGAACACTGCGCTATGACTCATCCTGCGCTCAGCTGAATTAACATAGAAAGAAGACACAAAAGAATACATTTTTGATGTTTTTTTCACTGGAAACAGTTTGCGCCTTGATGAACACTGCGCCATGACTTATCCTGCACTCGGCTGAGTTAACACAGAAAGAAGACAAAATAATGCATTTTGATGAGTTTTTTTACTGCAAACAGTTTGCGGCTTGATGAAAATTGCGCTATGACTCTTACTGCGCTCAGCTGAGTTAACACAGAAAGAAGACACAAAATAATGATTTATGTTTTTTTTTCACTGGAAACAGTTTGCGGCCTGATGAAAACTGCGGTCGGCTGAGTTAACACAGAAAGAAGACAGAAAAGAATGCATTTTGATGGTTTTTTCACTGGAAACAGTTTGTGGCTTGATGAAAACTGTGCTATGACTTATCCTGCACTCGCTGAGTTAACACAGAAAGAAGACAAAAGAATGAGTTTTTTTACTGCAAACAGTTTGCGGCGTGATGAAAATTGCGCTATGACTCTTACTGCGCTCAGCTGAGTTAACACAGAAAGAAGACACAAAATAATGATTTATGTTTTTTTCACTGGAAACAGTTTGCGGCCTGATGAAAACTGCGGTCAGCTGAGTTAACACAGAAAGAAGACAGAAAAGAATACATTTTGATTAGTTTTTTTACTGCAAACAGTTTGCGGCTTGATGAAAATTGCGCTATGACTCTTACTGCGCTCAGCTGAGTTAACACAGAAAGAAGACACAAAATAATGATTTATGTTTTTTTCACTGGAAACAGTTTGCGACCTGATGAAAACTGCGGTTGGCTGAGTTAACACAGAAAGAAGACAGAAAAGAATGCATTTTGATGTTTTTTTCACTGGAAACAGTTTGCGGCTTGATAAACACTGCGCCATGACTTATCCTGCGCTCGGCTGAGTTAACACAGAAAGAAGACAGAAAAGAATGCATTTTGATGGTTTTTTCACTGGAAACAGTTTGTGGCTTGATGAAAACTGTGCTATGACTTATCCTGCACTCGCTGAGTTAACACAGAAAGAAGACAAAAGAATGAGTTTTTTTACTGCAAACAGTTTGCGGCGTGATGAAAATTGCGCTATGACTCTTACTGCGCTCAGCTGAGTTAACACAGAAAGAAGACACAAAATAATGATTTATGTTTTTTTCACTGGAAACAGTTTGCGACCTGATGAAAACTGCGGTTGGCTGAGTTAACACAGAAAGAAGACAGAAAAGAATGCATTTTGATGGTTTTTTCACTGCAAACAGTTTGCGGCTTGATGAAAATTGCGCTGACTCTTACTGCGCTCAGCTGAGTTAACACAGAAAGAAGCCACAAAATAATGATTCATGTTTTTTTCACTGGAAACAGTTTGCGGTCGGCTGAGTTAACACAGAAAGAAGACAGAAAAGAATGCATTTTGATGTTTTTTTCACTGGAAACAGTTTGCGGCTTGATGAACACTGCGCCATGACTTATCCTGCGCTCGGCTGAGTTAACACAGAAAGAATGCATTTTGATGTTTTTTTCACTGGAAACAGTTTGTGGCTTGATGAAAACTGCGCTATGACTCATCCTGTGCTCAGCTGAATTAACATAGAAAGAAGACACAAAAGAATACATTTTTGATGTTTTTTTCACTGGAAACAGTTTGCGGCCTGATGAAAACTGTGCTATGACTTATCCTGCACTCGCTGAGTTAACACAGAAAGAAGACAGAAAAGAATGCATTTTGATGGTTTTTTCACTGCAAACAGTTTGCGGCTTGATGAAAATTGCGCTATGACTCTTACTGCGCTCAGCTGAGTTAACACAGAAAGAAGACACAAAATAATGATTTATGTTTTTTTCACTGGAAACAGTTTGCGGCCTGATGAAAACTGCGGTCGGCTGAGTTAACACAGAAAGAAGACAGAAAAGAATGCATTTTGATGTTTTTTTCACTGGAAACAGTTTGCGGCTTGATGAAAACTGCGCTATGACTCATCCTGCGCTCAGCTGAATTAACATAGAAAGAAGACACAAAAGAATACATTTTTGATGTTTTTTTCACTGGAAACAGTTTGCGGCTTGATGAAAATTGCGCTATGACTCTTACTGCGCTCAGGTGAGTTAACACAGAAAGAAGACAAAATAATGCATTTTGATGAGTTTTTTTACTGGAAACAGTTTGCGGCTTGATGAAAATTGCGCTATGACTCTTACTGCGCTCAGGTGAGTTAACACAGAAAGAAGACACAAAATAATGATTTATGTTTTTTTTCACTGGGAACAGTTTGCGGCCTGATGAAAACTGCGGTCGGCTGAGTTAACACAGAAAGAAGACAGAAAATAATGCATTTTGATGGTTTTTTCACTGGAAACAGTTTGTGGCTTGATGAAAACTGTGCTATGACTTATCCTGCACTCACTGAGTTAACACAGAAAGAAGACAAAAGAATGCATTTTGATGAGTTTTTTTACTGCAAACAGTTTGCGGCTTGATGAAAATTGCGCTATGACTCTTACTGCGCTCAGCTGAGTTAACACAGAAAGAAGACACAAAATAATGATTTATGTTTTTTTCACTGGAAACAGTTTGCGGCCTGATGAAAACTGCGGTCGGCTGAGTTAACACAGAAAGAAGACAGAAAAGAATACATTTTGATTAGTTTTTTTACTGCAAACAGTTTGCGGCTTGATGAAAATTGCGCTATGACTCTTACTGCGCTCAGCTGAGTTAACACAGAAAGAAGACACAAAATAATGATTTATGTTTTTTTCACTGGAAACAGTTTGCGGCCTGATGAAAACTGCGGTCGGCTGAGTTAACACAGAAAGAAGACAGAAAAGAATGCATTTTGATGTTTTTTTCACTGGAAACAGTTTGCGGCTTGATGAACACTGCGCCATGACTTATCCTGCGCTCGGCTGAGTTAACACAGAAAGAAGACACAAAAGAATGCATTTTGATGTTTTTTTCACTGGAAACAGTTTGTGGCTTGATGAAAACTGCGCTATGACTCTTACTGCGCTCAGGTGAGTTAACACAGAAAGAAGACACAAAATAATGATTTATGTTTTTTTTCACTGGAAACAGTTTGCGGCCTGATGAAAACTGCGGTCGGCTGAGTTAACACAGAAAGAAGACAGAAAAGAATGCATTTTGATGGTTTTTTCACTGGAAACAGTTTGTGGCTTGATGAAAACTGTGCTATGACTTATCCTGCACTCGCTGAGTTAACACAGAAAGAAGACAAAAGAATGAGTTTTTTTACTGCAAACAGTTTGCGGCGTGATGAAAATTGCGCTATGACTCTTACTGCGCTCAGCTGAGTTAACACAGAAAGAAGACACAAAATAATGATTTATGTTTTTTTCACTGGAAACAGTTTGCGACCTGATGAAAACTGCGGTTGGCTGAGTTAACACAGAAAGAAGACAGAAAAGAATGCATTTTGATGGTTTTTTTCACTGCAAACAGTTTGCGGCTTGATGAAAATTGCGCTGACTCTTACTGCGCTCAGCTGAGTTAACACAGAAAGAAGCCACAAAATAATGATTCATGTTTTTTTCACTGGAAACAGTTTGCGGTCGGCTGAGTTAACACAGAAAGAAGACAGAAAAGAATGCATTTTGATGTTTTTTTCACTGGAAACAGTTTGCGGCTTGATGAACACTGCGCCATGACTTATCCTGCGCTCGGCTGAGTTAACACAGAAAGAAGACACAAAAGAATGCATTTTGATGTTTTTTTCACTGGAAACAGTTTGTGGCTTGATGAAAACTGCGCTATGACTCATCCTGTGCTCAGCTGAATTAACATAGAAAGAAGACACAAAAGAATACATTTTTGATGTTTTTTTCACTGGAAACAGTTTGCGGCCTGATGAAAACTGTGCTATGACTTATCCTGCACTCGCTGAGTTAACACAGAAAGAAGACAGAAAAGAATGCATTTTGATGGTTTTTTCACTGCAAACAGTTTGCGGCTTGATGAAAATTGCGCTATGACTCTTACTGCGCTCAGCTGAGTTAACACAGAAAGAAGACACAAAATAATGATTTATGTTTTTTTCACTGGAAACAGTTTGCGGCCTGATGAAAACTGCGGTCGGCTGAGTTAACACAGAAAGAAGACAGAAAAGAATGCATTTTGATGTTTTTTTCACTGGAAACAGTTTGCGGCTTGATGAAAACTGCGCTATGACTCATCCTGCGCTCAGCTGAATTAACATAGAAAGAAGACACAAAAGAATACATTTTTGATGTTTTTTTCACTGGAAACAGTTTGCGCCTTGATGAACACTGCGCCATGACTTATCCTGCACTCGGCTGAGTTAACACAGAAAGAAGACAAAATAATGCATTTTGATGAGTTTTTTTACTGCAAACAGTTTGCGGCTTGATGAAAATTGCGCTATGACTCTTACTGCGCTCAGCTGAGTTAACACAGAAAGAAGACACAAAATAATGATTTATGTTTTTTTTTCACTGGAAACAGTTTGCGGCCTGATGAAAACTGCGGTCGGCTGAGTTAACACAGAAAGAAGACAGAAAATAATGCATTTTGATGGTTTTTTCACTGGAAACAGTTTGTGGCTTGATGAAAACTGTGCTATGACTTATCCTGCACTCGCTGAGTTAACACAGAAAGAAGACAAAAGAATGAGTTTTTTTACTGCAAACAGTTTGCGGCGTGATGAAAATTGCGCTATGACTCTTACTGCGCTCAGCTGAGTTAACACAGAAAGAAGACACAAAATAATGATTTATGTTTTTTTCACTGGAAACAGTTTGCGACCTGATGAAAACTGCGGTTGGCTGAGTTAACACAGAAAGAAGACAGAAAAGAATGCATTTTGATGGTTTTTTTCACTGCAAACAGTTTGCGGCTTGATGAAAATTGCGCTGACTCTTACTGCGCTCAGCTGAGTTAACACAGAAAGAAGCCACAAAATAATGATTCATGTTTTTTTCACTGGAAACAGTTTGCGGTCGGCTGAGTTAACACAGAAAGAAGACAGAAAAGAATGCATTTTGATGTTTTTTTCACTGGAAACAGTTTGCGGCTTGATGAACACTGCGCCATGACTTATCCTGCGCTCGGCTGAGTTAACACAGAAAGAATCCATTTTGATGTTTTTTTCACTGGAAACAGTTTGTGGCTTGATGAAAACTGCGCTATGACTCATCCTGTGCTCAGCTGAATTAACATAGAAAGAAGACACAAAAGAATACATTTTTGATGTTTTTTTCACTGGAAACAGTTTGTGGCCTGATGAAAACTGTGCTATGACTTATCCTGCACTCGCTGAGTTAACACAGAAAGAAGACAGAAAAGAATGCATTTTGATGGTTTTTTCACTGCAAACAGTTTGCGGCTTGATGAAAATTGCGCTATGACTCTTACTGCGCTCAGCTGAGTTAACACAGAAAGAAGACACAAAATAATGATTTATGTTTTTTTCACTGGAAACAGTTTGCGGCCTGATGAAAACTGCGGTCGGCTGAGTTAACACAGAAAGAAGACAGAAAAGAATGCATTTTGATATTTTTTCACTGGAAACAGTTTCCAGCTTGATGAAAACTGCGCTATCACTCATCCTGCGCTCAGCTGAATTAACATAGAAAGAAGACACAAAAGAATACATTTTTGATGTTTTTTTCACTGGAAACAGTTTGCGCCTTGATGAACACTGCGCCATGACTTATCCTGCACTCGGCTGAGTTAACACAGAAAGAAGACAAAATAATGCATTTTGATGAGTTTTTTTACTGCAAACAGTTTGCGGCTTGATGAAAATTGCGCTATGACTCTTACTGCGCTCAGCTGAGTTAACACAGAAATTAGACACTAAATAATGATTTATGTTTTTTTCACTGGAAACAGTTTGCGGCCTGATGAAAACTGCAGTCGGCTGAGTTAACACAGAAAGAAGACAGAAAAGAATGCATTTTGACGTTTTTTTCACTGGAAACAGTTTGCGGCTTGATGAAAACTGCGCTATGACTCATCCTGCGCTCAGCTGAATTAACATAGAAAGAAGACACAAAAGAATACATTTTTGATGTTTTTTTCACTGGAAACAGTTTGCGCCTTGATGAACACTGCGCCATGACTTATCCTGCACTCGGCTGAGTTAACACAGAAAGAAGACAAAATAATGCATTTTGATGAGTTTTTTTACTGCAAACAGTTTGCGGCTTGATGAAAATTGCGCTATGACTCTTACTGCGCTCAGCTGAGTTAACACAGAAAGAAGACACAAAATAATGATTTATGTTTTTTTTCACTGGAAACAGTTTGCGGCCTGATGAAAACTGCGGTCGGCTGAGTTAACACAGAAAGAAGACAGAAAAGAATGCATTTTGATGGTTTTTTCACTGGAAACAGTTTGTGGCTTGATGAAAACTGTGCTATGACTTATCCTGCACTCGCTGAGTTAACACAGAAAGAAGACAAAAGAATGAGTTTTTTTACTGCAAACAGTTTGCGGCGTGATGAAAATTGCGCTATGACTCTTACTGCGCTCAGCTGAGTTAACACAGAAAGAAGACACAAAATAATGATTTATGTTTTTTTCACTGGAAACAGTTTGCGGCCTGATGAAAACTGCGGTCAGCTGAGTTAACACAGAAAGAAGACAGAAAAGAATACATTTTGATTAGTTTTTTTACTGCAAACAGTTTGCGGCTTGATGAAAATTGCGCTATGACTCTTACTGCGCTCAGCTGAGTTAACACAGAAAGAAGACACAAAATAATGATTTATGTTTTTTTCACTGGAAACAGTTTGCGACCTGATGAAAACTGCGGTTGGCTGAGTTAACACAGAAAGAAGACAAAAGAATGAGTTTTTTTACTGCAAACAGTTTGCGGCGTGATGAAAATTGCGCTATGACTCTTACTGCGCTCAGCTGAGTTAACACAGAAAGAAGACACAAAATAATGATTTATGTTTTTTTCACTGGAAACAGTTTGCGACCTGATGAAAACTGCGGTTGGCTGAGTTAACACAGAAAGAAGACAGAAAAGAATGCATTTTGATGGTTTTTTCACTGCAAACAGTTTGCGGCTTGATGAAAATTGCGCTGACTCTTACTGCGCTCAGCTGAGTTAACACAGAAAGAAGCCACAAAATAATGATTCATGTTTTTTTCACTGGAAACAGTTTGCGGTCGGCTGAGTTAACACAGAAAGAAGACAGAAAAGAATGCATTTTGATGTTTTTTTTACTGGAAACAGTTTGCGGCTTGATGAACACTGCGCCATGACTTATCCTGCGCTCGGCTGAGTTAACACAGAAAGAAGACACAAAAGAATGCATTTTGATGTTTTTTTCACTGGAAACAGTTTGTGGCTTGATGAAAACTGCGCTATGACTCATCCTGTGCTCAGCTGAATTAACATAGAAAGAAGACACAAAAGAATACATTTTTGATGTTTTTTTCACTGGAAACAGTTTGTGGCCTGATGAAAACTGTGCTATGACTTATCCTGCACTCGCTGAGTTAACACAGAAAGAAGACAGAAAAGAATGCATTTTGATGGTTTTTTCACTGCAAACAGTTTGCGGCTTGATGAAAATTGCGCTATGACTCTTACTGCGCTCAGCTGAGTTAACACAGAAAGAAGACACAAAATAATGATTTATGTTTTTTTCACTGGAAACAGTTTGCGGCCTGATGAAAACTGCGGTCAGCTGAGTTAACACAGAAAGAAGACAGAAAAGAATACATTTTGATTAGTTTTTTTACTGCAAACAGTTTGCGGCTTGATGAAAATTGCGCTATGACTCTTACTGCGCTCAGCTGAGTTAACACAGAAAGAAGACACAAAATAATGATTTATGTTTTTTTCACTGGAAACAGTTTGCGACCTGATGAAAACTGCGGTCGGCTGAGTTAACACAGAAAGAAGACAGAAAAGAATGCATTTTGATGTTTTTTTTCACTGGAAACAGTTTGCGGCTTGATGAACACTGCGCTATGACTTATCCTGCGCTCGGCTGAGTTAACACAGAAAGAAGACACAAAAGAATGCATTTTGATGGTTTTTTCACTGCAAACAGTTTGCGGCTTGATGAAAATTGCGCTGACTCTTACTGCGCTCAGCTGAGTTAACACAGAAAGAAGCCACAAAATAATGATTCATGTTTTTTTCACTGGAAACAGTTTGCGGTCGGCTGAGTTAACACAGAAAGAAGACAGAAAAGAATGCATTTTGATGTTTTTTTCACTGGAAACAGTTTGCGGCTTGATGAACACTGCGCCATGACTTATCCTGCGCTCGGCTGAGTTAACACAGAAAGAAGACACAAAAGAATGCATTTTGATGTTTTTTTTCACTGGAAACAGTTTGTGGCTTGATGAAAACTGCGCTATGACTCATCCTGTGCTCAGCTGAATTAACATAGAAAGAAGACACAAAAGAATACATTTTTGATGTTTTTTTCACTGGAAACAGTTTGCGGCCTGATGAAAACTGTGCTATGAC
Organism: Chrysogorgia sp. JL179-B06; assembly: GCA_035772405.1. NCBI lineage: Eukaryota > Metazoa > Cnidaria > Anthozoa > Scleralcyonacea > Chrysogorgiidae > Chrysogorgia > Chrysogorgia sp. JL179-B06. The sequence continues at coordinate 1,340,349 of JAYKKM010000121.1, forward strand.
TTATCCTGCACTCGCTGAGTTAACACAGAAAGAAGACAGAAAAGAATGCATTTTGATGGTTTTTTCACTGCAAACAGTTTGCGGCTTGATGAAAATTGCGCTATGACTCTTACTGCGCTCAGCTGAGTTAACACAGAAAGAAGACACAAAATAATGATTTATGTTTTTTTTCACTGGAAACAGTTTGCGGCCTGATGAAAACTGCGGTCGGCTGAGTTAACACAGAAAGAAGACAGAAAAGAATGCATTTTGATGTTTTTTTCACTGGAAACAGTTTGCGGCTTGATGAAAACTGCGCTATGACTCATCCTGCGCTCAGCTGAATTAACATAGAAAGAAGACACAAAAGAATACATTTTTGATGTTTTTTTCACTGGAAACAGTTTGCGGCTTGATGAAAACTGTGCTATGACTTATCCTGCACTCGGCTGAGTTAACACAGAAAGAAGACAAAAGAATGCATTTTGATGAGTTTTTTTACTGCAAACAGTTTGCGGCTTGATGAAAATTGCGCTATGACTCTTACTGCGCTCAGCTGAGTTAACACAGAAAGAAGACACAAAATAATGATTTATGTTTTTTTTCACTGGAAACAGTTTGCGGCCTGATGAAAACTGCGGTCGGCTGAGTTAAGACAGAAAGAAGACAGAAAAGAATGCATTTTGATGGTTTTTTCACTGGAAACAGTTTGTGGCTTGATGAAAACTGTGCTATGACTTATCCTGCACTCGCTGAGTTAACACAGAAAGAAGACAAAAGAATGAGTTTTTTTACTGCAAACAGTTTGCGGCATGATGAAAATTGCGCTATGACTCTTACTGCGCTCAGCTGAGTTAACACAGAAAGAAGACACAAAATAATGATTTATGTTTTTTTCACTGGAAACAGTTTGCGGCCTGATGAAAACTGCGGTCAGCTGAGTTAACACAGAAAGAAGACAGAAAAGAATACATTTTGTTTAGTTTTTTTACTGCAAACAGTTTGCGGCTTGATGAAAATTGCGCTATGACTCTTACTGCGCTCAGCTGAGTTAACACAGAAAGAAGACACAAAATAATGATTTATGTTTTTTTCACTGGAAACAGTTTGCGGCCTGATGAAAACTGCGGTCGGCTGAGTTAACACAGAAAGAAGACAGAAAAGAATGCATTTTGATGTTTTTTTCACTGGAAACAGTTTGCGGCTTGATGAAAACTGCGCTATGACTCATCCTGTGCTCAGCTGAGTTAACACAGAAAGAAGACACAAAATAATGCATTTTGATGGTTTTTTCACTGCAAACGGTTTTCAGCTTGATGAAAACTGTGCTATAACTCATCCTGCTCTCGGCTGAGTTAATGCAGAAAGAAGACAAAAGAATGCATTTATGTTTTTTCACTGGAAACAGTTTGCGGCTTGATGAAAACTGCGCTATGACTCATCCTGTGCTCAGCTGAGTTAACACAGAAATCAGACACAAAAGAATGCTTTTTTTTTTACTGGAAACAGTTTGCGGCTTGATGAAAACTGCGCTATGACTTATCCTGCGCTTGGCCGAGTTAATACAGAAAGAAGACACTGGAAACAGTTTGCGGCATGATCAAAACTGTGCTATGACTTATGCTGCGCTTGGCTGAGCTAACACAGAAAGAAGACATGAAAGAATGCATTTTTGATGTTTTTTCACTGGAAACAGTTTGCGGCTTGATGAAAACTGCGCTATCACTTATCCTGCGCTTGGCTGACCTAACACAGAAAGAAGACACATAAGAATGCATTTTTGATGTTTTTTCACTGGAAACAGTTTGCGGCTTGATGAAAACTGCGCTATGACTTATCCTGCGCTTGGCCGAGTTAATACAGAAAGAAGACACTGGAAACAGTTTGCGGCATGATCAAAACGGTGCTATGACTTATCTTGCGCTTGGCTGAGCTAACACAGAAAGAAGACATGAAAGAATGCATTTTTGATGTTTTTTCACTGGAAACAGTTTGCGGCTTGATGAAAACTGCGCTATCACTTATCCTGCGCTTGGCTGACCTAACACAGAAAGAAGACACATAAGAATGCATTTTTGATGTTTTTTCACTGGAAACAGTTTGCGGCTTGAGGAAAACTGCGCTATGACTTATCCTGCGCTTGGCTGACCTAACATAGAAAGAAGACATGAAACAATGCATCGTTGTTTTTTTCACTGGAAACAGTTTGCGGCTTGATGAAAACTGCGCTATGACTCATCCTGCACTCAGCTGAGTTAACATAGAAAGAAGACACAAAATAATTAATTTGATGTTTTTTCACTGGAAACAGTTTGCAGCTAGCTACAATCGCGTGCATTAATGTTGAGACACTTCAAATATTTACAGTATTTAATACGACACCCATTGGAAATCGGATAGAAAATACAACTTAATTTTATGTTATCCCCTCCCCCCGTTTCAATGTTGCTCGTTAGTAATTGTCAAGTGTTAAGCACATCAAATATTTACTCAGAATCAACATTGATCAGGGGGAGGGGGGTTGAAATATCAAGTTCTACTTTCAGCTGAACCGTGAAGGCGTGGCTTCCGTTGGTTAAAGTGTCTCAAGACATTTTGCTCGCGATTGTCCGAATTCACTAACACGTATTTTAAACGAATAAAGCATGTTAACCACCGGAATAAGACACGAGATAGACAGTAACGGGAGAAAACTTCTTGGTGAACGCGTAATTGGCATAGTTTGTCAATTAGCTATAATTTTATAGTAAATTATGACATTACAAATAAAGCTGTTAATAGCGTGCGCTATTTGTGAAAAAAAATTACATCAAAGCGGTCACACGTTAATTGGCCGTGCGGGAGGACTGTAAAATTCTTCGTGGCGATTTCGTATTGTATAGGCGATAAAATAATTTCAAATATGCCCAAGCGTATTAATTACATTATACAGAACAGGGAAGTCGTACAAGATTTTAATAAATAATAAGCTGAGAAAAAATATATTCTGTGAACAATAAAACGAATTGTTAGCATTGATATCTCTGTCTCTCTCTGTCTCTCTCTGTTTGTCTTTCTCTCTGTCTGTCTGTCTCTCTCTATGTCTCTCTTTGTCTCTCTCTATCTCTCTCTGTCTCTCTTTTACATGTATGAAGCTGTTTACTCGAATGTCCCAACGATATACGATATACACTCAATAAATTAATATATTCAATAGTTTCAACTTTTATTCAAATATAGGTGTATATCGTCAACCGTGTCGGTCATGCTATTCATAGAGCTATATATTTACCGGGATCTTATGATATGCTCAATAATATTTTTATCAATTATATTAACATTCACAAGTTCTGGACTTGCTCCTTGCGAAGTGTACAAGAAGGTCATCGGCAAATTGACTGTTGAAATAAAAGACTTTCCAATGCACCGACATCATCTCAGTCTCTCTTTCGTGAATATCTCCGTTCATAAACCATGGTGATTGGTGTGCTTCCCGGTGGATAAAATCGGCCTGTCGTTATAAAATACCAGATCTTTCGCTTAGTGGGTTTGGTGGCGCGTAGATGTACAGTTTGTCCCTCGTGCCCAACACGTGTAAATTAATGCCATACCGAAAACGTACAGATAAGATGTGTCCAGGGGCACAGTTATTGCAACATGACACACGTTCAGTGGTATCTATGTTTTATTTGTTTTCATGGCTTCGTGTTTATTAACAAAAAACTGAATACGCGAGCTATCAATGCTGCATTGACCTGTTAGAGTTTCACACCATTGCGACCGTGCTCCATTGTATGGAAAACGGCGATTACCCCATCTCGGAAAAAGCCGTTAAACGGGTACCAAAATCTTATAAATAATTTTCGCAGTGAAAACACGAGTTCGGATGTTTGGACATATCAATGTCTCTAAAATAATAACATAAAATTCAATGAAAAGATTACTAGTTAGTGCAAACAAGACTTTTCGTTTTCAGACAATCACGTGCATAAATGTTGAGACACTTCAAATATTTACAGTATTTAATACGACACCCATTGGAAATCGGATAGAAAATACAACTTAATTTTATGTTATCCCCTCCCCCCGTTTCAATGTTGCTCGTTAGTAATTGTCAAGTGTTAAGCACATCAAATATTTACTCAGAATCAACATTGATCAGGGGGAGGGGGGTTGAAATATCAAGTTCTACTTTCAGCTGAACCGTGAAGGCGTGGCTTCCGTTGGTTAAAGTGTCTCAAGACATTTTGCTCGCGATTGTAGATCAAAACTGCACTATGACTCATCCTGCGCTCAGCTGACTTAACCCAGAAAGAAGACACAAAATAATGTTTTTTCACTGGAAACAGTTTGTGGCTTGATGAAAAGTGCGCTCTGACTCATCCTGTGCTCAACTGAATTAACACAGAAAGAAGACACAAAAGAATGCATTTTGATGTGATTTTTTCACTGGAAACAGTTTGCGGCTTGATGAAAACTGCGCTATGACTCACCTTGGGCTCGGCTGAGTGAACACAGAAAGAAGACACAAAATAACGCATTTTTTATGTTTTCTTCACTGAAAACAGTCGGCAGGCTGAATTATTGCACAAGAATGCAATCTTTTTTTCTCCAGCAAAACAGTTTGCAGCTCAAAATTACTCCATGACTCGTCCTTCGATCAGCTGAGTTAACACAAAGTCAAATTAAATATTTATATTAAATTAATAATCATAGTCATCTTAATATAGCTTTATTGCAGTACATGAGTAAGTATTTTTGTCCCGGGCAGTTATATTACATCCGCGGGCAGTGAGTAGTAGGTGCTATGCAAACAGAAGATATTTGTGTCAATTCCTGACTTATCCAAAATCATTTTGCAATTGTATCTGTTGTCACTGGCTTGTATGGCTGCTCCTAAGAGGCTTCGTTTTTCCCAAATATACTGTAAACTGCGGAATATAAGACCCCCCTTTTTATAAGCCCATCTATCTACAAACAGAAATTATATGCCGGTTATAAGCCCCCCCCCGGAATATAAGCCCTCCTCTAAAAATCAACGTTTATCCACCCCCATCTCTTACTAGTAATGTAATCTTACGGAGTTTTGGTATAACAGTTTACTCAGTATATCAGCCTGTCTATGCCGGTTTTTGATTATTTTATTTACTTCAATGTTTAGTGTGAGACAAGTTGTGTTTTTGTTGTGAAAGTTAGGTACTTGATTAATTAAAGACCAGTAAATAAAAAACGTGTATTGATAATGTCGTACGAAATTGTATAAGCCCAGGGCTTATATTCTGCAGTTTACAGTACTTGAATAACCGTGGAGATACATAACTGTTTATCTGCCGAATATTGATATAGTACCAGATGACCAAAATGTTTTCCAGGTCTTGATGTTTTCAGTAGCTTGTTAATGTGGAAAACGTACTGCTGGGTTGGATGACTTGCCATGTTCATGGTGCTGATGTCCAATGCGTGAATGGTTTGACAACATTGACCAGAGAGCAACGCTATTAACATGGTCATTTTTAGCATGAGGTTGCGGAGGCTTAAATCCTATAATGGATATAGAGTTTTTAGATACTTTAACACTGTAGCTACATCCCAAACACTGATATATTGGCAATGATGGTCTTGTTGTGACACCTTTAAGCAATCCATATACAAGAGGAACAACATGAACTAGAGAGAATGGCAAGTTAAATTATGAGAAGGAAATTATGAAATCCCAAATGGTAGAGAGCAGTAGTGAGCCTTAATGTTTATGAACAAACTAATGAGGTGGTGAGGCTGTCGACATAGAATCTGAATGCCATGACATTATTAATGATACTGAATGCCATGACATTATTAATGATAAACGCCTGCCATTTGGATTGTCTAAAGTGAACCACAATTCTCCCATGCAACAGTGTTTAGATGGACATTCAAACTTGGAACGTTTCCCTATATTGTAAGATATTGATAGAGTTGTTGCAACAAATACTTCAATATCAGTAACCACAACCTCGGCTCCAGTGTTTTTAATTCTTGAAGGAGTGGGTTGTGCAGATACAATTTTGAAGGAACATCAACCATCTAAGGCTCATCCACCAATACTGTTAACAGCACCTAGTCATTATTCAAGCCAGCATCGTGTTTAATTTGCAATGCCTAAATTACACTCACAAGGGATGCTGAATGGTGGAACCTCCCATCCAACTGATCAATCTATGTGGAAACCAATGACATCGGAAACGTCCAGTATTTAATTACACAACACAACCAACAGCTTCACAAGGTCTCCAGGCAATGCATTTAGCAAGTGCAGTTTCAGGCCCAAGAGTGCAAGTGACAGGTGCCAGTAAAACTGAAGATTTGGGAAACAGGGAATACAAGAATGACTTCCTTGTAACAGCCCCAAGCACCATTGCAATTTGGACAACCATATGAAGATCAAGCATGGCAACCACAGTTACAACTACCTTCCTTACCAAGATTTAAAGCCTCTGAAGCACAGACAAAGGAGCCTGTGTCAAGGAGTATATACAGTGAAGAGATGGTGAGGGCATTACGTCAAATTGTTTCCATGCTCAAGATCAAGTGCATGCAATTCGATGGAGATCCAATAAATTATGATTCATTCATGCATAATTTTGAGACATGCTTAGAGAAGGACAACTCTGACAATTCCAGACATCTGTTTCGAGCCAAATTGTTTTCAAACACTTTTTTAACTCGGATTGTATTTGATTGTATTTGAAAGAACGCTGAAATGAATGAAAAATGGCTTTTACATGCCTTTTATATCTTATTGCGTTCTTGAGTTACAACGCTTTATGTAATTTGAACTATGACGTCACAAGTGTGACACAGCATGACAACACATCTGAAAATCAGGTATATCTTCAGACTGGTTAAACTAAACTGGCTCAAACTTGGCACACTTACTCCTTCAACAAAAATAAGCATTGGCAACTCCTTAGTTTCCAGGACACTTTCTTTCTTTAAACTAATTGTTTGTTTTTCACCACATAGCAAGCAACTTTTTATGTTTTTACCAGTTGTTATCTTTTCTGTTTAATTATCAATGCATGAAGAAAGTTTAAAACAAAATACATTGTCTACAATGACGAAAAATGGAAGATTTCGCTTTTAGACAGAGAGCCTGGGAACTAATCTGTTACCATGGTGACCACATAAGTATCACAACAATGCATGGATTTGTTGACGGAGTGAGCCAAGTTCGAGCCAGTTTGGTGTAACCAGTCTGAAGATATACCTGATTTTCAGTTGTGTTGTCATGCTGTGTCACACTTGTGACGTCAAACTTGGATTCAAACTTGGAACATTTCCCTATATTGGAAGATATTGATAGAGTTGTTGCAACAAATACTTCCAGGGGCGTAGCGAAGGGGGGGTGCGGGGGGGTGTCGCACCCCCCAATGTTGCTCTTGTCGGCACAAATCGGATTTATCTCGGAAAATTTGGATGCGATCTAATGAGAATAAACTTTATGTTTGGGCGAATTTTTTAACGGAAACGGCAAAATGTGCCGACAAAAGTCAGCAAAAATCGACAAAAACCCTGAAAAATCCCCAACAAATCCTTGGCTAAAAGGGGCGACAAATGCCGAATAATTACCGACCCCTGGCCAAACTCCGACAAAAATGCTGGGAAGATTTAGCGTTTTACGTAGAGCCGCACTTTTTAATCCATCCGGAAATGCCAATCGTCTCTCCAAAAGCACAATATATGGCTGTATAGCACCACTAGAATTTGCGTCGGAAATCACGATCGTGCAAGTACACAACAGCCTCTCAATATTTCGTGGGCAAATGCGCAACCAGTAATAACGTTTCGGGCATTGTAGCAGTAGCGCACATAAGATTTAAGATGACTCGCTGATAGAAATATTTTAGATAAGAACAATTAGCTGAAACATTTAAACAAATATATCGGATTGGAAGGTTATGTACAACAACCACCTGAAACGCAAGCGGAAGAAAATTAAGCTGACATGTCTTGCTTGCAAGCAAACATTTGATAATGATTATCGGCAACAACACAACAAAAAGTACCATGGAGATGTTTTGAAATTATTGGGTACGTGTTGATCAGTGGCGTAAATTTAGCCGGAATGGGGTGTTTACAATCTTCCCCCAAAATGCTGTACGTATGTTGTCAACATAAAAAAAACAGTCCAAAATACGAAATTTTATAAACTTCTGAACTGACTAAAAATCACCACTCAGAATGCAGGAAATGCCATTTGCGGGATTCTATATTTTAAAATTTTCCGGAGGGCAACAGCGCTCGAGATCATCCCCTATCTCTCACAACATAAGATCATAATTTCAAATTTAATAAATTCATATTGAAATCATCATGACCACGCCCATGCCACGCCCAATTTGTCGGCAAAACTGGGTCATGCACCCCCCCAAATGCATTGCCTTCGCTACGTCCCTGAATACTTCAATATCAGTAACCACAACCTTGGCTCCAGTGTTTTTAATTCTTGAAGGAGTGGGTTGTGCAGATACAATTTTTAAGGAACATCAACCATCTAAGGCTCATCCACCAATACTGTTAATCAAACTTGGAACATTACCCTATATTGGAAGATATTGATAGAGTTGTTGCAACAAATACTTCAATATCAGTCATAGTTCAAATTATACAAAGCGTTAAAACTCAAGAACGTAATAAGATATAAAAGGCATGTAAAAGCCATTTTTCATTAATTTTAGCGTTCTTTCAGATACAATCATAAAATTTCATTTCATATACACTTTAAAAATACTCTGTTATACGAAGTAAACCAGCTCAAGATCAACGAATCCGGTAGACTTTACATTTATATGTCAAGAGACTCACGACCTGCTGCTGGAGGAAAGGCAAGTGTGAAAATGACCGACCAAAACGGTAAATAACGTGTTTATTTTTTTCGAGCAAAGTCAAAAAAATTGCAATTTTTTGGCGCGAAAAGTTCCGAGAGGTCCGTACTGGTGTGATACGGACCTCGTACTCAGCCAATCAAAAGGCTCTATTTTAGTTACGGACCTCAAAACCTCGCTCCGGGTCTATAAATCATAAATATAATATAATATAATATAATATGAAAATGTTGTAAGTGAAGTCAGGCATAATAATTGAACTGAGTTAAAAATGTTGACACTGACAATGGATAAAATCTTTGAGATGTTAAAAGCTTTATTGGGGACGTTTCGGTTTGAATACTAAAACCTTCTTCAGCCTGTATGGAGACTAAAATGTGTATAATAAAAATATTTAAATATATATACGGTTATAAAATTAAGAATTAATTATTCAACATTTATAAACCCTAGGGACATTAATATGTTCGTTAATAGAGTTCTTTTCTTGTGTGGAATGCCATGCTTCAAGAAACAAACGGCCTGACCATTGTTGACATTGATCGATTATGCAAACGTTAAAATCAAAATCGTGGCTTGTCTGCATGTGATGTTGTGATATAAAACTGTTTTTGTCCTGTAAAAATATTGCTCGTTTGTGTTCCTTGATTCTCGTCTTCAGAGCGCGACTGGTTTGACCGATGTAGACTTTCTCGCAGTCCTTGCAGTTAATTCTGTAAATTGCAGTTGACAATTGTTTGTCAAGTTTGTCTTTTGGTTTCTTTAAGATGGAACCAACCGTTTTTGTGGGCTTATAGGCAACTTTTATATTATGTTTGCGTAGTGTTCTTGCAATCCTTTCAGAAGCACCTTGAACATAAGGCAAAACCACAAAACCTTTGTATTCTTGTTGGACTCTGGCCTGTGGAGTTGGTTGTAACGTGCTATTAATAAATGCGTCTGGATAGCCGTTGTCTTTCAGAGCATTTACAACATACTGTCTTTCTGATTTTCTCTGTGCCTCAGTTGATGGAATGTTTTTTGCTCGGTCTAGAAGTGTTCGAACCACAGAACGTTTATGTTGAGTGGGATGATGTGAGTTAAATTGTAAATATTTGTTAGTGTGCGTTGTCTTTCGATAGATACCAGTATTGATAGAACCATTGTCATTTCTGGAAACCGTAGTATCAAGAAAGGAAATAGAACCGTTGTTTTCTTCTTCCACGGTGAATTGGATATGCTCATTGATAGAGTTGAGATGGCGGTGAAAATCAACTAAGTTTTTGCTGTGTAAACATGCATTGCTATCATCCACATGTTTCTTCCACATGTTTCTTCCACACTATTTCTTCCACATGTTCCATGACAATATTCGCAAGAATAGCACTAACCGGCGAACCCATTGGACATCCAAAAATTTGTTTATAGTATGTATCTTGCAGAATAAAATAATTGTTGTTTAAGACCAATTCTAGAAGTTTCATGATGTTACTAATCGAGAGACTAGTTCGTTCACCGAGCGTCGGATCGTTGTGGAGGCGTTCTTTTGTTATTTCCAAAGCTAAATGTACAGGAATGGATGTAAATAAGGATACTACGTCAAACGATACCAGACATTCGTCATTCTCTATCGTATACGATACCACTTTATCGGCAAATTCTTGGCTGTTTTTTACCGTATATTTGTTGTTCTGAAGTGGTGACAGGAGATGGGCCAGGTGCTTCGAGATTTGATATGTGGGATAGCCTATGGAACTGGTAATAGGTCTCAGCAGGACGTTGGTTTTGTGTATTTTCGGAAGGCCATAAAAAGTTGCAGGGATGGCGTCGGAACTGTGTAGTTTGTAATACAAACCATTTTCTAATTGCGGTTTGTCCAGGTTGTAGAAGCTTGGTCTTTGATTGTTTTTAGAAGTTGATTCAAGGCTTTCTCTGTACTTGAAGTAGGATTTCTGCGTCGATCTGAAATTTTAGAATAAGTGTTTGTATCTTGTATCAAGTCCTCGATCTTGTCTTGATAATCTTTGCTGTCCATGACTACCACGGCCTTTGTCTGCCGGAAGGACTGTCAATGTTGGGTCGCAGGCAAGAGTCTTTAGAGCACTTAGTTGATCTGTTGGGATATTCGAATAATATAATATAATACATTTTTGAACAATTCTAGAACAATTTTTATAATTTTATATTTCAATGATCAGCTATTAATATTGTATTCTATTTTTATTGGATTTTAAATAAAATTATTCCACATATATAATATAATATTATTATAATAATAATATAATAATATAATATAATAATAATATAATAATAATATAATATAATTTATTATATAAATACGTGATGTGCCTCGATTTAGCCACAAGTCATACTTACTGTCTTTTTGAGTTTCTTAACATTGTTATTTGACTGTGAATTTTTGCTTGTAGGTTCTTATACTTGCGACGTTGCTGTCGTTTCAGTTTGTAATCAGACAAAAGACGCACTTGAAGAGACACCAACTTTGACTCTTGATGCAGGAGATTTACAAGAAGATAGAGTGGCAGTTTTGCACGTCTAGCATGATGGTTGAGATGGTGATGCCAACCTTACACATCGTAGTTGGTTCGTACACTCCTTCGGAAGATACTCCATTGCTCTGCAGGCCAAACTATAGAATCAATTCATGTTTCCTCGATGTAATTGACAAGGCTTTGGAGGGCTGGTGTTGTTGCCAAATCTTTTTGCTGTTGGAACATCTGCTTTGTGTTCATGTGGCAGAAATGGCAAGGCCATAAGTCGCTTGATGTACTTATGTGTAGCATCATCTTCGTGGTATGCTGTTGACAGTCCAAGTCCTTGGACCTTTCGCCAAATTGCCTGCGTCCAGTGAAAGGCACAGCCTTGTATTTTCGCATCTAGCAACTCTCTCTTCACTGCCTGCCATAAGGCACACTCGAAGTCGATAACGACACACTGCACATTTATTTCTTCTGGAAGAAGGTTGCGGATGGCATTCATTACACGCCGGTAGTCCTTTCGTTTCTTGCCAGACATAAGGGCAAATGCCAAAGGTACCTGTAAGTTATAAATGATATATAAAATTAATAATTATTGACTGACCAGTAAAATGAGCATTTTAACTTTTATGTTGTGCTTTGTACGGTATGCGTAATGTGTTTAACATAGTTTTAAAAAACATTGATGTTTGAGTTGTAGAACTTATAGTTGCGAGTATCAATAATAAACTTATAAATGGCTCTAGCTCTACTGTGTCGAATTTTTTCTAAGTTTAATATCGCTTCCACATATCAACCCTAAAACATCCGGTGTTGTAGAACTTCTGCATTTTCACATCAAAAGAGGTCATTTTTTTATAGCTTGCTTAAAAGTGCTACTCAAAGTCTCGTACTAATTATATATAGGATTATGTCACCATCCATTGTGCTTTTCTCTGAGCAAGGAACGCTTTTGTGAGTCATCTAACCATTGTCCTTTTCTATTGGCTTTTGTTAGTCATTGACCAAGTTAATCATTACGAATTCCTTAATATTTCTAAACTTTTGCTGCACTTTTATTCACAACTATTAGATTTTTAATCTAATCGTGATTTAGGTATTTTGAACATTTTAATCGGCTCAATAGATAACTGCGTGCCAGTTTGAGTGATCACGCTGATATTTATCGCAGGAAAAATCGCCCATATATCGCGAGAGCAGCCGCGGCGCGGTGTTAATTATATTCGTTATTATACGTGCTACAGTATTGTAAAATAATGTCGTTTTGCTTCCCGAATGAAGTACTTTAGTTCTAAATAATCTCAGAACGCCTGGGAAGCTTGATTTCCGAAATGGTTTAACGATTCCATGACGTACGTATGAGGGGGACAAATTTCCTAGGAAATCTATCCCCCCTGGGGACAAATTTACTGGGACAAATTTACTGGGACACCGGCACTGATGACCTTTAATTTTTAATACCTGCAGATAGTTTTCAACAGAACCACAACAAAACATAACATTGAAAAATATTTTAATACTGACATATCGCTAATACTCAACACGTAACATCAGAGTGATTGCTCCGTTGCGATGAACATCATGTTTCTCTGAAGATGATTATGAAATATTACCAACTCATTACTAGCTTTAGTTTGACTTATATTGAGTGGGTGAGATTGATAAGTGATCTCGTATAGTTAGTGGGCCGAGTTGGTAAGTGGGCCGAGTTGACCCTACACCATGGCTCCTATCTGGCCAATTTCTCCAAATGTTTTGAAACAAAAGGAACAAAATATTGTCTCTAAACAACCAGTCGAGACTTCAACATCGACAACAAATGCAAAAGTGGATGTCTTCGTAAGAGTGAAATGGCCTGGCCTTCAAAGGAGGTAGAAAGAAAACTCCCCGAAGATTTTGAATCATTGGCTAAGATGCTTATCAGAGGTACCTATAAGCAGATTGCTAATGCTGCTTGGAAGAATGTGAAGCTAAGGAAAGAATTCGAGAAGATCATGGAGAAATAAATAAGGAATGCACTCAGCTCTGCTCAAAGAAAGAACCAAGCTGTTTAAGGTTGACCAGCAAAGAAAATATGCTACTTTTTTACTCTGGAAAAATTTTCAAGTGAACTTGAAGATAGAGTACCATTGTTTCACTCACTATTGGTTGCAGCTAGTTTCAGTCCATGCAGCAGAGCAAAAACACCGCAGAATGAATTTTCAGCTGTGGCCATGGCTGGTGCAGTATGCCTTAAGAACAGATCAAAGTATTTAATAGCTGTTCAGTTGCTGATATCCATCTTCTTATACCATTCAAGTGGGTTGGTAAGTTCTGTTTTTTATAACCATTGACAAATTACCCTTTGGGAGGAGGGGGGGGGGGGGTTCGAGAGCATGCCGGTTCGAGAGCATGCCGCCCTGTAGTAATAATAATAATAAAAGTATTAACTGCATTGTACTGATGAGTGATGAAACATATTTTGTCATTTAGACCACATCAGCAAGACTTTCAACTCTTAAGTTGGCAACTAGTCATACCTACGTGTACAAGAAGTTAGTGGAATTTGGAAAAGACGACGACAAGGATATAATCACCTTGTAAGGAAACTTTATCCAGTACATGGCAAGAAAGCACAGTGAACGTGAGTTGAATGTGGCTTCCACTAAAGATAATATTGAGCCTGATTCTGGTAGGAAGATTACATTTGATAATATTGATTATCACCAGGATGTTATTACATGACTGAGGAACATCAGAATATTGACAAACATTATGTGACATACATGTGTACAGAGAATCGTGTGTCTGGTAACAATCTCAGTGAACAACTACCACCGGGTGGAGTTATGGGAATGGAAAATGCCTTCCGAGTACCATAATGTCAAGCAAAGGCTGAATTATATAAATTTGGTAGAGCAAGTCATTACAACCAACATCTCTTGCATGAAATTCCTTTCAGATGTCTGCACCAAGCACATACAGCACAAATATAGTGTGGAAATGAAAAATAGATCAGAATTGGCAAGTTACAATTTAAGTAATGCCTAAAGGCCAAGCCCAACATTGACAATTTGATTGGGAAAAAATATTGATTTGGGGGGCCTGATTATGTCATAAGGTCGAATTTATAAATATTTTTTAGTAAATGGGGTCTATATCAAGTGGAGGTCCTGCCTTGGCTTCAACAGTTATTTCAAATGCAAGGACTTGGAAAAAGTAGTCTGCTAATATTTTTATTTTTCTAGGTATGATGCTGACGGGATCATCAAGATTCTGCAGAAACCCAACAAGTTTGTACCATGTGACAACAAAGATAATGAAGAACCAGTATATGGAAATCAAGGAGTGGTTGGGGATCAGTTGATTGTTGAAAGGGCAATAAATGGGCACATGTCACTATCCAATGGGTTTACTGCAGAAGAACGCATTGAAGGATTGCATTTTGAAGTTGCTGATTGGCATGCTGGCAATAAATTTTTGGAGATTTGTCATTCATTAAAATATGCCTGTGCAACGAAATTTTGCCCAACCAGTTTATTGTTTTTGTTTGAAAGTAAGCCTTAAATAATAAAGAATGGTGGTGACAGTTTATTCGTATCTCATTTAATTCCAAAGTTATGACACTTTTTGCAAATTGAGCTATGACATTGGTTGTGTTTGACAAGTTAGCAAAAACAAGAAAGTCTCATATCTCGAAGGGTATTTGACTAAATAAGTTAACTTGTCAAGGTTAGTTAATGCACTCAAACAAATACTTTACTGTATTTAAATGGTTGCCATAGCAACACGCTAGTTCCCAGATCTCATATAATTCCAGCTATACAGTTGTTTTAACACATGTCTGTACTATTTTAACGAATTATACTAACAAGTGGAAATCGCAAAAAATATTTATTCTTGTTGGAAAAAAGTGATAATTAGGAGAGAGAGATCTTGGAACTAGCGTGTTGTTATGGCAACCATTTAAACAATAAAGTATTTGTTTGAGTGTATTAACTAACCTTGACAAGTTTTAACTTATTTGGTCAAATACCTTTCGAGATATGAGACTTTCTTGTTTTTGCTAACTTGTCAAACACAATCAATGACGTCATAGCTCAATTTCCAAAAAGTGTCATAACTTTGGAATTAAACGAGATATGAATAAACTGTCACCACAATTCTTTATTATTTAAGGCTTACTTTCAAACAAAACAAACCGGTTGGGCAAAATTTCGTTGCACAGGCACTTTAAATAAATCATGCCTTCACAATTACTGTACAGGACTAGGGGGTTATTGATTTTAGCAGGTACAGGACTGAGATACTGTAGCAGCTTCAAAAATAGAAGAACCCAGAAATAATAAAATAAATAAGTACAATAAAAAGTGAAATGTTACTTAACTATTATTTTTCTTCTTCAATTGATATTGTAGATTGCTTTCAATAATTTGTACAGTGTATCTTCTGTTGCTGACAAGTGCACTATGTTTAGTGATCGTAACCTGATAAATAGGAGAAATGTCACTGCTGCTGCAAATGCTTGCCGAAGGTTCTTTACAATTGAGGTGGAGTCATGCATCATTGGTGGTGCCCTTTCTGTCCTAGAAATGACCAGCTTAGGCGAGGAGAAAGTCATCTTCCCCAACACCGAGATGGCAAGCAAAGAGGAAAAAGAGGTTCCTAAGAGAAACTGCTACTCATGTTGTTGATAAGTTTGTCGTTGACCAAAAAAGAAATGACAAGATATTGGAAGCTGTTCAAGTGATTCAGCAATACACTGAAGCAAGACAACAAGCAGCAAATCTCGATGGAAGATATCCATGTAGGTACCAAGGTTGCCCTAAAACATTTGTACATGATGGGAAAGTGAGAAGGGAACATGAGTCACAGCATAACCCTCCCCCACAAGTGGACGATCCTGAATTATCCAATTTAATTTGTGATTTACAAATTGATGAACAGGACAGGGATGACATGTTTGCCTACCAGGAAGCATTGCTGGATTATGGGATGCTACTTCTTAATTTCTGGGATGCCATAAGCAAGGGAGATGGGGAACGTGTCATTCGATGCTGGAAATTTTTCCTGATGTATCTAAAACATCAGGGAAAATCTTCTAACAAGTACGGTCATGAAGCACTGTATCTGATGTTCCAAACATATGCCTTGCTTAGCCCATGAGACTCCCATCGCCTGATTTGGAACCGATTCATAAAGAACAAACCTGGTGAATCTGCAAACATCCCTCTCGACTTGGATTTAGAATTCAAAAACAAAATAATTAAGGAAGCTATCAAGAAGCTTGGTCCCAGTGCAAACCAGAAGTCTCTGGATCGCATAGGTCAGTCATTGGGAGTCACAGATGACCTCATGCATATGTTTGACAGTAACCTGGATGTATTCAGAAGATCAGGCAAACATGTCAACAAATCAACAAAGGGGGATCTGGCAAAAGTAGTAAATGAGCTGGTTCATCAGCAGGCTTTTTGTCACACACCTGGAAGGAAATATACTTTCTACCGGAACATTAAGCCAAGCATCTTAAATGGATTTAATTTGCATAAAGTGTTTCTGTGGATAGACGAACATAAAAAATACATGATTTTAAATAGACATGCTCGTTGAATTCATCAAAAACAATGTAAAAAACAACACCCCATTATATTGTTAAGGGCTATTATTTTGTAAATAGGTTATTTCAGATGCAATAAATCTTGCCAACTTTTAGTTTATATTTAATTACTACTTTTATCCCATTAATTTGTAAATATACTAAACTGTAGGATGTTTTGCATTAAAATATGTCTATTAAAGAGGAAATATTAACAAATAAGACACCATTATCTGATCAAAATATATTTATTTCAAATTTTGATCACTGTGACCATCACTTTGAAATAAATATATTTTTGATCAAAGATTGCTGTCTATTTTGTTAATTTTTATATTCAACGGATATACTCTAGGTTTTATATATCTTGATGTAAATAGGACTACATTTTGTGTGTTTAGAAGAAATCTTTGTATTCAGTTATTTAAATAGTATATTTTGAATTGTATTGATAAATCAAGTCCAATCTATATAATACAATAGCAATATTATAGCATTTTATTTTCAATCAATTATTATTTATTTATTTATTGTAAGAGCATTGATACTTTGTATAATTGCTCCTAGAACATTACATTATTATACAACATGATGCATATGATTGTCATTCTGGAATATCTAATTGTTACAATTGGTCGTTCTAGAAAATATCCATACTCCCCATGGAGGAAATGGATCATCCCCATTCCGACATCCATAAATCTGTACTAAATCCCCCCACTTTTGAACAGCAAAGTGTTTTCCTCAATAGAAAGATATTGGATGGTTGTTTTCTGGAATGACCTAATAATAATAAGCACATAAATAACAAAACTTTGAATATTTTACAGCAATTAAAAAATGTATCTCCTTTCAAATGTCACTGTCCAAGTTCACAGACTCATCATTGCTCTCAGCAAATGATGAAACGCCTTCCAGTTCCTGGCTGTCAAGAAAAGTTAACATTGTTGAGTCATCTCGTACATCATCCCAGTTTGAACTTGATGAATTCACTAACATTAATATTTATAAGTTCTTCCACGTTGATGTCATTAAATACACTATTTATTATGTGAGTATTTCAATGGCATACATGTGTCTCCAAATTTCAACCTCTCTGACTATGTCACTGACAGAGAAGCGCTTGTGGCATTCCTTAATTACTTGTTTAATGTGGAAATTATTAAATTCAAGCAAATTATTTGGGCAAGAAACCATTGTTTGTGTAGATACTTGACTTGCAATTTTCTGTTTAAGTTCTACTAGTTTAGCACGATTTCGAGAACCTGTACTCGATCAAATTATGTAAATGCTTCCTCTGTTCCTTTGAAACTGGACTGCTGCAAGACGAATCATTTGGCATCTCAAGCCAAGCATTTTGTCAATATCTCCACATGGATTCCATACTGAAAAATCTTCATTTTGGCATAAGCATTTCTTAGCACAAAAATCGCAACATGTGACCCAAAATTATTCAACAATAACTTTTGCCGACATTCTTCAGTTTGGACATACATCTTCATGTCCTTGTCACAGCGGGCCAGCAGTAAACCATTGTAGAGCAGCGAACATGAACTGGGTAATCCATCTCTCCCAGCACGGCCAGCATATGATTCTAGATTATTTGAAGGGCCAAAATGTACCACTTCTCTCACCACCTTGCAATTTACACCCATTCCAAAAGCAATGGTGCAAATAAGCACCCATAGATGCCCATGTTCATTCGCCATATTTTTAGTAATATGGTCTTTTGCTTTAGGGGGGTTCCTGCATGGTACATATCTACCAGTCGGTTTTGTCCCAAAACACAACAAAAACACGGTAAATAACGGCACATTGTTTCCTTGTTTGGCAATAAATTAGAGTTCGAGGAGTTCGATATGTTGATTCTTCTCCAAATATTGGGCAGTCTATTGGATATTAGGTCGATCCGGGCTCTGCTCAATCAACTGCACATCTTATTTGCTCTTTTGTTGTCTTTGTTGCTGTTAGGATAATCATTTGGCAGTTTTGTGGGAAAAGGGACCGTAATTCCCCAGGACAACCATACCATTTTCTGAAGGGAACTTCCTTGGTACCAGAAAGACCCTGTTTATTAATGAATACAGAATATTAAACTAAAAGTAATTGTGTCAGTTAGACAAATATATTTTATAAAATTTATATAAAATATAAAACGAGAACATCAAAACATTCAAAAACACACAACTGGCTCAAATAGGAAATGTTTAATACAAATATAAATGTTTATAAGAAAGCTGTAGCACATAAAGCAGTAAGCATATTATGAATTTAATACATGTTTATATTACCACAAAAATATTGTTGCTTACCATTGAACTATGCAATGAGCCTCGTCAATTGCCACTCCTATCAGCATCTTAGCAAAGTCTTCGCAATGGAAAATACCCACAATGACATAAACAACAAATACTCGGGAGAGCCATAAACAACAATGTAGCAACCATTTATTACTTGTTGGATAATTTCGGGATCTTCTTCGTCTGTAATTGCAATGGCAGGAACTCCAACACTATGTAGATATTCCACCTGATCATTCATCAAAGCGCGCAATGGAGAAATCACAACAATAATACTCGAACCACGAGGTCTTTTCAAAAGAACATCAGCGACAATGGGAAGGCACTGGAATATTAAGCACTTTCCAAAACCAGTACGTAAATTGACGAATACACTTTTCTCCTCAAAGAATGCTGTTATTGCATTCTCCTGTTCTTTTAATAGATTTTCTATTTTAAATTGATCTTTACATGCTTGAAAAGCCGATTGCCAGAGTTCGTTTGCGAACGACGCCATTGCTGCAAATGCTAAACTTTGGATTAAAGTAGATTTGCCCAATCAGGAGGAGTATAAGATATAAAAAGCCCCTAAGCCAATCAGAGTAGAGTACAGAAAACCTTGCAACTCAGCGGGCTCAAGAACACGCTTTCATGCGCTGATTCGCAGACCCTATTTCCTGTGATTGAAATACACAACAAGGGGCCTGCGATGCAGGCTTACTGGATGCAAGATCAGATTCCTTTTGCATTTCCTGTTATAAGGGACTAAACGCCGGGTGTGGCTGGGTAACAGCTGCACCAATTACTGGGGGCCCACTAAATTCTCAACAGCTCGAGTAGTGGCAATGTGACATAACATTTTCTCAGGAATATGATTCCCAAAAAATAATTTTTGATTGATTTATAATATCATTCATTGATCAATATATTGGATTGTCACCATTTGCCGGTACGGTATTTAATTATAATTGTATAATTTATACTAGGGATGAGCCGATAACAAAAATTGCCGATTACTGAGGCCGATTATCTCAACCTATTGGCCGATTAATGTAAGTAGCAAGACAAAATGACCAACAGTGAAGTTGTACAATACAAACTAATCAACTCAAATAAAACCAACTTAAGATCAATAATCAAAGTTTAGTTTTGGTAGATTATGATGTAGAAACAAATATTGTCTGCTTTGTGCGGAGCTAGTCTGCTCCGTGTCTCGGTGGAAATGATCCCAGCCTCACTGAACACGCGCTCTGAGTATATGCTTGAACTTGGTGGACTGAGATACTTAAACGCGATGTCGAAGATATTTGGATACACTTGTTTGTTAGATAGCGACCAGGTACAATGGTTGCAAAGGAAGAGCGAGAAATGCGTTGACCTCTGCTTCACGATTTCGTCTCCCACTAGCAATGTTGTCATCGGATGCAACTATCTCTTCGAACCACACCAATAGATCTTGATGTTGTGAAAAACAACTTATTTATTCGCTTGTATTTAGTATTTTAGCATGTGCTTGGCAACTGTGCAAAAAAGTCTTATGGCCGATTACGTTTGCCGATTATCAAACAATAATCGGCCGATTACCGATTATTTAAAAATGGCCGATTAATCGGCTCATCCCTAATTTATACACTTACTGAGTAACACAAACTACAGAGTTCTGCAAAATACTTTGCAGTTAACTATCAAACCTCAAAAATATTCGATCCAAAATAATTTCTGGGAAATAGGCTTCCAGGATCCGATACTTTTTCCACCTCTGCCTTATCTGCTTTCATGTATGTGAACCTGTTAACAAAAATAAACTGTCATTATAAACTGTCATAGGTTTTCTAGGGATAGTTTGAAAACCACAAAAAAAATTTGGAAAAAATTAGTAATTCATCATTTGTCAACCAAGAAAAGAATAAGAATATGCTGATAGTGCCAATATATCCATAGGCACAAAAAATTAATATTTCTTGCTGATGTTGCATTCCCATCAAATATTGCAGCTTTCTTGCATACTGTTACAGAAGCATTGATATAATAATTATACTGACTAATCCCAGTAGGATACCATGGACATTACAGTAGATAATTTATGCAGTGTATTTTGAACATTAATTGTGTTTTTACCCAGCACCAAGAAACCATGGAGCAAGAGGAAATTTAATTACACACCCTTTTAATAGCATAACAAGTGGCCGTATTAAAAAGAAGGTGTTTTGTCAAGTCGGGACTAATTCTTTTAGAAGTACATGTACAGTAGCTAACTTATTCAGAAGTATGTGAAAGTGGAGTAAAGTTTTCCCTGTGGTGGTGGACAATTTACCAAGAATGTTTGGTTTGATTTACCTGTTTTCCATCTCCACTTTGAGGCATTATCAACATTTTTGAACAATTTATCATATGTTTGGGGGTTGAACCAGGGGGAAGGGGCCACGCATATTTGAATGATACCAGGGTTCACTTACCAGAGTTCAAATTTGTCTGCAAACAGATGTTTCATGGTTTTGGAAATTTCCTAAGCAGACATTCCAGTTTCCAACTTAACACAGCTTGCAACCCTTCCATTAGATCTATTTGCAATAAATCACGGATTATTCAGGAAATGGTCAAAGACAGTGATTTTGATATGCTTGCCCTAACTGAGACTTGGCTGCGCGGCACTGAATACGACGAATATGTTGTTCGTGATTCCTGTCCCATTGGTTATACCCTTCATCACGTCCCTAGACTTGATACAATTGGCGGAGGAGTTGGTGTAATTATTAAGAACATTTTCAAAGTGATACATCAGCATCTACCCTCCTTCAAATCATTCGAGCACTTGGTTCTTCTCATCAAATCGGCTACTTTTTTGGTTCGTCTTGCCATCGTATATCGTACCGGACCCGTCACACCCCTTTTTTTCAATGAATTTGGTGAGTACCTTCAACTTCTTCTTGCTTCACCGGAGCTTTTGCTATTGGTTGGTGATTTTAACATCCATGTTGATATCAAGAATGATAGAACCGCACTACAATTTCTTGGACTGCTCGAAACTTGCAACCTACTTCAACATGTCAATACGGCTACACACAGGGATGGACACATTCTGGATCTTGTCATCACTTGTGCCGAAGAGAATTTTCTGAGTGACTTTAATATTTTTCAACCCGGACTATCTGATCACTTTGCTGTTCAGTGTCGTCTTAACTTCGTTAAACAACCAAAGAAAATAAAGCGGATGGCATATCGAAAATTACGTTCTATTGACATGAAATCTTTTTGCTCCGATTTGGAGAATTCTCCTCTGCTTACTGATTCTGCAGTGCCAGATATTTCTGCATTGGTCGACCTGTATAATAATACACTCAAGTCATTGTTAGACCGATATGCTCCTACGAAATCTCGAACAGTTACGTCACGACGTACTGTACCTTGGTTTACGGACGACATTATGATAGCGAAAAGGAAAAGGCGAAAGATGGAGAGGAGATGGCGTTCCAGCAAATCTGAAATTGACCACCAATTTTTTACTGAACAATGTATTGCTGTTAATGCCTTGGTAAAAGAGGCTAAAGAGATCTATTATGCTTCAGTAATCGAATCAAATAAAGGTAACCAACGTACTCTTTTCAATTGTATTGATGCTCTTCTGAATAAGAAGTGTGAACCACATTATCCTTCTTCTACAACTGAAGATAATCTGGCTCAATTGTTCGTGAACTTCTTTGATGATAATATTAAGATCCTTCGAGACAGTTTACCATCTGTTAATTCTACTATTGACTTTGGAAACGATGTGCACCCTAATTGTGAATTGCTATCTTTTCAACCTGTTACAATGAACCAGGTATTGATATTAATCAAGTCTAAGAAACTGAAATGCTGTGCACTCGATCCTATTCCATCTACTATTTTGAAACAATGTCTGCCAATTTTACTGTCAGTTATTACTAACATTGTTAACTCATCATTAACATCTGCCACTGTGCCTGACTCACTAAAGATAGCACTTCTCGCCCCGTTGTTAAAGAAAGTAAACCTGGATTTCGAGAAATTTAAGAATTTCAGACCGGTTTCCAATCTTGCCTTCATTTCCAAAGTTATTGAGAAGACTGTTGCCTCACAATTGATAAATTACATCAACGATAATGTTTTGACTGAAGTCTTTCAGTCAGCCTATAAGAAGCAACATAGTACTGAAACTGCCCTTTTGAGAGTCCACGATGACATAATGAGAGCAATCGATGAACACCGGTCTGTAGTATTGCTACTACTTGACCTATCCGCAGCCTTTGATACAGTGGATCATGGCATACTTCTCAATCGTCTTACCTCCTGTTTTGGCATCAAAGACAGAGCCCTTGCTTGGTTTACATCTTACCTTCAAAAACGACATCAGTTTGTCTCTGTCAACGGTCACGATTCTAGTCAATCTGAATTGATATATGGTTTACCACAAGGTTCTGTCTTAGGGCCCATTTTATATCTACTGTACACTTATCCTCTTGGTAATATTGTCAGGAGACACGACATGTCTTTTCACTTCTATGCCGACGACTCACAGATCTACTTGTCATTCGAATCTACAGTACCTGGTGTCTTCATTGCATCCAAGATAGAAGCGTGTATTATGGACATTGGTAAATGGATGGCGGCCAATAAATTAATGCTCAACACAGACAAGACGGAACTTCTCCTAATTGGTTCTCAGTTTGG
Organism: Chrysogorgia sp. JL179-B06; assembly: GCA_035772405.1. Lineage (NCBI taxonomy): Eukaryota > Metazoa > Cnidaria > Anthozoa > Scleralcyonacea > Chrysogorgiidae > Chrysogorgia > Chrysogorgia sp. JL179-B06. Next base: position 1,364,191 of record JAYKKM010000121.1, read on the forward strand.
CCCCAAATTCGAGATTCCTGATGTGAACATTGGCAATAAGCTAATTACGCCCTCAGAGTCAGCAAGAAATATCGGAGTGATATTTGACAGTAACATGGACTATAAGAGACACATTAGTGCAATTTGTAAATCTTGTTTCTACCACATCAGAAATTTATCTCGTATTAGGAAATATCTATTGGCGGATAACATCAAAATTTTAGTGCATGCTTTTATTACTTGCAAGTTAGATAATTGTAACTCTTTGTTGTATGGACTGCCTAGTTATCTTATCCATAGACTTCAATTAGTTCAAAACTGTGCAGCTCGTCTTATTATGAGTAGGAATAAGTTTGATCATATTACACCTATACTTAAGGAACTGCATTGGATCCCTGTGCAACAACGCATAATATTTAAGATATTGTTAATAACTTACAAAGCCCTTAATAATTTGGCTCCTATATATATTAGTAACTTACTTAATAACTATGTTCCTATTAGACAATTAAGGTCTTCATCACAGTATTTATTAGATGTTCCATCTTCCAACCTTAAAACTTATGGTGATAGGGCATTCTCAGTTTGTGCACCTAAGTTATGGAACGATTTGCCTTATGAAATCAAATGTAGTTTTAGCATTGATAGCTTTAAATCTAAACTGAAGACATATCTTTTTAGGAAGGCTTTTTACTGAATTTTTAACTTGTAATCTAGTATAGTTTCTTTTTATTAATTTTTTATTTTTCTTATTTTGTAAATTCATGTAAAGCGCTTTAGAACTTTAGGATTTAGCGCTATATAAATAAAGTTATTATTATTCCATTGGCATGCAGATCCCTTTTATCAGTGAGAAGTCTGTTCATCTTATCGTTGAGCAGAATCACCGTTTTTGTATAGGTTTTTCTATTTGTAGCTACAACAAATAATATATCCACAGTTACATCAATGGTTGTTTCCACTTTTTCAAGCCATCATCAAATAATTGTTAAATTATTTAACAAATTTAGAAACAGCAGGGGAATCTGTTTTGCACCATTAAAGTGCCTATATCATGGTTGGGGATTTTACATTTTGATATTTGGAACCCTGTGATAAGAGTTGCAATATATGTATCTTGTCGTTAGAAAATGTTATCTTTGTAGACTTTTTGGCTGTTAAAGTAAACAGAAGTGACTCAAACAAGGAATCTGTCTCGTATTATGCACCAACCAATGTTAAGCCCCAGGGTGGGGTGGGGGGCAACCCCCCGGGGGAATTTGTCATTTTTAGGAAGTCTTGTGTGTCAATTTCCTGGGACTTAACATAGATAGGTGCATTTCCACAGTGTTTTAATATACAAACGTTTGTATAACGTTTGTTTGACCTCACTTCCATTAACTTTAACAGCCAAAAAGTCCACAAAACAACAATATATATTGCAATTCTTATCACGGGTACCAAATATTGTAAATATGTAAAATTCCCAACCATGAAATAGACACTTCAAGAAGTTCAGTAGGCTTATCAAATCAGGTTGATATTTTACCAACTTTGACTATTATACTGACGTTTCTTCAGGTTTTTCTTCTCTGAACAGGTACACTTCTACGTGTCATTGGAGGGCGGTAAAAATATGGCCTTTGTAAGTTCGAACTCCCTCTGAATGCGTGACGAATTTCTTCTTCCATACTTGTCGCATGAGAGCTGTTGTTAGTAACACGTTGAGGAGTAACTGGTGGTCGTAGTCTTTGCAATTGGGAGTGATTTACAAGTTCTCCTACCAACAGTCTTATGCTTAGCGATGGACTCTCATTTAATGCTCCAATAATTTCATCCACAGAACGCTCTGCATTATTTGCCGCCATTTTTGGTCAGCGACAACAACACAGGCTCAGAATATTATAAACCTACTTCTTGATCGAAAAAAATATTCTTGATCGAATAAACAACATCGATTGAAAAAAAAGGATTCTTGATCGAAATAAAAAGTTTTTGCTCGAAAAATAAAGATTTCTTGTTTTGAAAAAAAAATCTTGATGGAAAAATTAAATATCTTTCATAGTTAGGCCACGCTTTTTTATTTGTTGGATTACGGATTTTGCTCACCAATATAGGGCGGGAGGGCAAAAAAAAGAATTATCCAATATCTATACATAGACTAATACCACATTAGTCTATGTGGTATACTGATTTTTAATACTGTATGTCAACACAATTTTAACACTATCCATCCAATACAAAAAGTTCACTGCCCTAATTTTGTTCTCTTGTCAACTTGTACTGCATTCCAATGGGCCTCACAATGCCAAACTGTTCTTTAAGTTTCAGGATGTCATCAGTAATAAGTGTCCAAGCTTCCACAATGAAAGCACACATCTTCATACTTGGCTAGAAAGAAAACGAAAGCATGTTGAAACTCCTGCCATTGTGGACAATGAACTTGGAGATCAGTTTGGCGTGAAAGTGTTTTTACTACATGATACAGATGTAACTTTACATATTAAATATATAAACAAAGAAAGATTATCTCCAGTATTAGAATTGCCTGAGTAATACTGGACTTCAATAGGTGAATTACAGTTCAGACCCTCCCTTACAACCACAGCTTCATATTTCGGATGATCATCTGAGAAAAGACAGGCTTCACATGAGTAGTAGACTTCTTCCTTCAAACGGATCAGCAGGTTTTCCTCTTGGAATATACAACTCTCTTTTTCCCACACTCATTACAAGGTATAAAGCCTCTTACTTTGCCTATGAGATCAGAAAATGAGATCAGAAAATCAGCAAGGTTTAATTTGACCAAAACATGGCTGAAGTTTACAGAAGGTTATATTAAAATTGATCAAGAACCTGGGACAAGTGTTCACAACATAAAAAGCTGAAGTATTTTTTAAGAGTACTACAAGAATGAGCAAGTGCAGTGAACACCAGAACCACTCATCAGCATTGAATGGTACAGCATGATCGTACCTGCAGAAGGAGATTTCGGTTCTTTTTGTCCTGTTCTGTGGGGTTGGGTTTAGCTTTTACACCCAGGCAGTGTTTCTCAGAGGTTTCTTGTCCATACACTTTGTCAAATGGAAGATACTCATTTGTTCCAACAACACCTTCAACAGGGTCTGGTAGAAAATGCAGCTCAGCAAAGATTTCTGGGGGCAAGCGTGGACCATTCAAACAACAGATTGCACAGGCAGGATTTGAACACTTCTTTACCAAGACATCAAAGTGGTAAATCAGGGTGCAAGCAACAACATACTGTATCAAAATATAAAATGATACTAAAAATGCAACTAACCTGAAATGTATAGGTTCTCTCTTTGAAATGATCTTTCATAAACTTAGTCAGTGCCTGGTACTTGTCAAAGTCCTTCAGTAGAAGTCGGTCCAGATCAACACCATTATCCAACAACGTTACTAGCTCCATCACCTCTGTGATGTCATCATCTGCTGCAGCCTCATGTGTAGAAAGATACTGCTCTTTCCACTGTAGACGATGGAACCGTTCAGCTATTAGGTTGCTGACCACTTTTACACTTTCTTTGAGGCTGGTCTCGAACTCAGGATCTCTGCTGCTCTCCTTTCGGATCTTGAATAGATGTTAGACTCTTCATTCTCTTTTCCTTAGCACTGGATATTGGCGCTCGAGCAGTAGAGACATTCTGAAGACCAAGGTTCAGCAAACTCATTATGCGCTCAGCAGGGTTGGTGTAACTCTGACAAGGGGCAGTTCGGGCTGTAACAAATAAGTGCAGAGCCAGAAAAACAGCAATACTGGCCACTTGAACAGACTTTTAAATTGTCCTGTGGTCTGGGTCTGCCTGAGGCAGAGCTATCTCCAGTCAGGAATCTGTAGGCATCTCTTAGTAGAGCAGGTTGTGCACCACTGGCCTTGACATACCGATCTATGAACGCTTTCTTCATAGCACGGGTGGAATATTTTGGCACATTTTCTTACAGGCCAGAACAGCCTCTACTGAGCTATTGCTGTCTCTGTTAGTAAATGGCAACTTCCACGCAAATGTGAAGTTCTTGAGGTAATTTCCATAATGGTGGGAATAACGTTCTACAGGGGCGTTGGGGGCAAATGCCTGATACCATTTTCTTCGCTCAAATTTATCCAGGAGCTCATAATCAAAGAGAGAAAGAGGTTGGTAAAAGTCCATATCATTTAACTTCTCAGAAACAGCTCTGCATACATCAGATTGCTCCTGAACACACTATCACTCTCATAGTCCACTTGTCCTCCCCTTGCTCAGCGTGGTCCACCAACATGTGATGAGCTTCATTATTCCTGGTTTGCTGTTCCTTCAGAAATTTATAGTGCTGTTCAATGGCATGCAAGAAATCCTCTACTCGTGATCTGAAGTCATTGAGATCCTTGTGTTGTAGCATTAAGATCTCTGAAATCTTGTCCATATGCTCTTTGAGAACATTTCTTTGAAGCTTTTATACACTGTATGCAGAATCTGCTTTTAATATGCAAACATCGAAATGGCAGAAAGGATTTGCATATAAGCAGCAGAAACTGTATTTTGTATAGGACAAGAAAACCTTATAACATTAATGTATAACACAGAGCTTTCAATCTGTAATATCTGTTATAATATATAAACTATTAGTATGTTCATATCTACAACAACTGACCATTGGTATTTTCTTGTAGTTTGCTATATAGTTATTAAAACCATACAGCTCCTTAAAAGGTGAAGGGATTTCAACGCCTCTGTCAATAAACTTTTGGCGGTGTGCATCAAGATACCACAGGGTACTACTCAATGTTTCAGCAACTTTCTTTCCAACAGAGTCGACCTCAATTCGAGTAAAACCAACTTTGTTTTGTCGAAATACTTCAAGCAAGTGGTTATAAAGTCGATTATCAGCTCGAACTTCTAGTCTGCAAAAAGAAAATTTAATACGGATATTGCAATTTAATAAAAAGCAACAGACTGAAAGTGTTGGAATACTGGGCATACATTTAGCTTTTCCATATGCATTTACACGACATCTTCAGGGTTAGCCTTTTAAATTTAATACTTACTTTCCACCTGGTAACTGATCTCGAGACATGGCCATCGAAGTAATTACTTCAAAAGCATTTCGAGCCATCTTCGGTGGAGGCTCGTCGCAGCTTTTGAACTTAATTTCAATGTATTTGCATCCAAAACCCAGTAGAATACTAGTAGAATACTAGTAGAATACTAGAGTATCCAATGTCGCTGTGATACCATTAATTCCCTCATTTGCATAAATGCAAACCTCTACAATAGGATCCTCTGTGTTGACTTCAATCCTCGAAACGATATCGCTAATGGTTTTGCCTCTTTTACACCTTGTAAAAGTTTTCGGTCTTAGAATTTTTGCACCTTTTTTAAATTTCACAGCAAAGTAAAAATCGCATCCTACGGCCATGTTTCCACTGCATGTTTCACATGGCCATGCGTGACATTTGCATGTTGAAGGTTTAGCCTGCACGTCAGCCTGACTTTATTCCCGCACTTTCATTTTATATTTTGTAGGCGTTTTGCTCGGAAAAAAAATACTAATATTTTCTAAAATATGGTCGGATGAGAAAAAAACAACACACGAAAACTGATGGGCAGCAATTTTTTTTTCTGGTTTTTAAAAATAGGTTGGGAAATCCGTAATCCAACAAATAAAAAAAGCATGGCCTTAGCAGTACACTGCCGTTTTGCTAGATACACGAGTGACCGTTGCAGTGTATATATCCATCCCAGAACATTCATTCACTAGGAGAAAGTGGATTAATAAGTTCACATAATATGCAAATTATGCTTCTAGAAAATGGTATTGGACCTTCCATGTCAATACGTACCTAAAATGAACAGGTTTTGTGATTGGCTATTTGGAACAAAGTGGTTAGGGTTAAGACATTGGTTTCTTTGCGGTTGATTCTATTGTTTTAATCAACCAATCACAAAACTTGATAGTATAGGTGGGTGGCGACCCTGTCAATCACATAAGAATCTATTTCATCCTATAATAAACGAAACGAAAAATATTAGCAAAAGGATTATGGCGAACCGTTGGGGTTGAGAAAATTTCTAAAACGCAAAGTAAACCAAGAACAATTGTGAGTGTGTTTGTTTTCTTGTGATACCCAGTGTTCCTTTTTTTGTGACAAGAAATTGCAGTGAACTTGGATATAAAGGGCATTCTCTTTTAATATGTCAATATATCTTTAGGTATCACCAGAGGGCCGGAAAATAGGGCATCGATTGAAAAGAGCATGCGTCAGAAATAGCCCGAGCACATGGTTTCTTAGTGGGGAGGGAGAATAGTTCCGACACTAAGAATGGCTGCGAAGGAGACTAATAGTTTCTGGGATGTGAGAAATATCTGTGCTAATATCGAGTTCTTCGGCAAGAATCTTCCCTAGACATGCTAATAACTCCCGAGGATCTCTTCAGAGGTGAAAAAAATTGTCTGGTGTTTAAATTAGAAACCAATTGGGATTTGGGACAGAAAAAAGAGTATGATTTTAGAATTTATATTAACCGTGATGTAAATCGCGGCAATGAAATCGCAAAGGTCGATAAGCACTGCATTGTGTACATCAAGTAATACCATGATCGCCTCATGATTGCTCATGCAAGAGGGAAATTTTTCCACTGTCTTCTAAATTTCCCTCATTCCTATGATATGAATGCAGAAAATTTAGTAGAACACAAACGATTTCTTTGTCTTCTAATTTTCCCTCATTCATATGCACGGGAAAATTGGTAGACAAAAATCCTTAGAAAACAAAGGACTCTGCCTCCACGGGCTGGATAAGGTAGTCAGGTGTTGTACCCGATTTTACTTTTCAGCCCGCGCCTCACGCTTAAAATTGTGGTCAAAACCGACTGAACTTATACCGTTACTCGATCTACAATGCATGTCGTATTACCTTTTCTTATGCATGTGCAGGACATAACATCGTAATAACGTCAATTTTTTGCAGATTTGGTTTAATCTTGTCATTTTTTTAGGATTTCACTCAGACATTAGCATCTATTACTCAACTTTTTTTTATGCACTTCCTACATTTCTGTTCATGGACATTCAATTAACATATTTCTACATTCCTCACTCAATTACAATTATTATAAGGTATACACTAACCATGTCCCAGAGGAGCTCATTTCCTTCTTAATTCAAAACACGAAAAGCGATGCACTCATCTCTGACAACCAACTAAATTTCCCGTCGGTAAGGTTCTCAAAGTTTTCCTCGGCGATCATAGTATTACATAGTATTACAAAGTGATAACGTGACTTGCGGGAAATTAGCGATTAAATTCCCCCCTTTGCCTCGGGAAGATTTGTAAAAGTCCTCGGGCTTTCACAAATCTCCCCTCAGCTATGGGGAAATCTAATTTCCCTCAAGTCATGTTATTACTTATAATTATAAAAATATTAATAGGTGTTGGCTTGACAGCACAAAAATTAACGGTAACACCTTTTTGTAAACGACAGACACCTGACGCTATATACAAGTTTGCCGTTTGAGTGGCGTGGGAAATATCTTTGATGGATCTTCGTTTTGATTCAGGATGATACAACAACACAAGTTTTTGATTTGTGCTTTGTTTGGCGGCCAACTTGCGATGACTTGCCGTGATGTTATAAACTTGCGATGGCTAGCGTTCTCGTTTAATATCCCAGCTTTAATACAGCGTGTTCTGCAATAAACACAAGATAGTTATTCTTGGTTCAGGAAATGCGACCAAAAAGTGAGGGAATTTTTTGCACCGTGGATAACTCTCTGGATCCAACATTCATGAGAATTCCAAATGCTATGTACAATATGGGGCGACCACCCCGATTGTTACCAAAAAATCTACCACATCAGGCGCTGTTTCTTGCAATCCATTTAAACGTGGACAGGTTGTTGAGCTTTTCTAGAAACACGACACTACTAAAAGTTTGTCCGAAGATAAACTCTGCCTACTTGTTTTGAATGTAAACATTCGGGTAAATATTAAGAGTTAATCTAATTAAAGGCAATCCTTAGCTAACCAATCAAAACATGCCAGCAATGTTTGCATGGCACGGCGAAGGCTCTGGGAATGAGATTGTACTTTACTAAAATAATTTTGATGTACTCCTGGACTTGAAATATTAGTCATTTCAAGTGTGTGCTCAGTAATGTCATAATAGGGATTGGGATTTTGTATAGCAAATATTGAACCCTTAAAATGGGGAAAATCTGAATTGTAAGCCTATAAAAGTTATGATTATTGATACAGTAATGCAGCTGAATAATTGCCAATGAATTGATTCAACACAAACTTCCAGCACAGGTCGCCCAGTAATGACACTCTAGTCTGTGTTTTATGCTAAACAAACGTTCAAAACGTTGTGTTTTGCATTATTCATGACAATGTTAAATTGATAAAGCAATGAATCGTTAGCTGTATGGTAAACCACAGGTGAGTAGAATAGCCCCTGTTCACTCTGGGGAAAGCACCTTTTAATACACCAGCAACATACAGCTCAATGGTGTTTCTTATTTCGTGTTGCCCATAATTTTCATATTGGGTTTTCAGGCTTGTGTCCCATGCTTGCAGATGCAATGTCCATTAATGAGATGACACGGTGATAGACACATCGCTTAACTTCCTTGTTCATATCTATACAGCAAGCCTCGAAATTAGTGCCGGTCACCAGTCGTTGTCTGGCAAATATCATCACTTACAGGTCATCCATGACCTGTTATTTTTTTTTCACAACAAAATGCAAGTGAAATCGAGTTCTTTTGTTTGAGAAAATGTTGCTTTTATAATTATTGCAGAAGGGTCCGAATTACCGCTTCACAAATTGCAAATCAATTTTGAAAATTTATGAAAGCTCATTTTTTGATAAATGTAACGTAATGTAACATATATAAAGTCTCAGAACATTGCATAATGTCTCGGAACCTAGTGTGACATCTCAGAAGATAACGTAATTACATCTCAGAATGTACTGTAACATCTCAGAATGTACTAACATCTCACATTGCACCAAGCATTAACAGAAATATGTACGACTGGTAAAAAATCCTGTGTGACAAACTACATTTTTTGCAGTTGTGATGACCAGTAGATTTCCAAGATTTATTTCGAAGCTTGCTATACAAGTACGTTCATTGAACGGCACCAGATGCGTATTTAAAGTTAAATATAGATTGTACAAATACTAACTATAGTCTTTCAATTGAAAGTTTAAGCATATATATCTGTATACATATCTCATGCAGTGAACATGCCAACTGCTGCTTGAATAGTTTTATTAACTTTAATATTAATAGTTTATTACAAAACACACCCGACAATTTCGTAGCCTTGCTGGTTTGGACCAATTTCGATGTTGGAGGGCTGTGTAATTATTTATAACATGACAACCGTGTGGAAATTAATTGTAACAGACAATTGGTATAAACAGAGTGAGATTCGTACATTACATCAATTGCACATGTAGCGTGTATTGGTCTGATACATGGAACTAATTCATTAGAAGGCTAAAATGTTGTTTTATTTATTTATTAGAATTATAATACATATCAATTACAAAGTATTACAACTAAAAATTTAATGTATTAGGGTAAACCAAAAACAGAATTCAAGATTCCCTCAAGATTGGTCACACTTTACAAAGAACATTAATATGAAATCAAAGAATAAGACATAACTAAATTATATGAAACAGAAAAAAAACTAGGGATTAAAAGCAACAGGAAAAAGTTTGAAATATACTGAGAAAGTAGCCTCTTAAAAGACAATGTGTTAATGGCATGTATAAAGTATGGGAGGGAGTTCCAGATGCTAGTGACACAAACGAAATAAGAACACCTAAAGACATCTGTATGGGCATAAGGAACTATATAAGAGTCAATTCATCAATATTATGTGGACAACGACCCGTACTTCTCCAAGAAATGAAACCACATGGCATGTCTATGCTAAGACCCCATCCACACGTATACGTTTTCCTAGCGTTTTCATATTGTTTCAGGTAATGCGACCATTGTTTTCTGCTCCCTTGAGAACAATATAAAACGCTATGAAAACGCATGTGTGCGCAGGCGCGGATTTAGAAGTTAGTCGCATAAATTAGATTTAGAATTTGCAATTCAAAATACCTGTGAATAACAATCCTATTGGATAGGTTGTTGTTCTGAATTATTCTTAAGAAAAGCATAACCAATAGGGTTGTTCATGGAGTGTCTAATTTATGCGACTAACTTCTAAATCCGCGCCTGTGTGTGCGGACATGGCCTAAGACGTGAATCATTTTAAAGAGGAAGACAAGATCTGTGATTTCCCTATGCATGTACAGAGGAAGACTTCATGACCTAAAATAAGCTGAGAAGGAACCTGCTCAATTTTGTTCATATTACGTTTCTTGTATGGAGACCATACTGGACTGGCATATTCAAGTATTGACCTCATCCATGTGTAATAGAGTAAATGCATTATGGTGTGATTATCAATGTCTCTCGAAGTCTGATACAATAGACGAAGCATCCTTTGGGCCTTAGCAACTACACGATCAGTATGGGTGTTCCAGTTGAGAGTGGTAGTAAGCTGCACTCCAAGATCTTTCTCACTCTGAACAACAGACAGCTGTTTAGAATGCAAATAGTACTGACGATCATAAATTGTACAAGTTCTAACAAATTCGCTCATAACAAATTCGATCATAAAATTGTACGAGTTTTTACAGTGCTGGTGTGACTATAAAGGGGGGCTATTATAGTTTGGCAGTTTGGCGGTTTTAGCCTATTTTCGGGGTCGGATTGCGGATATATCTCCATTTTCGTGTCGGTTTACGGTGAAGAAATTATCGTGCGATGGCGGAAAATCATTAATCATTAAAATTGTTACGTATTTTCAGTCGTGGATTACGGTTAGGAATACAATCCAAGCCTTTCTCGAACTTTGGGATGGCCTTCCAGTGGTTCCAGAAGAGGCCAGAAGAAGGAAGCTACAGCCATTACAATGCGGAACTTTCTCATGTCCCTCCCCTGGAGAGAGGTAAATGCCGTAAATGGGCGTAAATTTACCACCAGGCCAGGCTTTAATAAGCTTGCCTTTGAGGTTATTAACATAGGCGTAGGAAACGGGAAGCGGTGAACGGCGAAGGAAAACGGAAAAACCGACCCCCTATAATAGCCCCCGTATACAAGTATACAGTCGTAGATTTGTCAATGGCATTATATTGTTTGACCATGAGGGTATACACACATTTAAGACATGTGGCATATTTTCCACCATCAATTTAATTTATTACAATTTAAAATTTGAAATGATTTGTATATCCTGATCCATGGATCACAATTAACATGTTTTTTGTTGTTTCAGGCTTTATTAGCAAATGTTTAGCATTAGAATCTGACGTCACAAACAATATTGCAGGCTCACTTGGAACACATTATTAGTAATGGTGGCCTAAATAATAGTGATTACAGAGCTCAAAATACTTACTTCAAAATACCATTTTTTAGTTTTTTTTACATCGATGATCACTTTCGACCCTGAAATACTATTCTATGCTAAAGGTGGTGAATTTTCATCGTAGTGGCACTTTAATATTTCTTACTGTGCACTGTCAGTTGGTGTAAAGTTTACTGTGCCAATGACAGTGGTGATGGGCCCATAGATCTATTAGCAGACCACTGACATTAATTGCTGGTCATCTAACCCTATGGTTAGACAATATGGCAAGGAAACTCTCTTTGGTGCCATGGGAATAGAATTTGATTTGCTCTGCTGCCAACAATGCTGTCGTTTTCCAGTACCAGATGATCCAAACACCACAGTGACTGGGCTATTCATCTGATATCGAGATTGGTCTTATAATGCAGAGACATTATAGTATTTGAGAAAACACACAATACAGTTTCATAAACACTTATTTAATCTTCTACTCTCCTTCTTGCAACCCCTTCCTCGTGGTGCCTACGTCACTCTCCAAATAAGGTCAATGACGCTCTTACTACATAAATAGCAAACACTATATCCCTCCCCCATTAAGACAACTGTCATTTAAGGTGCCTATACAGCCTTTTCGGTTTTTAGTTATCTGTATAGAGGATGAAAAATAGCTGATAAGTTAATTTATAGTTTTTGATTTGGACTTTTCGTTTAGAAGATATCACTCTTTAAACATTGCTATTTCTATCAAAAAGCCGCAAATTTGAAAGGCCTGGAACGAGCCACACTGTGACGTCATTTAAGAGACGAATGTGTGTTTTTAAATACGCTGCTAGTTCTTATGTGATATTCATCTTTACTGTCCGCGTATCGTTCAAGTAAGGTATCGTTTAAGTAAGGAATACGATGGACAGATATTTTTCTTTCAAATTCGCTTCATTACATCGATACACTCTGTATCTGTCTGGCATGATTGGATAGTTCAACATAAAGGATAAATTTTATAGTATAATCTGGGAATCGAGCTCGTTTGTTTAAGAAGCTGGGAAGATCCTGAACTCCTCTCTTAAATGACGTCACAACCTAGTTTCCAGACTCCAGAATTGGCAGAAATACGTTTTTGGTTTTTAATCGGAATTTGCTTACATTTCTTAATTTGGATGCAAAATATCTTCTTAACGAAAAGTCCAAATAAAAAACTGTAAAATAACTTATGTACAGGCACTTTAACTTAAATATCAAGATAGCTATACATGCTCTTTGGTTTGTTTGTTTTAGTTTCTGTATACATGTCATTACTTCAGAACAAAATCATTAAAGTGTGTGGGCGTACAACGTTCTCTTGTCGGTCTGGCTGGACTTGTGTCTACTGGATGTTCCCCTTTCTGTTCACCAGCTGGTTTGTTTATGTCTTTATCACTCTGTTGCTGTTTCATACTTTGTTTCGGAATCTTCCGAACCATTGATACATTATGCATAATGCATTGTCTTCTCCACGTTTCAAGATCATACTTCGCCCTTTTTTCCTTATCACCACCCACATACGGTTCTGGATTGTATGGAGATGACAATTTGTCTTTCTTTTGTTGTTGTAGCAGCACAGTATCCCCCTCCTCTATTGTAGATAATTTGGCGTTTCGTGTTTTATCAGCATAATCGGTGGTTGTGTTCTCGATCTCGTTCACAGGTATCTTCCACCGTTGGGTTTGGCATTTGTTCGTTGATTTGAGGCAGTTTCGTTTTAATTGGTTGGCCAAATATCAGCTCAGCAGGGGAAATGCCAGTGGAAATATGTGGTGTTGCTCTGTAAAGAATTAAGAATCCATATAATGCATGTTTCCAGTTGCTTCCTTCAGTGTGCGCAGCTTTGATGGCTTTTCCCATGGTCTTCTTGAAACGTTCCACAATTGCGTTCGCTGAGGGCCAGTAAGGAGTTATGTACCGTTGGTTGATGCCACAACGTTGCAAGTATGACTTGAATTCTTGAGAAACAAATTGGGGGCCGTTGTCTGATAGGATTTCAGTTGGGTAGCCAAACTGTGAGAATAGTTTTTCCAAGTGACGGATTATAGTGGTTGGCCACCGAGAACATGCATCAACCACGACTAATAAGGATTCTTCAGTGGGAAATGGTCGACACAAGTCGATATGAAGAATCTGCCAAGGCTGGGTGGGCATCGTTGACATCCGAAGTGGCTCTGGGTTGGTCTTCGGACCTTGAGCTTGGCATGGTACGCATCGGCTGATCATGGTTTGAATCGATCGATCTATCCCGGGCCACCAAACTTTCTGGCGTAGGAGCTGTTTAGTCTTCACAACACCTTGATGGCCTTCGTGAGCTAGGTCTAGTGTGGACTGTTGCAGTAACTTGGTATGATAAGTACCGCTCCAAGCCCAATGGGGCTGGCATCAACTCTTAGCTAAGTTGGAGCTAATGGATCGTAATATGCCATAACATGTTGACTTGTGAGGAGGTTCTTGAGTGTAATGAAGGCATTCTGGTGCACAGAGTTCCATCGCCATAGAGTGCCTTTGCGGGTCAGGAAGCGTTGCAGCTCCGCGACGGTTGAAAAATCAGGAATGAATCGTGAACAGTAGGTAACAAGTCGCAGAAAACTGCGAACTTCAGCTGCATTGGCAGGCGCTCAAGCTTCACGTATAGCATCTATTTTCTTGGTATCGGGAGTAACGCCGTTGGCCGACACCTCAAACCCAAAGAAGGTCAGCTTGTTGACACCACATACGCATTTCTCACGGTTGAGAGTGAGGTCTTTCTCTTGCAGTCGCTGCAACACCTTGGCAAGGTGTTGGTCGTGCTCCTGGTTGTTTCTGCCATAAACGATGATGTCATCAAGGCTTGCTGGATGATGTGTTGGTAGATCTCGGGTGCTGACGAAACTCCGAACATGAGTCGTTTATATTGATATAAGCCCTTGTGGGTAACAAAGGTTGTAATTGGTCTTGAATCCGGATGTAGCTCAATCTGATGATATCCCCATCGCAAGTCTAGCTTGGAGAAGACTGTAGCTCCTTGTAGTTCCTGCAGGGTTTCCTCGACAGTAGGAATTGGATGTCGTTCGCGAATGATCGCAGTATTGGCTTGGCGCATGTCGATGCAGACACGGATCTCGCCGTTGGTTTTTGGAACTGCAACAAGAGGAGACACGGACCATCAGTTGGTTCGATTATTCCAAGCGTTTCGAGCTCTTCTATCTTTGTTTCGACCGCTTTACGGATGTGGAACGGAATACGGCGTAGAAGGTTGGGCGACTGGCTGTACTGAGTGATCAATGTGGAGCTCTAGTTGGACGTCTTTGAGTTTTCCAACGCCATTGAATACTTGTGGATTGTTGTGAACCAACTCGTCTATCTTGGTTTCGTTTTCGGGTAGTATGTCCTGTACTAGACGGACATCATGTTCATGAAAAATGCTAGAGCAATTGCTGTTTGACGTCCCATGAGCGATCCGGAATCTTCGTTCTCTACAACAAAAGCGGCACGCTTGTTCGTAGAACCATGTCCCACCTGGCAGGAACATGAACCTTGGACACGTAATGGCGTTGTCGAGCCATAAGGAAACAGTCGCAAAGGAGAATGGGCGAGTTTTATCTTGTTGTTGTTGTTTACCTGGACAAACGTTTGATTGTCAAGCACGTTGAAACTTGCCCCGGAATCTATGATAAGGTCAACTGGAATATTGTTGACTTTTACCGTTGCATGTGGCACTTTGTTGTTGTTACCAACTGCAAAGAGATATTCTTTTTCTGCAGCGCGAAATAAGCAGTCAGTTTGGCGAGAGCAGTTTCTAAATCATTGCCTGTTTCCTCGAGAGTTTCGAATATATCCTGTACATCTGGACCTGCAAGATGAAGCGAAACGGCGCGTTGTTGCTTCTTTTAATTTATTCCAGATGCCGCGAGGTAATATTCTAAAGATTTGACCCATTTCTGCCATCGTTGTGCTATTGTTGATGTGTCAGCGACACTGAAAGGAGGTACTTTAGGTAGATCTAATACTTTAGCTGATATAACATTGACGTTTAGTAAGCGACCTGCACACTGGAAAAACCCGTTGTTATCCTCGTCGCCAGTTATAGTTTTGAGAAAACACACAATACAGTTTCATAAACACTTCTTTAATCTTCTACTCTCCTTCTTGCAACCCCTTCCTCATGGTGCCTACGTCACTCTCCAAATAAGGTCAATGACGCTCTTACTACATAAATAGCAAACATTATAGATATCACTGCTGCTCCAACTGAAGGTATTGTGTTCAACAGTTGGAATAACTGCAGGGTTAGAGGCTGCAAGGCCATTGGAGACAGTGGTGTTTGGATAACCGTATATAGTTGGTGTCTTTTGGATTTAATAATGTACCACCATAATTTATGAAGCATTTTCCGTTCAAAATCCCGATATTGCTTTGGGATTGCTTGCCAACCATTGTTGCTATCTCTTTGGTTAACACTTGATCTTCTCTTTTTCTAAATTGGATATATTCATTTAGTTCTCTGTCATTGAGAGAGCAAGTGTAGTTTCCTCCACCTGCTGTGGCTTTGAGTATTTTCAAAGTCTCTTTTAGTGTTAGTGGAATCCATTCCGAAAAACGCGCTAAAACATACAAAAAGAAATAAATTTATTATCATTTTGTGCATTGTGAGTGGCATTGTAACCGAATCGTAGAAATTTCAATAATTGTATTATCTGCAGATGCAGGCATTTTTTGCAATATGTTTAACAGTTAAGTTATCCAGAATACTTATTTGTTGAATAAAATAGAAATAATATTGTTTACCATGTTTGTGTTTGGTCTCAAATTACAGAACCTTGACATAATGAAATAAGTTAACCTCGTATCCAGGCTCTTTTCACATGCCACCTTTTAATAAAATTTACCGTTGGTGCGTGGGTGGACGTGCATCTGATCAGTTCTACAATGGAAAATATTTGGTCCTTCATCTTCCTAGGTTGCTTTTTATGAAGGACAAGTAGTTGGACGACTTGTTGATTGATAGTCTAGAGGTATTGGTACATTGGTGGTTACAACCATTATAATTGTGTTTTCTGCTTTAAGCTTATGCGGCATACGAGCATCAGTTCTTGATGTTGATGTCTAGGAGGATGGTCGCGCATCTGATCACTTCGACATCGGCTATGTTGGAATACCTATGGCTATGTTGTGTGCACTTTTCCATTGTAAATAGCATATATTGCAAGACAATTTCGAAACCAAAACAAGTTATCTGGCTTGAGTGTATTTTTTTGGAAAAGATTGTGCTTTGTTTTCTTCCAACTGGATATGGAAAATCTTTGGTCTTTCATCTTCCTGGGTTGCTTTTTGTGAAGGACAAGTTGGTCGAACTTGTCGGTTGGTAGTCTAGAGATATTGGTTCATTGGTAGTTACAACCATTATAATTGTGGTTTCTGCTTTAAATTCGCTTGAGTAACCTTAAGCGGCATTCGAGCATCGGTTCTTAGCGTTCAAGAGAAACTAGGAGGATGCAGAAGAGCTGAATGATGAATCTGTCTTTGACTGCGACTTTCGCCTTTGTGAAGAGGTTAAACTGCGTAATAGCCGCCAATACCATATCGTGTTTGCACACCTGGAATCGTTTATTTGTAGCAAGTATTGATGGGATTATTGCAGAGTAAGACTTGCCAAGAAAATAATTTGTGCCATAGTTATCGACGAAGCTCACTACATATTGAAATGGTTAGTAACTTAACTATACTACATGTGGCATGCTTTTGATTTAACGTTTGTTATGTGATTAAACTAAAGTTATGTACAGGTGTTGACAATCATATATTTTAATATTATTGAAATGTGGAATATTTTTCTCTATCATAGGGTCAGAAAGGATTATAGCAGACTTGGTGTGCTGTGTGTAAGATTTCCAATACTTGCTATGACAGCAACTGCAAACGTTGTGGATAGAAAGGGTACAATGTAATCACTAGGGTTGAAGAATTGCACCCAAATAGAAGGAATATATTTTACAAGAAGTGTTTGACATGGTGATGATATTGAATCTATTCAAAATATTTTGAATCCAATTGCTGGGCGATTCTCCTGTCACACATGTGACATTGCTATTCCTTTGGGCTTCACACTAAGTGTGAAGCCTAAAGGAATAGCAATGTGATGGGAGAATTGCCCTGCTGCAATTTATTACAAGCCCAAATTAACACTTATAGTTATTTATATCGCACTGAAATGGTGTGGATTTGACAACAATCTTTTTGAATTTGTATTGGGTAAAAAACAGTATTACTCAGAGGGGTTATCAGAAATTCCTGAAAACAGGTTGTTTGCACAGTTTCATGCATCTCAAACCAGGCAGATGAAAGAACAAATCTTATTCTGCTGTGTTCCAGAAGAAGCACCATGAGAGTTGTTTGCTACAGTGGCAATGGGGGTAGATGTGTCAGCTATACGTAATGTCATACATATTGGTCCACCATGCACACTCAAAGGCGTATTTTCAGAAACCTGACTGAGCAGGAAGGGATGGCAAAACCAGCATGGGCTACTTTATATTATAACAACAGGGATATTGCCATGAGAAGCTTTTGTTCCAGTGAGAATTTCTGCCTTAGGTATCTTTTATTAAGGTCACTTGACTATAATAATAATAATTACAGCTTTTATAACGCATTTTGACAACCTCGATGCGTTTACAATACTAATCAATAAAATATATATGATAACAAATTAAAAAAGATAAAAATAGAGATAATAATAATAGGTTACTATACACATTTATAATCGGATTATATCTACTGTATATACTAAGAGCTAAAGTTAGTGAAACTTGTTATTAAATAAATAAGTTTTCAAGAGTTTCTTAAATTCAGTTAGCGAGTCTTTAACTCAGTTGGAATTAAGTTCCATAATTTTGGCGTGGCAGTAGATAATGCACGATCTCCATAAGTCACCAAATTTGATGTAGGGACAGCAAATAAACCCTTGGTGGAGGAACGCAAGTTTCGACGAGGGTTATGTTTTAGCAGGCGTGTTAATCCACAGCATCTTTGCTATAGTGAATGCTCATGTTGGTAACGGTTTTTTCCTACTGAAACTGATACATTGACAGCTAAATTAAATACCTTTTGTGCTTAATTTTAGATAAAAAAAATAATCATGCAATGGGGCTAATGCAGGTTTATGTCATGTTTTTGTTGTGACCACCAGACCTCATTTCATGCTACGTATTCTCATGCCAAAGGATGCACATGCACTGTAATCTCCTCATACTTAAGGGTAATTATTCAAATACCGTTACATGTACACAAAATAGTAGGGATCTATACATCATGAAGCTATTAAACATGATTTTGTGTGTAATTTTAGAAAACCATGCATATGTTGGTTTTTCAGAAACTATCATAATAGCAAGTGTCAAAAGGAAAGTGCAATCTGAGATCTTTTAAACATACACAAGTTCATTGTTTCACATTGCACAGAAAATCATGCAACTGTTTATCGATAATATACTTCAAAAATGTTTGAGATCACAGTAGTTGATAAATACCATGAATGTTTGCACAGTGATAATATCATGCAAAGCAAATTGATTGTACCCATAATGTCCAAAGTAAACAGATCCAAAGCTCAACAGTAAATAACTTGTGCGGTGTTTCATTTTATTCCACACACTAAAGCCCAGTGAAAAACAATGTTTTTGAATGCCTGTAAAGAAAATCTGTATTTCCTCACCACTGAGCTGTATTAGTAATGGAGACAGTTCATAGCATTATTAAGTAAAAATATTGTGATGTACTTGACACTGAAAATGTACTGTAAAAATTATAGTTCTCCAATATGAATTGGAATAGTGTTTTTTTTTTAATTTGGTGATTTAATAGATCCACAGTTAGCAAATGCTAGTTTACATGTGGTCTTAATAACTAACACTAATTTATGTTAACCTAAATTTAGTTATTCACAGTCAAAGTGGGTTTCAAAATAACCTACATAAATCCAAATATGATCAGTCAAATTAACCAAGAAATCTTTTTAAGAAGAGTTGATTTAAATAATGAATTAGAAGTTATATTCTTAATGTTATTATCTAGGTTGTTCCAGGAATCGATAGCTATAGTTCTAAAAGATCTGGCCAAAAATGTTGCTTTCATATAAGTTGGTTTAGTAAATAGCTTTTCTTGTTATAACCATGCGAAATTTCTAATGTTGGAGATACTGATGAATGCCGTTCGCCGGTGTTAATCAGGGTTCTCACGTGTATCATTTGCTTCACTGTTAGCCACCCAATTTCGGCATAAAGATTTTCCCTGGATATATCGTTTACTTTGTAACCTTGGATTAATCTGGCCACCTTGTTCTGTATTACTTGTAAAAGGTTAAGTGAATCTTGGTTTGATAGATGATTTTATTCAGTTTTAAAAGACTTACAGCTATAATGGCTGAATTGCGTTAACTTTACAATTATAAAATAAAGTTAAAAACCTAAAGATTAAAAGTATTTGAATTACTAACAATAAAAGAATTCTTAAACCGATCAGTTTTGGCTCTAGGAACGTTAAGTTGTCTCTTATGTCTTAGCTGGTATTTACAGTTATTTTCAGATGGAAGCAGAGATCTGAGTTTGTGGGATTGGTCTTGAGTGATCTCATTAAACAACTTGCACGTCAACAGCTGCCTACGTTCGAAGAGGCGAGACAGACCACTTTCTTCGATCGAGTCTGTGTAAGGCATCCATGGATAAATTATTCTTAGAGCTCTCTTCTGCAACCTTTCGATGTCTTCTGATAGATACTTGGGTAGCGAGTTGTGATAAACAGGGCATGCATATTCAAAGATCGTGCGAATACAGGTAGTATAAAATTTCAAAAGATCTTTGGTTGGAATGGCAGCTCTTTTGAGTTGTCTCAAGAAATAGAAACGAGATGCAGCCTTCTTGGTTGTTTTCGATATATGAGAGTTCCATTTTAAGTCGCTCGATATATTCAAGCCCAGTAACTTTACTTGTTGGACGATCTCCAGTGGCTTTTCATTGACCATCACCGGTTCAAATTGGGGATTAGACTTGGCGAATGAGATCCTGAGTTCTTTACATTTTGTTTCATTCATTTGAAATCTATTAGCATGAGCTTTGTCTGAGAACTCTGACACTGCATTTTGAATCGTGCTCTCATTATCTCTCTCCACGCACTCTGACATAGTGGTGTCATCCACAAACTTCCACATGTCAGTGTTAGTGACGTCGATGTCATCGATCAAGAGTAAAAAAAGCCATGGCCCCAACTTGGTCCCCTGGGGAACACCTGCTGGAATATCCCTCCATTCTGATTTGCAGTCATCCGCCAATTTGACTCGCTGCTTGCGATGTTTCAGAAAATCTATGATCCAACATTCGATCTTATAAGGGATGTTTAAGGTCGCGAGTTTCGTGGCAAGAATGTTATGATCGATTAAATCAAAAGCCTTGCGAAAGTCAAAGAGGACAACTCTTGTAGTGGCACCATTTCCGTCAGTATCTTTTGTCCATTTATGGAACATAGAGATTAAAGCGAAAGTTGCGGAGGACTTGGATGGCGCCAAATTGGTTTTCCTTTATCTTGGCCAAAATTGCTGGTTTCATATAATCTTCGACAACAAATTCTTCCGCAATTTTTGACATGATTGGTGTCAGTGAAATTTGAAGTGGACCCCCAAACGGAGCAGCAATAGTTTAGTTTTGATAATACAAGTGCTTCTGCAACTTGTTTCAGGTCTAGTTGCAATATATTTGCTGAATCTGTACAATAAACGTAAAGCTTTTGTGAGCAATCCTTGAGAAGTACTTGACAATGGGATTTAATTCCAACTCAGTAGTTCGTCCACATGTAATCCAAGAAGTTTAACATGGGAGAGATGATTGATGCTCTCTTCATTCATTTTTAGGTTTAAAGGTAGATTATTTTTCACTCTACTGCGACTTCCTACCAGGAGACATTTTGTCTTACCATTGTTAAGAAATAGATGATTCTTTGATACCCAAATTTCAATGTTTGACAAATAATTTTGAAGATGTTCAGATATCAGTTCAGAGCTTTTGGCTGCTATGTATGGAGTGCTGTCATCAGCATATATAGTGATGTTGCCAGTATTTAAGATGGAGGGTAGATCGTTGATAAAGACTAAAAAGTAGTGGGCCCAGACAACTTCCTTGTGGGACACCACATACCATTTCGCTCCATCTGGAGTAAGTACCATTGATGTAGACGATCATAGAATAGATTGATTTGAAATGTCCATTTTTCAAGCTGGTTCAGAACATCTACACACTCAGAATACTTTTTTCATCTTTCATGAGAACAGGCATGGCCACAACATCTGATTTCAAACAGGTTTCCTTAGAATATAGGCAATCAGTGCTTTGGCTTCGCATGAACGGCTTAAAAACTTGAAATTCTTCAAATATAATTTTTGATAATGGTATTCTGTATCGGCTTCTAATTGAATCCAATGATTTATATCTAGGTTTCTCTGTGGACCAGGCTGGCAATTCACTACTGGATATTCTGTTGAAAACCATGCTAGTTGCCACCACATGAACGCTTTTGTTTTGGCTGTCCTTCCTTACATCATGTGCCTTTTCCTCCCAGTCAAAGTTATCCAGAACAAACATAAATTTGTTTCCAGATTTAACCAACCTAATAGCATGGTCAAGGATGTATTTACCAATTTATGGTGGGATCCATACAAAAACCATATTTATTCAAGTTAACTATTAACTGAAAATGATAAAATTACACAAGTAATGGCTACACATTACTAATGGATACACATTACTAATATATTATAATTAGTTATAATATATAATTAATTACCCATTAGAAATGTGTATTTTATAATTATAAAATACACATTTCTAATGAATAATTATAAATATTAGTTCATATTTCGTTACAAACATATTGTTAGTCTGTACTTTAGAAAGTCGATGAAGACAAACAAATTACTTACATCAGTGGACGCATGACCTTGTCTAAGCTGGACTGTATCGATTCTTTGTATACAACTTAATTCATGCACATTTCTTTTCTGGATGGTGGCTGCTGTCAAGTAGTTTGGACAGAATGTCTTACGACTGGACATCGACTGGACAGTTCATTGGTAACCTCACTCATCCAGCTTTCATCGCACATTCCCTCATATGCTCTCTTTCACAGGACTGATGGCCCACTTCTTGCTATTTCAGCGAGCTCTTTATTTGCCATCGAGCAACATTTGTAACTGGCTGGGAAGTGCTTGTCTGGAAGAGAATAACATTTGTTTCAATACTATGACATAGCGCCAAACAAAGTTATTTTGTATATAGCTTGTTAATAATTATTTATCATTATGAGGGGTCACAAAAACTGACTTCATAGTCAATTCTGTAGGGGTAATCATTAAACTAAAAGATAAACCATTACTAAACTAAAAGCATAATATTGACTGATATGATGCTGGACATGGTGGAGAAAAATGTCCAGTGATAAAGTATATATACTAATAAATCAACCACAATTTTTCTGAAGGGTTTTCATTAAAACGAATACAAAGAGGGTGTTCATACATAGATTAACCCATTGAGTAACAAGGGCACATCTAAGCACCCCACTTTGCTGAATAAAATCGTCTGGCGTTCATCTAAATAAAATGTGAAAGTGCGCCATTGCACCTTAATGGTTAAACCCAGTTATTTCTTGCATGACTTTGTCTACTTGTTTCCCCATGACCATGCTGAACACTATTGTGTAGCTATTTAAATTATATAATTATCCTACATTGAAGAAAAAAGCTTGTGAATTCACAACCAATTAGACATAAAACAAAGCTGCAATAGCATAACTTGGTAAGTATAAACTCAAGCGCATTGTGACATTCTCAAATCGCACGTAATGTTTTCTGCTCTAGAGTAGATAACTGAATACGATTAAAATATAGAACTTACCTCCAAAGGGACTGACGTTGTTACAACAGTCACTTGTAAAGCTTGCGTGTCTGCTTTGTTGAATTCTAAGCTTTTTTTTTACCTGAAGATGAACCGTCACTCACACACACTTTCTAGAAGGCTTGATGGAAGAAGATATTTTCACACAGCGTTTCTATGGTAAGCTTGCGCTAATGATGGGTTTCCATGATGATTCTTTTGAATTGCATCGCATTGCCGCCAAGTCTTCTTTTGCATGGCCGACAGATGAGATGAGACTCTCGTCTTGTGGCAGAACATTACAATAAATCTCTTCACCGTTCTTTAAAATAGAACGATTTGAACTACTGTATAAATTGCCACAATTCGAGTCGACAACAGCCTTACAAAGCATGCAAGAGGTACGGTTTGTCGGCGTGCTCTTATAAAAAAATTTTGGCATCTCTTTCGTAGCCATCAGACTTGAGAAAAAGAAGTTGTTGACATTTGGTAATTCAATACCTTCTATGAATAGAAATGTAACTTACGATTTCTGAGTCAGTGAGTCTGAGGGATATTTTTTTGTGCAAAAATGGAAACCTTACCTCAAAGTTGTTTTGCTGAAGGACAAACAGTTTTAATATTTTTACCACCCAGATTCTGGCAGGGTTTTCGCTCGGCGAAGAGCGTGGGTACAAGGTTGGAAATAAGTGTCCCTGAAAATGTTATGCCAACAACTGTTGGTTTAATTACGTTAACTCAATTAAAATGTCACAAACATGTCTCCTTACCTGTCAAATCATCAGTTCACAGATGTTTTTAACTGACTGTAAAACTAATTTCAAATTTAATGATTTAAATTATTATTTTGGCAGTTTATCTTGTTGGGTCTAGAGCCTGTTATAAACTTGCCACATTGTACTAAATTTGCCACATTGTACTAAATTTTTTGTTAACACTTGCTATTCTTTGATATGTACAATGGAAGCAGAATAAATAAATACTTTTGAACACAGCAATGCGAATCTCAACAACTAGAACTTCACTACATCACGCCTGCACATACGTTTCTATTTCGTGATTGTTCTGCGCTGTCATGTCCAGTCTATGGGGTCACCGTCACATTACCCCGTCACATCAGTTTAATCAAGTAGCTTCCTTCTCATGCTTAGCCAGCAGTTTAGTTTCTCACTCCGGGTTGATTGCATGAAAATTCAGCAAGTCTGATTTCCGTATCCATATCGTTCCGGGGCGCGACGTACTCGGATATATATGGATCTTGGTTCTCTTCGCTGTCATCACTGGTATATAGGTTACTAGGTTCTGATGTTGTTTAGTCGGTGCTGTTGGCTGCACTTGCTGCAGGTGACTCGGGTGTTCCTTGTATGGTTTCAGTCGATCATGGTGCACCACAACCCGTTTTCGTTTACCGACCTGTATGCGATACAAGACTTTGCTGACTACCTTGGTACTAACTAATCTTAATACGGGACACGTCATCTTGCGCTGAGTCTTTAGGAGTACTTTGTAAATCGTGCAATGACTGGTGACTTGGTACATCGTTGTCGTCTCAATCTCGCCAGCCGTTCAGACGCATATTGGCGGGTTTTGAGGAACACCTGGTGTTGGACATCAGCAGTTTCCCATGCTGTACGTAAACTACAGAAGGTCTGGAGGTTTCTTGAATTAATGGTTCTGGCCTCTTGTCCAAATAGCAAGAAAATGGGGTGTCCAATCCGTTTGTTGTTCGTTGGTGTAGTCCTTTAGCACATCCAGGCATCGTGAGGTTAAAGCGTTCAGTCTGCCCATTTCCCAGCAGATGATAGGGGATGTCCTGGTCTTAGTAATACCGAGAACTTTACACAATTATGCCATTAGGTGACTTTCGAAATTGCGTCCTTGATCGAGTGTATGTCGGGTGAACCAAATATTGTTAACATCACTTGTTGCAGAACACTGGTGCTACAGTGGTGATCTCCCGGTTTGGAATTGCGATTTCTTGCGTGAACTTGGAAAATTCATCAGATATAAACAAAATAAAACGGTTGCCTCTCCTTATCTTGGGAAATGGACCAGCGATGTACATGCTAACCCACTCAAATGGACGTACAGATTCTGGCATAAGTTGCAGGGGAGCCCTTGCCTTACTGGTCGTTTTCGTGTTCTTCATGCATTGATCACACATGTTCACCCATTCTTGCACATGTTGAGACATCTCAGGCCAGTAAAAAAATTGCGCCTCTAATTCCGTTCCTCAACGTGTGTCCAGAGATGGAATAGTTACGTTCTAGCGTGGATTCTGACTTAGAGGCGTTAAGTCATAATCCAACAGATGGTAGCTTTGTACCACTGGCTAATCAACCAAGGGAAAATGCCAATTGTATGAATCTG
The DNA here is from genome assembly GCA_035772405.1 of Chrysogorgia sp. JL179-B06. Taxonomy (NCBI): domain Eukaryota; kingdom Metazoa; phylum Cnidaria; class Anthozoa; order Scleralcyonacea; family Chrysogorgiidae; genus Chrysogorgia; species Chrysogorgia sp. JL179-B06. The sequence goes on from JAYKKM010000121.1 coordinate 1,389,865, forward strand.
CACCAATCACAGCACAAGCATATGCACTCTTGTGCAACTCCGCTTCACCGAATAAGTAAAAGAATGACAAGAGTAGTGGTATTTCACATACTGAAGACTCCTCCCACTTATTGTACACCTCAGAGTCAGACTAGAGTCAAGCTCAACAGGGTCTTCTTTCCCCACTGTGGTTGCTGAGCCTGTTCCCTTGTCTATGGTTTCGCTAGATAGTAGATAGTTTATTTCAAAATAAATAAGGTTACAGGTTTGGCCTATGAAAGTAGGTCTCACTTTAAATAATATTTGTAAATAATGAATATGATCAGAAACCGTCATTGCTCACTTAAATGATCTTTCATAAGCACAGGATCATATACGTAGATTTCCTGAACGATTTTGTTTATGTTATAGCCTCCTTCTCAACAAATTATAGATAATAGTTATTTCGGCTATAGTAAACCGTAAATCGACTGTCAAGGCATAAGTTTGGTGGAGAAATAATGCCTCCAATTAAAAGTCACCAAGGAAAACATAACATGAGATATTTGATATGTTCGAGTTACCTAAGCTGTAATTTCGGTGCTGTTATAATAATCGACTTTCGTTTGGTGAACATCAAACAGGTTTGCGTTGTCGGAAGATATCGTAATGTATATCACGAATGCCACATGTTCATCTTTCTTAAATAGTATGTCAGGTTTCTTGATACCAGCAGTAGTTGAGATGTTGGGTTCAACAATATCCCAATGCCACTTACGAGCAATCTTACCTACCATACCATTGCACAGAGACAGTCAGTCGTGTCTGGTGATCTTGGATTCCCACGTTCTTGGACAGACTTGCAGAATATGACCAAGCCCTTCGATGCATTTGCAACAGTCACACAAAATGGATCGTGATGGTCGACCACGGGACTGACAAAGTGCTGTTGGCATCAAATTACCACAAATTTTTATAGCACCGATGTAGTTAAATGTTTTCCATAATATCCGTCCCATTGATGAATTTGTGTGACAAAGTTTGCGTCCTTTAATCCCTGTCCGTCAATGGTTTTGTAGAGTCTTTCACGAAATGCATGATTGCTTCATTGTTTCCTTTTTGTGATGGCGATGGTATCCACGATTATGCTGGAATGGATGATGAAGATTCGTTGCTGAGGTTTGAGTGGAATTTGTTAACATAGTCTCCTATTTTTGCTTCAACTGGACTCTGGTTCCGGAGGCGATTTTCAGGCCAAGGTACTTATAGGTCTCTGATACGTTCATAGCTGGTATAATTTCACCATTGGTGTAAAGATATGGTGTCACATTAACAACCCATTTATTTTTCTTGCCATCGACGTTGTTTCTCCCAATGGGCCGGCACTGATGGTCAGGCCTGATTCCGCAAGATGTTCTTCGATAAGCTTCAACTGCCTCTTGGCGCCGTTTGGAGAACTTGATAGCAAGACAATGTCGTCTGCGAAAGGTAACGTATTTATTAAAGTAGCATTTACTTCGACACCAAGCAAAGGGTCCAACTCAGAGCTCAATCAATGACAGCGTTAAAAATGTGCACAGACATCGGGTCACCTTGTTTGACACCTTGATTTATGTTGATTCTTTCGCTTGCTTTGTCGCCAACTGGTATGACGGTGTTACGGTTTGGAATTGCGATTGCGTGTGTGAACTTGGAAAATTCATCAGATATAAACAAAATAAAACGGTTGCCTCTCCTTGTCTTGGGAATTGACCAGCGATGTCCATGCTAACCCACTCAAATGGACGGACAGGTTCTGGCATAAGTTGCAGGGGAGCCATTGCCTTACTGGTCGTTTTCGTGTTCTTCATGCATTGATCACTCATTCTTGCACATGTCGAGACATCTCAAGCCAGTATAAAAATTGCTTTAAGCGAACCAACGTGCGTTTTAATCCAAAGTAGGAAGTCGATTGTGGACCAAAGGGAGGACTTCTGAAGTGTGGGAATCTGGGAAGATGACTGGCACACAGTAACCTGAAGATGGTGAAGATCGTTGTCTGACCACTTCCTGGAAAAACCAAGGCAGCTACCAGAGGAGCTCGAGGCAGAGCATCAGCATGGGGAATTGTGTTTCCAGCACGGTAGGCAATCTCAAAATCGTAGGCTTGAAGTAGCTTGGCATCTTGCCATCATTCCACGGGGTCTTTCATTGACATTAAGTATGACAAAGTTTGGTGATCTCTGTCGACCTTAAACTTGGTACCATACAAATAGTTATGCAACTTGGTGACTGCCCACTTTACTGCATAGCACATCAATTATATGCGATAATTATTTGTCGAGATATAGCTTATGACCAGTATTATTTGTTAACGCAATCAGTTTTGCTTGTTGGGTTTTAGTTTTTCTGTAGTAATACACTGAATATGCCTATTTTCCCAGACTTGCTCGTTAAAGTCGAGCGGGACACTGGGAAGGTTCCTAGGGTAAGGCTTGTTCAAGTGTAATGTTTGGCCAGCAGTTTTGTTTTGAAGAGCACAATTTTATATTCTTGACACAAATTTCACTATGGTGGCACATGTTACAAAAGAGAAGCAGCTATTCTGGCTTTCAGTGCAGAATTTGAAAGGAATTGCAATTAATTGTAATACAAATCATTCGTTGGTATATTGATTATCTATTTTCCGCCTTGTATTAGCTTTGGAGAGGCCCCAAAAGGTCTCATAGACCTGATGAACTCCTATCTGAGAGATGGACCGAAGAAAGGGGAATCACCCACAGATCTTCATAATCAAATTTACAAGTGCATGAGTATAGGTTATAGACTAATAGGTTTCTCTATAGGTTGCCTATAGAAAATGTTAGAAGCCTATAGGTTTCCTATAGAAATGCATATAGGCAGGCTTTTGGAATTTTTTTATGTGAGGATTGATATTTACATGAATTAAATATTCTTCAAATCACTCAAAATATTATATTGTAGTCACTTGTGATAATTGTAAGTTGTTTTTTGATTTGCAAGTCTTATGTTATAAATCTCATACACCTTATTCCAAAATGGCTTCCAAATTAATATATTATAATTGCTATGGCAGGGTAGTGAGAAGGAAGGTATTGATTGGTTCATTTGCAGGTTAGGAAGATCGGTCAAAGTGCTGAGGAGGATTGGGTAATTAATAATAACAAAAGTCTTTTTTAAAAGAATCATCGTAACAGACATGCGAATTTACATGGTATAATCAAATTAAAAATTATGGAAACTATCTAAATATAATATAATCAACAAATACATTAAATAAACAGTAAACAAAATTCATTAAACGAATTTCCTAGGAATCTTGCCCTCCCACGGCAAATTTCCTAGGATATTCGCCCCCCTCAATTTCGTTTTAAAATCAAAACTTATCAAGAACATTGTATATTAAATTTAATATTTTACAAAAAAAATACTTAAATTCATTGTGACCACTTTTTAACAATGAACGATGACTCACACATGCAAAACAACAAAAGGATCTAGAATTTGAATAGGGTCGGTTGCGGAACATTGGTCTCTTCCACAGATCTCTAAAATAGGACTGGATCGGACCTTCCTATTGTGTGTGATGTTTTAAATTTATCTTATAATCGCTTTTTAATTCTCTGGGCTGTGCTTCCTATTCATGATGTAGCTACCCTCCCCTCTGTTTATATTATTACCAGAAATCTTAAAATAACGATTTTGTCATGGTGACAAAATTAAATATTGCTTTGGAAAATGCATTCATGAAAGTCAATAGCAATGTTGGATAGTTCTTCTTAAAAGAAGTGTTCAAAACTTAGTAGAGTCAGAGTTACGAAAAAAGTGGAGAAAAACATTTAAACTAAAAAAGAATGATAATGCATTTCGGCGGACAATTTATCAACAAAACAGAGCGGTTATTTATATGATAAATGTTGAATAACGTCACACCCATTAATGAAGTGTCGCTATATTTAACAACATACTAAAAACAAAACCCATGCACATTAGGAGAAAGATATTTTCCAACAGTGACTATTGGCTTGCTTCGACATTGCCGTTTTGCAGTCAAGAAAGATTTCAAGATAGGTCTGTAAATATATTTGTATGAGAAATATATGCAATAACCATTTTCACTATAATCTTCAGTGCCCAATTGTTCAAAGCTGATTATCAAAATGGGCCAGTAATCTCTTTTTGGACAACTGAGCCCTAGTGTGATATCCGCTTGTGTTGCTTAGAGCCACAGCGACAGCTCCTCCCACTTATCATTAAAATATGCCCATCATTTTCCTCATCATTTTGGATGGCTTCTGCTGCTGCTTCGATAAGGCTCTGATTCACTGCCACCATCCTCATTGTCATTCCCATACGAATGCTGTAAGGTTATCTCTTCACCCAATTTTTCCTTTCCTGTTGGTGTTCGGCTCTGGCCACTTTCATTTCAACACGTTTTTTTCCTTTTCCGTTTTCCCCCTTTCTACCTCTTTCATCCTACTGACCACTGCTTTCTGAAGAGCCTCAATGGCTGGAATTACTGGAAATATTAGTCTGTCATAGAGGTCCAGTGGTAGCTTTGGGCACAAGACGTATTTCCTTGGCAGAGTCCACAGTTTCGTGATGTCAAGTAGTGTAGTCTAAAAAATGGGAATAACACACACACACACGCATATATATACACATACATACATATAGCTTTGAGCAACGTTTATACCGTGGTGATTGGTGATAACCTTAGAACGTTCTGAAACTGCTTATAATTATAAACACATTTACCAATAATCTAATAATGCCATAATGTTTGGAGTAAAGGACGAGAAAAGAGATAGATGAATTAAATTAGAAGAACTGTTTAAAGACTTGAGAAAAATAATAGGCTTAAAAGAAAGCCATGATGCATTTCGGCAGACAACTTATCAAGTGCTACGTCTGGTAACTAATAATTGAAATTTGATGGATATTTATAATAACTTAAGTGACTTACGTCATCTCCGCATGAGTGGGGTATAAAGACATTGAAAACAAAAGCTTTTTGTTTGCATAAATCAGGATCTGAAAGTTTAATATGGATAGACAAATTCCATTACATTTAATTGAAAGGAAGCCTTGTCCACAGAAGCCTTAAATAAACCAGACACTTTTGAGGTCCTATGAATGGCTCTTTAGTTGGTTGATTAAATATCTTATCTAATAATCGTCCAGGATAATTGACAAGAAAATCGATGTCAGATGAGTAAGGTCACCTTCTAGAAATTTATCAGAGGATATCTTTCGAGTACGATTAATAAGGCATTTAACCAATGCCACCTTCTGTTGTCTAGAGCTAAAAGAATCAAAACGAGTATAAAGTCCAGTTAAAGTAGATTTTCGGTACACACTGGTCAGGAAACATCCATGCTCTTTATGGACCAAAACATCCAAAAACGGGAGTTGATTGTCACTTTGAAACTCACAGGTGAATTTTAGAGCAGAGTATAGAGAGTTTAAGGAGTATAAGAATGAAGAAGCAATTTTATCATCTTGAAAGAGAGCAAAAGGATCATCAATATAACGTTTATACCAACTAGGTAATATTGCAGAGTTAGGTTCAAACAGTTTTGACTCATAATATCCCACAAAGACATTGGCTAATACTGGATCTAATGGAGATCCCATTGCTACGCCATCAACCTGTTTATACATTGTGTTTGAAAAGCTTAACTCAACAACTTTAGTAGCTACTATCATTAGGTTTATGCAAACAAAAAGATTTTGTTTTCAATGTCTTTATTTTAGCTAGTCATCCCACTCACGCCGAGATGACGCAAGTCACTTCAGTTATTATAAATATCCGTCAAATTTCAATGATAAGTTGTCTGCCGAAATGCATTGTGCTCTTTCCTTTTAAGCCTATTATTTTCTCAAGTCTTTAAACAGTTCTTCTAAGAACTCATCTCTTTTTTTTCTCGTCCTTTACTCCAACATTAAGTCATTCTTAGATAGATAGATAGAAAAACTAACCCTTCAGTAGAAAAGATTCCACTGTTATCAACGGAAGCCCTACAACATATTATTATACAAATTACAGTGTTAAAATAGATATCATATATACAAATAAACTAGCAATTAAAACAATAAGAATATAAAATACTAAAAATCATCTAGAGATATGATTATAAATAATACAGCCGTTATAAAAAGGACCGTTTAGCGATTTCCCCGTTCTAACTTTCGGAAGTGTGTAACATATTACTGTCTGGTCATACGGGGAACTACTTCTCTATTTAACATAAAATAGTTTCTTAAAAAGTTAGGACAACGTCCAACTAAGCACTTTTGCTTTTTTAACAAGGTTAAAAAGTATGACGATTACGTCTGGTTTCTAATACTTCCCATTTTAGATTATCTAATGCATTGTCGCTACTGTCTGATTTCATTACAGTTCATGCAGCACGTCTTTGTAGTTTCTCTATCAGTTCAGTATTACCTTTGCCGCAACAAGATCATACTGAATCGCAATAGTCCAATATAGGTCGAATATACGATGTATAGACAGTATTTGCGCAATAAGTTGTTAGATTGCTTCTGATGCGTCCCAACATACCTATTCTCTTACCAGCCCTAGAGATTACATATTTAATGATCATTCCACGAGAGACATTTATCTAAAACAACCCCAAGATAACTAAATTCGGTTACATTTTCAATAGCATAATTTTGAATCTTAATATTAAAACCAATAATGTTCTTAAGTTTCGCACAAGTTCCAAACAGCATACATTTGGTCTTCTTCTTGTTTAAGAACAGGCTATTCTCGTTTAACCAAGTAGCAATCGTGTTCAACTCTTCATTAAGCTTTCTTTCAATGACATGTACGCCCTTGTCAGCGCAGTAAAGACTGCGTGATCCGCATACATTAACAAATGACTGGTCTTCAACAAATCTGGCATATCGTTCACAAATAGAACAAACAATAGAGGCCCAAGGATGGACCCCTGTGGGACACCGGACGTAATTGGTTGAGATTCGGAAAAAGTATTTTGATAATCAACCACCTGAGTACAATCACTTATATAGTTCTCAAACCATAAGATTTCTTCATTGATACCAAAAGAACGCAGCTTTTCAAGCAATAATATGTGATTAATAGAGTCAAAAGCCTTACTCAAGTCAATAAATACTGTTCCGGTTAGCTGACCCTGGTCAATATTGCGTCGTATGGTATCTGTAAGAGAAATGACTGTAAATTCGGTTGAATCCATTTTTCTAAAGCCGTTCTGATAAGGGCTTAATAATAGTTTATGTTCATGTAAATACTTGGTAAGCTGTAGTTGAACGGCCCTCTGCAATATTTTCGAAACAGCTGGAAGAATGGAAATTGGTCTATAATTGGACATGTCGTTGGATTGTCCTTCCTTAAATAGGGGTATAACTCGGGCTGTTTTCCACTCGATTGGCACAGTACCTGAAGTCAATGATATATTAATAATCCTTGTTAAGGGTTCGGCGATGATTTCAGCAGCATCTTTCAACAATCGAGATGATATGTTATCCAAACCTACAGCTTTTCCAATTTTGAGTCTATGGAGTTCAGTTACAATAAAATGTTGTGTTACGGTTTCAAACTTAAATGATGGAAAATGTTCTTGAGGTAAACTAGAGGTCACAGATGTTGATATGTGATGAGTCATAGAAACCAATGTCGACCCTATTGAATCTAATAAACGAACCACAGTACCTGAAAAGAACTTGCTAAAACCATTGGCAATTTTATGTTTGTCCATAGTCACTTCGTCATGTATAATTATGTTGGAAGATACAGTCTTGTTGTTGTCAGGTAAGATCTTTTTAATGGTTCTCCAGAAAATCTTTGGGTCCCCACGGTTGTCATCAATGAGGCGTCTGTTATAGGCCCCTTTAGCCTTTCTGATTTTATTGGTAACTTGATTTCTTAAACATCGGTAATTTGCCCAGTCTTCACTGTTGTTAGACCTTCTGGCCTTCTTTAAATAATATTGACGCTGCCAAATGTCATGCTTGATGTCGGTTGTTATCCATTGCCGATTATCTATTCCGTTCTGCAATCGTGGCAAACTTTGATTTAAAACAATTCCAAAGAAGATTTGCATCTAAACTCCCAGAGGGAGGATCAGATACATTCCAGTCAACACCATTGAGTTCCTCACAGATGGTTAACACCGTTAACCATTTTGTGATCACTTAAACTCATACTTATCACGCCTGAGTCGGATATATTTTGTGGCTATTAAGACTGCGTTTACACTAGAGCAAAAAGATTCGTATTGTTTTTATTCCCATGAGGATGCAAAACAATGTGAATCCGGATACTTTTGCTCTAGTGTAAACGCAGCCTAAGTCTAGTTATGTGCTTGAATCCTGTGCTATCCGAGTTGATTCTTTATTTAGCTGAGTAAGATGTAGTATTCTAAACAATAATTTCAGCAGAATTTGGTCTGTTTGGCAGCAAATTACAGTTAAAATCCCCCAGAATGATCACCTCTTTTCCTTGTGCCATGGCAATGTTCAGTTGGTTGTCAAGCTTTACCATAAAGTCTTGGTCATAATATTTCGAGGACATAGGCGGTTTATAAAACGTGCCAATTAGGAAACCTTTACATTTCGGCATTGTTATCTCAAGCCATAAACCTTCAATGTCAGGGGATTCCAAATCACTTCTCCGTATAACCGACAAATCATTTCTTGCAAAAACTGCGATACCACCACCTTTAGAACCTCGATCTCTTCTGAACAGGTTATAATCTTGGATTTTTAGGTACTATTTAAAAAACGAGCAGCAGTGTTTTATCAGATATAAAACACGAGGGCATAGCCCGAGTGTTTTATATCTGATAAAACATGTGATGCGAGTTTTTTGAATGGCTTCAAAAACTGAATGAGAAACATGGATTTTAAATAGAAAATAAAATCTCTAGGGAATAGCAACTTGGTTGTCCTCTACCAAAAATTTGAATACGAATTTTAAATGCCGAGGCGTGGTAATGCCGAGGCGTGGTAATGCCGAAGCCTACATTCTCGGCAGCGTTTGTCTTTGATATGCCTCCAAAGCGAAGATTTCGATAACAAAAAAACGAAGAGCAAGAAAAGCGTGTGAGTACTATTTTAGGACCTCCAAGGAATATAACAGAGAGGGCGAACAGTGATTTGAAAGAAGAATGTAAGGATTTAATAGACTTCAGTTTGGCTGATTTTAGATTTGACGTTCCCGACGAAATGTTGAGTAATTTCCCGATGCGTGCGAGTGAAGGTGAGAGGGTATCAAATGTTAACACGAACATGTCCAGTTGTGTGTTCAATAATTGTACTTTCAATTTTGCTGAAAAGTGATTCTTGTAAAGAGCTAGATCGTGGTAGTTCTTAAATTTGAATGTTGTTGTGCGATAATTATCATTGTGTTGAAACTATAATTATGTTAATGTAAATACAATCTTTATATAAAAAATCTTTATATGAAAATCTTTATTCACAAGAAGTATTGTGTTTCTGCATGAATAAGTGTGCTTTAGCTATTATAAAGACGCATGCATGTGACTAATTTCGTAGCAGCAATTGGATAGTTGGTTTATGAATTATTAATGAGTTTTTGAATTCAGAGTCAAATATCTGATCATTAGCCCAAGTCTCAGTGCCACTAACTGAATCTTTGATTGAAGTTCACCCACCATGAATTCATCAATCTTACTAAGAACACTTTGTATGTTTTGATGAATTATCTTGAGGCCACAAGATTTAGCGATGTTACTCAGTTTATATGGAAGGTATATTTTATCGGTGTTCAATTCATCATTTATAGAAACATCAATCAATGTGGCAGACAAGCAGCGACGGCAGGGGATTTGGATATCTCATATCCATCACCAACACATTTAAGATGAAAATCTGACTTACACAATACACACTGTAGGCGAGGTTGAGTTTTCTTAAAACTTTAAAGGCAGGAGGGACAGGTTAGGCCTGGATTAACAGCAATGTCGCTACACAGAAGAAGTAAATTGATAAGGAGAAGCTTCCGAGTAAGCTTAATAGCTCGTAGACACAAAGTGCTCGAAGCCGTAGATTGTTTGACAATGAGGGATGCTCTACTATTACCCGAAGCAGTACGTGAGTCGCATTTAGATAGACTTTTGGCAATTATTATTGGTAAATGTGTTTATATATAAGCAGTTTCAGAACGTTGTAAGGTTATTACCAATCACCATGGTAAATACGTTGCTCAAAGCTATATTTAAGTTTGTTACCACGACAAGTTCGTTGTTCTACATATATTATATTATATATATTATATATTATAAAACACTGGTCTAGAGATCCAGAGGACGCTGTTTAATTCTTAACCAGAAGGTCAGAGCACTGCACTAGCATCGCAGGTTCGATTACCAGCCGGAAGGCCTTAAAGTTGCATTTTTCGCAAATGGTCCCGGTTTGGTCTTAAAATGTATGTATTCCAACACTCGAAATTTTCCTTCACCATAAATCCTTTCAACATGTAGTTTGATCGAGTGAAATGCCAAATATTACCTATAATATAACCAGAATCTTATCCTGGCATTACCACCACTATATACAGAACTCGTGACTAGGCTCTCGGCAACGGCTTCCGTTGCTCAGTGGTCAGAGCACTGCACTAGCATCGCAGGGTCGCGGGTTCAATTCCAGCCGGAAGGCCTTGAAGTTGCATTTTTCGCAACTGGTCCCGGTTTGGTCTTAAAATGTATATATTTCAACACTCGAAATTTTCCTTCACCATAAATCCTTAGAACGTGTGTGTGTGTGCGTGTGTGTGTGTGTGTATATGTATACATATACATACATACACACATCTCCGGTGTATCACATACACACATATCACACATCTCCGGTGGCAATGATAACCGCAAGCGGCAAGAGAAGCGTCTCATTTTTAAACTTGGCACCACACATCCTCTTGGTCTTAACGAACGTTTTTCTTTTATTTAATTTCCTAAAAGTTTTTTGTTATTTTATTTTGCTTGGAACTTTTTATTATTAGCTTATGCACTTTCATTCCTTTTCAAGTCTTTGTTTCTATTATTATCGCCTAATCCCCTTGAATATTGGACCTGTCATTTCTCCAACCCCCTCAGTCTGCTTATTGATCGACTGTAAAAATAGTAAATGATTTAACTTTTCCCATCTCATTAATTATTAGTTAGTTTATTTCCCGTGCATTTGATTGGCTACTTTCTACCTGTGACACCCTTTTGGCATATATATAAGCCCTATTTATTTTATTTCATCTCGTCTTATGAAGGGCTCCGCTCGAAACGTCAGTATCTCGTCACTAAATTCTTGGCAGTTTACCACCTTTTCACTTTGCCATATACATACATATGTATATGTGTATATACAGTGGGTTGTTTAATGTATATAATATGTAATTGTATATGACCTTGTACAGTGACCTTTGTTTCCAAACTTATAGATATACCAAACAAAACACCAAATTTTGCGATGGATATCGTAAATACTACAGCAATGTGCCAGCATTTCTCCACAACAAGCCTAGACCGTTTGTGTTACACTGCCTGAGCAAGATCTCCCTGGCACAAGATATTCCTCCAAGGCATGTTACTTTGCAAGATTCTATTTAAAGGTATCTTCAAAGTTAAGAGTTAGTCTAGGAGTACTTGGTGCACTCTAGAATTTTAAGATAGTGAAAACCTACCATCCTGGCAACAAAGTTGCTTTCTGTGCAAACACTTTTTGGCTATATTTCACCACTTCCCTGACTGGAGTTGGGATAAATTATCAATCCAATACCAGAATTCCCCTTATACCACATTCGATGATGCCATTGTTGGATTTTGCAGTCCATCTGTAGGTTCCAACACTTCAGCAGAAGATGTTAATTTCACATGTAAATTCACTGAGGGTTGAAAGTTTTGAGGAGGAAGTACATTGTAATCAGCAAGAAAAAAAACACTGGGGCAGGCAAAAAGGCAATACAAAAAGCATCCACCTGTAGAGATCTACTAACAAAGCTCAAGTCTGCAACATATTTGGTTCACAATGCAAAAGTTCTTGATGAACTAAACATAGCCTTGTAGTCAACATGGACATCTATCTCAGGCCTTATTCCAAATGAAAAGGGTTTGCACCTAAATGAAAAAGAAACCACCCCTATCGCACAAGCAAAAAAAAGATAACGAAAGTCCTGTCAGGAGCAACGACAACAACCACTTGCAGAAAGTCCCTACGCCTTCCTAAACATGCCAAAAAGAAGCACCCATACACAAAAAGAGTTGGTTTATTTGCAGAAACAATGAGGAAGATGTATAATATTAGTCCCTATTCCATCCTCTGATAATGATGTAGAGATCTCGAGTGTTGATAGCAATGAAAAAGGTGTTTGTGAGTGATTACGGAAAAGATGATGATTGTGAGGTCAAGGAAGACAGCGAATTTGGAGTGAAGAATGATGGAACATGGATGAAAAGATTCCAAGTGTCTAGTGAAGACGAAAAGATCTTGCACAATCATTTGGGTTGGTTGACAGACACACACATCACTGCTGCCCAAGATCTAATTAAAGAGCAGTTTCCACTTATTGGTGTACTAGTGAATCCCTTATATTTGTCAGCAATTATGGCTAAATCCTTAACAGAAAAAAGTCTGCAAATACACAACACTGGTGCTCACTGGGTGGTTTCATCATCATTCGCTGATCGGGTTGTAGTGTATGATTCATTGTCATTATCAATGCCACAGTCACTTAGGAACCAAATTTGTTGTCTTTATGAGCATCATGCAAAAGGAGATGACAAGCTGATAGATGTAGATGTTGTTCGTGCCCAGCAACAAGTTGGTTCCAGTGACTGTGGGCGTTTTGCTATTGCCACTGTAGTGGCCTTGGCCAATGGCATAGATATTGAAAGAGTAACATTTTATCAGACTAAAATGAGAAGTCACTTTCTTCAATGTCTTCAAGAACAACACCTTACAATGTTTCCACACAAGGTCAGTGATTCCAGTAACAGTCTGTTACGAAGAAAGCAGTTTGTAATAACCACAAACTGCCACTGCAACACATTCCTTCCCAGTTCTAAGTTAGTAGAGTGTTCTAAATGCAACAAGCTGTTTCACATGCAGTGCTTTACCCATTCCCAGCGAAACAATCATTCCAGATAATCTTCACGTACACGCCAAGGTTGCACAAAAAAACGCACAAGAATAGTTGATTACATGGTCATGGTCTAGACTGATTTTTTTGTTCTGAGGATTTTAAACATCCAGCCTCAGTGGATGTTGAACTATTTTCCTAATATTACAGCCTGCCTGGTCTCAGTGGATGTTGAACTATTTCCCTGATATTACAGCCTGCCTGGTTTCAGTGGATGTTGAACTATTTTCCTAATATTACAGCCTACCTGGCCGCAATGGATATTAAACTATTTTCCTAATAACTAAAACCGGCCTCAGTGGATGTTGAACTATTTTCCCTAAATCCTCATATCTCAACCCTCTCACTGGATGCTGAACTATTTTCCTAATATTACAGCCTACCTGGCCTCAATGGATGTTAAACTATTTTCCTAAATCATCATAATCTCAACCCGGTCTCAGTGGATATTGAACTATTTTACCTAAATTTGTCTGATGACAGTGGAGTTAAAAATGTTTGTGAAGCGGGCTTACCTATTTATTACACCACGTCACGTGAGGTGACAGTTTTATATCACACATGATTTAATACAGTACATGGATATGAAACAAATGCAGTACCGGTATGAGTTATTATTTGCCATATACAGTAGATTACTTACTGAATAATTGAAACTTCAGGCCTCATGCTTCTTTGCATCAAATATCGGTCGCCATCTTGGTTATTTGAAAATTTATTTCCAGTTTGAAATAATTTACTTTCTTGTCCCAGTCCCCTCGCAGTTACATGGTCTCAGTGGTTCCGTTCTAGTGCCCACCTTCACATTCAATCTGGTATGCTAAACAGTGATACTCGCAGGTCAGTGGAGTTTTTGTCTATAGGGCTTTCCTGGGCAGACGATATCTTGATCACAGCTCTTACATGAACAAATGGTATTCTCATGGAAACCACATGTTTCTCCTGCACCCCATTCATGCACATTCCTGCAGTGGTATTGACCAAGGGCTCTCATTCTCCTTGAATATTTCTCTACATTTTCACATTGTTGTAGGCAACAGAAGTGATTGACTCCTGCATTTGTTAGGAAATCTTTTCCAAGGCATCCACAGCCACATTTGCACTTAGCAGTGAGAACTGAAGGTAATTGATCTTTGTAAATTCTCTTAATGTAAGCAGAGAACAACTTTTTCTTGCCTGCCTCCTTCAACTGATTATAATGTGCTCGGCCAACATGTCCTCCACACTTATACACACTTCAGAATCAGGATGGTGCTTTTGTAGGGACAGGGCTGCAGTTGAATCGGCATCTTGCCACACAACTTAAATCTTGCAGACTTCATATTTTGCCTCTTTGTAGCATCCTTGTGCAAGAATACCCTCGATGGACTTTGCAGTACCTTAATAATAATTATATATAATAATAATATAGCACACATTTCCAATATCCTGTCAAGGCTCTTCACAAGAATATATGGTACTAAATACTAAAATAATAAGTAATTAATTGTCTGCACAAATACCAAAATACAAATAATAATAATTAGGAGCATTATACAATGGTCTCAATGCTCTTACAACAATATATTCTTAATTTTACTTAAAACTAATTACAGTTTCATTATGGGATAAAGCCTGCTACATTATTATCACTGAACAAAAAAACTATTAATTTTAAAAAAGAAAAGTCTCAAGTGCTGACTTAAAACTACCTAAAATATCAATGCTTCTAATTTCCTGTGGTAATGATTTCTACAGTTTTGGTGCAGCAACTGAGAATGTTCTGTCTCCATGAGTCACCGTTTTGAATTTTGGCTCAAGTAGCAGATTTCGGTTAGAAATTACTTGATACTCTTGTATGTTACAGTATATAAAACAGCGAAATATCCATAATCAAAGGAAGATGTTCTACTGTTCCCAGAATGCTTTGTGACATGTACCTCTATAATACATATGTTATGCTGCAATGAGGTACAACTTGGACCATCATTCCACAAAAATAATAGAGGTATTAGAGGTACATGTCACAAAAGCACTCTGAAGAATGCAACATCATCGTTTCCATAATCATACCTATCAGAATAGAAAATAACAAGAATCTAACATGAATAGATCAAGGTTTACCAAAAGCTTACCTTCATGTAAATCTTCCTCTACAACTGCCCATACCACAGCAAGCCCCCATTAAAATGTTTTTCACAATGAGGTAACAGATTTTTACTGAAATGGCCTCAGGTTTGCCATACACCATCTGAAGTGACTACTGCACTATTCCAACTTCCCATGCAGTTCTTCAACAGCCACTTCTTTCATTACCTTCCTTTGCATCCTCACCCATCTCATTAAGGATGTCTGTTATATGAGGGAAGATAAGCTTTATTACCTCAAAGTATGGATTCTTGAAGATACAGCTTATGCCAAGACATTCTCTAAGTGTCTGAGATAACTTTGCATAACCATGCCCAGTGATGAAGAATGCTACTGCCAGAGCAAGCCCAACAACAGTTATTTTTGAACCCTCAACAAGTGTTGAACCATTAAAATTAACATTTCGTAGTTCACATCCAGAACATGAAAATGTTATATTTACTGTTCCACCAAGTCCTGTGGGCTGTACCGTTGTAGCCACAAGGATTCCTGTAAGTGACAAGATAATATACCTGTATTATATATTTCACCATAATATGTATGGGCCACAAATACACAATGTTTGAGGTTTTTCATGGAACATATTCAAATTAAAGGAAAGTAAGCTATCTTTGTCAAGAAGGAAAAACAAAAAAGAATGCTATAAATGCATGGACAGCACATACTGCACATTGATTTAACAGAGAATTATGGGGAAGTAAACCTAAAATGTGGTTTTACATTTACTGCATGAAACCATACGCACGAGAAGCGAATCCAAGACAAGAATTACATATAATGTTAAGAAAATGCTACATGTTAAACATGAAGAAAGCATACCATTCCATTCCTTGGTAGAGCACCCAGAAGTTTTGTTGATGTCATCAACAAGCCTGGTAATTTGTGTTGTCTCGCAACCAAACGTCGTTCAAATTCTATGTTGTCTCTACACTGAGGTTGATGGCACACTTTCGTCTTCAGGTTGATGCTCATCACTATCGTCACCTGAAACTTGCTGAAATGTTTCTTCAGCCTCAAAACACAACCCCATTGGTTGCCTGTAATTTGTCCTGATTGTCGACAAAATTAACAAGTAAGAACATTTTAATAACGATTTAATACAATTCACTGTTTGTTCCAATACAGCACCCATGCCTATTCCATTAGCGTCGGTGGTAAGTTCAAATGGGCAATTAAAGTTGGGATGAGCAAGGGTTGGGAGCTGTTGCAACGTTCTCTTCAACGTAGAACCACTGGCTATCTCCCAAACAGTCAAGTGCATCGTCGATTCTGGGAAGTGGGTACGCCACATCCTCATTCACTGCATTGACTCGACTATAGTCAATACAAAATCGGGTTGACCCATGTTTTTTCTTCACCAAAACGATTGGTCCTTGCCCATGGACTTGCACTCTCTTCGATTACATTATTTTCCGTCGGTCAACTTCTACCTCCTCATGGGTTGGGCAGGGGCTGTTGATATCTCATGCTTTACCACGCTTGTTCTTCCCAGTTCCCCTTCCCAGGAAAATACATCCTACAATTCAGTTAATAATGTAGGTCAGCTTTGGGGCTTCCTGTGATCTGAGCTGTTTCCAAAAGTTGTGTTAATGCTGGGTTATCATGCGAACCTGGCCTACAGTTGTGACATTAGGAATAACTGGCTCCAAAGGAACCTAGGTTGGATCCTTCGTCAACTCCATTGTCCTCCAAAGCTAAAGCAAGCACAAAGAGAAAACGAAATCTCAAATCCAATGTTGCAAGAAAGAAAGGGAAAATGAGCTTAAAAGCAAAACTCCCTCAAGTGCAATTGAAAAAGAGGCACCCCTATAATAATAGGGTGGGTCAAAAGATACAGATGATAACAGGGACATGCTGGCTAGGGACGAGCCGACGAGAACTTGTTGTGGGCCCCTGCCATCATGGGCCCCTAAAATTAAAACATTGGAAAAGATAAAAAATATAGATTTTAATTTTGGAAATCAAAATTAAAACAATTCATATTTTAAAAATCGAAAGTTCTAAGCATTGAATCGCTGGTTGTGTTAGGATAGGCATACGTTGATAGTTGATACAATACGATTATGGGTTACTTGAAGTTACCACCTTCCTGCAAGTTTCATGCTGACCGAAACCATGCGAAGGCTCGTCCAATAGTAAATCTATATTATCGTTATTTAAAATTTTCATCTGTTGAATCGTGGTTGAATTTTATAACGAGCAAGTAAAATGAAATATGAAGTCAGGAGCTCAAAAAAGGAAGGAAAGGGAGAAAACCCTTTTGGCTTTAGATGCAAAGAAGACAAGGAAAATAACAAGTGCCCACAACTCCAGTGGCTCCATCTCAGGGTTGGCAAATCTTCTTATATTGTCTTATATTAATATAAGAAGATTTAGTTTTTGGCAAAATCTTCTAATATTATTCTCGTTGATT